>VWYN01011366.1:10967-31549 GCA_013400075.1 Hippolais icterina | reverse complement strand
AGGGGGGGATCGTGCGGTGGGGGAGGCGAGAGGGTTGGAGGGACCTGGAGGTGCCCCCAAGGCTGTGAGGAGGCTCCTGAGGGGTTTGGGGCGTGGACATAGGGGTGGATGTTTCAGGGTGAAAAGAAGGATTTAGGGGTGGGATTCATGGGGTTAAGGGTCCTGGAAGCAGGGGGGACTCTGAAAGCATCGAGGATGGGTGTTGGAGGTTTGGGGGGTTCAAGCTTGGCTGGGGGCTCGCAGGGGTGTGTGGTTTGTATGAACCGGAGCTGGTTTGGGGCACTTTCCCTCACAGAGGGGATGGGGGTGTGTTGGGGAGGGGCGCAGGAATTGGGGCTGGGGGTTCTGTGCTGGGATCCTGCAGTGCCAGGGGATGCTCTGGAGAGGCCTGTGCTCGCCTTGGGAGGAGATCTGGGAGCCCTCAGCCTGATTTTGTGGGATAACGATAGAAATTGGGATTTATGGGCTTTTCACAGAGGATGGGCTCAGAGATGGGGGTCTCAGAGATGTTTTCTGGGCTTGTCACAGAGGCGTGGGTCAGTCCAAGGTGGGGAGTGCCACCGTGTTGTCATGGAACTTCTGGAGTTTGTGGCCTCTTCTTATTGTCCTGTGGGCCATCCTGGGGTGAACTTGGCAGGCCCCCGTGCCCCAGAGATGGCAGTGTGTCTGTGACATCCATCCCTGTGCAAACTGCCATTTGGGCTTTTAAGGAAACCTTTCTATACCCTGAGCTTCTGGACTGGGACAACTGTAAATATTTATTTGGAGGGAGGTGAGGGAGGGAAAACTCTTTGTGTTGGTTGTTTGTTTCGTGTTGATCCCTTTCCTTTACCTGGCCTGGTCCAGCTGCTGGTGAGGGAAGAGTGAGGGGTCTCAGCTGTGGGTTTGGGAGGAGCAGCAGACTTCTGCTCCAGGCTTGGGGCAAGCAGTGGATCTCA
Source organism: Hippolais icterina (assembly GCA_013400075.1). Taxonomy (NCBI): domain Eukaryota; kingdom Metazoa; phylum Chordata; class Aves; order Passeriformes; family Sylviidae; genus Hippolais; species Hippolais icterina. The sequence goes on along the minus strand of VWYN01011366.1, from coordinate 30,611 downwards.
GCTCCAATTTTAGGAAGCAAATTGGTTTGGGGTGAACTCGGCCCTTTTCCCCAGAGGAAAGGACCTGTCTGAGCATCTCTCAGGGGGACAGAGGACGAGCTGGTGGCCGCTGCCTCCGGTGTCTGAGGCTCCCCGGTGCAGTCCAGCTCTGTGGCTATCTGTGATCACTGTTGTGTAACTTAGGTACCTGTTCTGACAGGTTCCACTGTGGAATATTTTTCTCCTCCCCAACCTCTCACCATTTGTGTTCTGCATTCCCACCTGACCGTTGGAGGGTAATAACTGCATGTGTGTGTGTGTGTGTGTGTGTGTGTGCGGATCTGGGCTTGTTAGAGCACAGAAAATGGCTTCAAACCTCACCTGGGCAGCAGGTGAGGGTTTACCTGTGAGTTCTGGGAATTTGGGGATAGAAATGTGCTTTTGGGAGGAGAGTAGCTGTGTTTTGGTGTAACCTCAGGTAAAACCCAGCCTTACAAGGGTGTTTCAGCTCCTCTGTGATAACTGGCGGAGCAGGATCAGATGGGACTCGTGGCACGGCTGTTCTCAGGCTTTTACTTAGGTAAAAGCTGGTGTTCATTAAAAAAAAAAATCATAATTAATAAACAGGAAAGGACCAATTGACTGTACAAATCCCTTGGAAACTTGGCGACTCTCAGTGCCTTTGATTTTGGACTCTATGAGTGACTATTGTTTCCGCTCAGTGTGTGCTGAACGGTTTTATTCAATTCAAGGTGTGAGCTCAGCCTGAGTTTGAGGGAGTTGCACTCCTGGAATGAGGTGCAGGATGGCAGGGAGCGGGGAATCACCCTGGGAATTGTTCTCTGCTCCAGCAGCCAGAATGCACATTTGATGTGCCGAGGGTGCCCTCACTATTGTGCTTCATACCAGAGATTTAACAGCTGCTTCTTTTGGGAAAGGCTGGAAAAAATCTGAATTTCTGCAGTGCTGGGGAGCCAGGAACCTCTGCATGTCAGTAAACAGTGCAGACAACACTCATCTAGCCCCTTCCTTTTTTAAAAAAAGGCAAAATAATCAAGGCTCCTTTGCAAAGAGGTGTTGCAGATCGGCCTTGCTTGAAATAAATCAAAAACCCACCCTGGGGAATAATTTTGGGGCAGCAGATTTTATTATTAACACCTGCTTCAAATATTTACCCAGTTAAATCAGGCAAACTCTGCGTGGTCCTTAAGTTATACCCTACAACTTTCCAAGAAAGCCTTTCTCTAACTGGAAATTAAAAACAGTGTCCAACAAGCATTCTTGAACTCGTCCAGCTCCTTGGCCAGACAGCTTGGGTTGTTTTTTTTTTTTTTTTCTTTCCCCTGGATACGCTGCCAGGAGTGGATGCTCCGGAAATGGCTGTTGCGAAAGGAGTGGAGGCAAACGTCAGTTCTCTTAGCAGCAAGCAAAGTTCACTGGGTGGTGACCAGGGGGAATGTGTCCTGCCCTGAGCAGAGCAGGCAGGAATTGCTTCTCCGTGAGGGTTTTACAGGGATGAAATGCTGGGTGGCAGCTCCTTTGTCCTCCTTATTTAAGCCCCTGGCTCTCAGCTGCTCTGTGCTTCTCTTGTGCACCCCTATTTATTTATTTCTGTTCAGCAGAAAAAGAACCTTCCCTGCACTTTAAATCCCCTTGATAAAGTCTTGCTGCTTTTTGTGGCCTTCTTGGAAGGTACCTGTGGATTGCTGGATGTGGGAATGTAGACCACATGTTAAACAATGTATTTCCACTCTGGAAAAGCCAATTGCCTGAGAGAAGCCAGGATGGGTCTGAAGTCTTGAGACCTTGATAAACCTGGGCATCAGGTGTGCAGGATGTTCTTCCACAGCACCGGTGTGTGTGGTCTGTTGGCTCCTAAACTGGTTTCCTGACAAGTTAAAACACAAAATAGGTGTCAGACCAGAGCCCAGAGAGGGAATGGGGAGCCTTGTGTCCGTGTTCTGGGTGGAAGAGCAACAGCAGAAACATCAAGGCTTCTTCTAATTAACCTCTTAATGATGAGACTCCTGTCAATTCCTTATTTACAATTCATTTAGAAGCTCTTTTGTGTTCCTTGAGTAGATGCAGGGAAAGTTCTGCACTTTAAAGGCACATTCTTCCTGCCTCTTTTCCTTTTTTTTTTTTTTTTTTCCATTTCGTGTGTTTTCTAGTCAGCCGTGCTGCCTTCACGTCAGGTCCAGCCTGTGCCAGGGGACTGCAGCCAGCTCAAAGAAGTTGAGACTCTTACTTCCAACTTGAAATATCCCAGGATAATGTTTAGTTTCTGGATGACTTGCTTTAAAGTGCTTTGTTTTTCATAGTGCTTTGCAGCTAATTTTAACTCCATTTCGTGTAGCAGCAGTGGGTCAGTAGATATCATAAGCACTAGCAAGAAGTAAAAGAGATGTTTTGATCCAAAATAGGAGGAGATATTGAAGGGGAAATGAGATGTAGGGAAGGTGCTGGAGGTGGTGGTGCTGTATCAATGGAAGGGCAGATCTGTGCTGGTTTCTCCAGCTCCTGAGTAAGGAAATGGGCAGTGACAGCATCCAGAACTGGCCTAACATTTGATTTTGGAGGTGGTGGGTGCAAGTGAGCTGGCACTGAGGGCTTGGAGGGGACACCAGAGGAGTCACTTTGATCTCAAATGTATCCCAGCAAGGGATGGAGGGATCCCAGTTGTGAATACCAAGCAACACAACAGTGAATGTGAGGATGAAGGGCTTGTATTGATAGAGATGATCAGAGGGATGGAACACCTCTCCTAGAAGGAAAGGATGGGAGAAATTGGATTGTCCAGCCTGGAGAACAGAAGCTTTGGGGTGACCTAATTGTGGCCTTCCCAGTACCTGAAAGGTCTGCAAGGGAAGGTGGAGAGAGAATCTTTACAAGGGCCTGGAATGCTGGGACAAGAGGAAATGGCTTCCCACTGCCAGAGGGCAGGGTTAGGTGCGATATTGGGAAGAAATTTCTCCCTGTGAGGGTGGGGAGGCCCTGGCACAGGGTGCCCAGAGAAGCTGTGGCTGCCCCTGGATCCCTGGAAGTGTCCAAGTGGTTGGATGGGGCTTTGAGCAACCTGAGATAGTGGAAGGTGTCCCTGCCCATGGCAGGGGTGGAACAAGAGGAGCTTTAAGGTCCCTCCCAACCCCAGCCATTCCGAGATTCCATGATAATATAATGGAAAGTAAATCTTGTTTCTTTAAAGCCCTCATCAGATAGCTCAGTGTCCCCTCATCATTGCCTTCAGGAAAGGGAGCTGCTTGTTTCCTTGGAGCTCTGTTCCTTTATCCAGCTGAACAAGGAGCACCCAGGGACTCCTGGACACACCTCTGCTCCCTCACCACGAGGGGATGGATATTATTCCTAACTCTGTGTGATACAGGTTGCTCTTTATTTTGGCACAGCACAGAGCCAGACACTGACAGGTATTTCTTTCTTCCAAAGCATGTTTACACACGTCCCTCTTCATTAAAGCATCCGAAGAAGCAGCAGAGCTACAAAGCCAATTGTTCCCCATTTCTGTTGCTAACATTATGCTGCTGCTGCGTGAAACTGGTGCTCCCAGAGTGGGGCTCATTAAGTTTGGTGCTGCACAAAGACACAATCAATTGCAGCTCCTGTTCCCAGAGCCTTGGAAAGGCTCAAAGTCAGGGGAGTCATTCTTCCAGCCTCGATTCAAACTGTTGAAAAAGAACAGCAGCTACAATCCCTGCAAAAATCTGTTTATCTGGTAAATACGTGGGTGGTTATTGGCAATTTTACCAATGATCAGCTTCAGGTTAATTATCCTCATACATATTGATCAGGTAGAGTTCAGCCCTGAGAAAATGGCATCTTTCTTAGGCACAGCTTTCGGGAGATGCTGGAAATATATTCCAAAAGGTGGTTAACACCATTGCAGGAGATTCTGCTGTGAAACTTTCCCCTGTCTAGCTGCAGAGACATCTTGACACATGCAACTCCGTGTGAGAATAAATATGTGCAAAATGAGCTCGGAGAGTTGCTGGGAAAGGAGGAGAAATGTTCTTTGCCTGTCAGAGCTCAGTGTTTGAGTCTCCCTGGAGCATAGAGCTCGAATCTACAGCCCCCCACCTGTTTGTTTGGATCCATTTTGGGAATACAGGTTGCTTTTAATGGGGAGGATTTGGAGGGACAGAGCCAGCCCTTGTTTTCCTCTTTTCTGTGGTTGATGCAGGATCCTTTCAGAGCTGGGGCTGTAACCCAGGAACCTCATGGGGAGCAGAAGCAGCTCTTGGGCTTGAAGGAGTCAAACCCTGGGCTGGGATAGTCAAGGATAGAGGAGACTTTGTTTATTGGCAGTGCTGAGTGACCTCTCAGGTTTTGGGGAAGAGCAGCGAGGCCCAGCCTCGGATCGAACCCAGCAAGGTTTGCTCCAACCTGCTTCATCCATCTCTCCGGTGAGAACAAAGCTTCATGCCCGGGATCTGCAGCTGAATTGGGCTTGTTCAGGCAGTGTCTGTGAAGGGCTGGGCCGGGCTCCGGGTGTCGGTGTGGGGAGCAGATCGAGCGGGCTCCGCTCCAGCTCCGCTCGCACCTTCCACGCAGACGCATCCGCGGGCGCTCGGCGAGGGGGGAACGCGCCGCCCCGGCTCTGGGAACTGCTCTTTGTTTCCCTTCACCCCCATCTATTTCCTTCAGCCCGGGCGGTTTCTTTTATTAAGTAGATTATATGTTTGGCTCAATAGGAGCTTTTCTTCCTGAAGGAAAAAGAATGCTGTTGGCATGAAAAAAATCCTTTTATCCACTCCTGTCTCCTGCTTTGCCCCGGCTGCTCTTGTGAGCACCCAGGAGATACCAGCGGGGGGCTCTGCTTCCCTGTCCACCTTCTGTCCCCCACCCAAGGGCAAACAACAGTTGCTTTTTCCTGGCTTCTGATAAGTTTCTGATAGAAGAATTTGCCCTTCTGGTTAACCAAACTGGAGTTACTGGACCTGCACGAGTTGCTCTGTAATTCTCCTCTTTGCCAGAAGCTTCCCAGTGAGGCCCGGTGCAGACAGGCCTTTCCTCCCTGGCACACACAGAAAATTGGAGAGTTCCTGCCTGCAGCCTGGAGGTTCTGGCCAACAATACCTGGAAAGCCCCTCAAGGGTCCTTGATGAGAGATGGAGGGAAGGACAGTCATGTGCTGAAGGTTCCGTTCTCTTTGTTCTAGCTGTTCTTTAACCGTGGGGATTTTTGAGGTGCAAACATAAGAATTAAAGTTTAAAAAGAGCAATTGTGTCAGAGGGGGAACAGAGTGAGGTGAAGCCGTGGGGCATCCCCCTCCTTAGCAGGAAATTTTGGCTTTCTGCACAGAACAGATAAGGATCTCACTCTGTCTCCAAGACAGGGCTCTGGTATCATACCTTGCAGGTAAACTGATTTTTTTTGTTTGTTAATCCTACAAATGAGACTGAGCAGACACGACCTGCTTCTCTGCTTTCCCTCTCAAAGGCATGCTCAGTTTCAGGCCAGATACTTCACTCAGAAGTTTACAAAACCAGTTTTATTAGTGCATTGAAGTGTTTTGTTTGCTTTGGAGCTTCTGGAAGCAAAACTGCCACAGCCTAAATCTTGAGATTGAGACCTCAAAAATGAGTCTAACAGGAACAAAGTTCAGTTTTGTTGTATCTAAATCAAACTGAAAAGAACCTACACAGTGAAATGTGTGTGGGTTAAATGTTTTTAATTTGTACCTTAAGCTTTTGATAAGTAATAAGGGAGATGCTTTAAAAGACCATTTCCTTTTAAGTAGACATGAAGGCAGGAATGTGCCCTGGGTGCTCTTTCCCATCTCAGATTTTCATAAAATCTCCTTTATCACCAGCTTTGTTCCCCCAAGTGTATGTATTTTTCAGAATTGTCTTTTCTGCACTCCGCTGACCATGGGAATACACTGATCTTGGAGCTGTTTGAAGTGAATGTTAGTGGAGGGGTTTTTTTTCCTTTCATTACAACATTTTCTCTCAAAATCTTCAGAATCTATGGATGTTCTCCACCCTTCTCAACACAGATCAGTGTGAGTCTTCCCTGTCCGTTTTCTGTCCTGTGTCCCTTTTCACTGGCCTGTGCTGAGCACCTGGCAATAAGCTCCATTTAAAAAGCTCGTGATGCTTTTTAAAATTGTCTCACTCAACAGCTCTTTAGCTTTTAATCACAAAGTTACAGAATCATGAAATATCTTGAGGTGGAAAGTGCCCACCAGGATCATCCAGTCCCTGCATAGACACCCCAACAACCCCACCCTGCATCCCTGGGAGCAGTGTCCAAACACTCCTGGAGTTCTGGCAGCCTCGGGGCTGTGTCCGTTCCCTGGGGAGCCTGGGCAGTGCCCGAACCCTCTGGGGGAAGAACCTTTTCCCTGATACCCATCCTAAACCTCTCCTGACGCAGCTCCAGCCATTCCCTTGCCTCTTGTCACTGCCTCTCCACTGCAGTTTTGAATCTGCTGATTCCAGACTAACCAGCACCCACATTCAGCCCATCTGAAACAGCTCACAACAACAGCTGGAAAAGGAGGAGCAGCAATCCAGAGAGAATTAAGTGAATAGTAATACAATTACCCTGATTGATTTACCCAGGTCTGGGATAAGGGCTAATGGGTGTCTTCCTCCTAAAGGAACCTTGAGTAAATCAGGAGCAGCTTGTTTTTCATTAAGCTTAGGGTAACATGGCCCCACACACAAAGTGTTGAGGGTGACTTTGTGTGTGACTTTACACTGAGAGGATTTAGATCAGCCTGGGCAGAGTTAATTGTGGCATTTGTACCTTTTAAAACCCTTCTTCACACCCTCCCTACCTGAAAGCCCATTTCTGCAGCGGGTAAGGACATGTTTTGGATTCCCTCTGGGAAGGCTGGGAGAGCTGATGAAAGCTGGTAAAAACCCGGCGTGCTGCTAAACAAGCCCCACCCTTCTTCTTGACATTGTTGGATTCCTCTTTGTTCCCAAGGATGGCGAGGCCTGGGGATTTGCTTACAATTTTTCAGGCAGCTTGAGAAAAGCACAATGACAGCTGGGAGGTGGAAAAATGTGGGAATCTGCCTCAGAGTTTCTCCTTCTCTTTATCCAAATAATCTTTGTGGAGAGCAGGCAAAAAGCCAGGATTTTATTTGACCCAAGGTAGTGTCTCGGATCAGGAAAGCAGTTATTAAAGAAGTGATCTAGCCGGGTGTAGCAGCCTTGGGAGTCAGCTGGGATTGGCTTTGGTTTGGCATCTGCCAGCTGCTCCTTGTCTCCATGAGCTGGGGTGGTCATCCCTTGCCAGCCCAGATTAGGCAGCTCCAGGGAGCCTGGACAGGCAGCCCAGGTGGATTCAGGTCAGTCAGTTTGAATAATTGTTGGGTTTGGGATGAGTCTGACCCGAGGTTGGGCTGGGAGTGGATCTCGGTCGGATCTCGCCTGGTTTTCAAGGATGACTTGGGTCATGGCTGGTGGTGATTGCAACAGGAGCAGGCAAAGGGCTGCCTGGACAGGCACCTCCTGGAAAGGCTCCTCTGCCTCCACAGTCTGCTTCACGCTGGAATTGGATTCTTGCAGGTCTGGAATCCTGGGTATGACTTGTGCTGTTCGCAGAGCCGGTTCATCCAGAGCTTGTGAACAGCTCTTCTAAAATGGAGAATTTAAAGAAGGTTTCCTCTCATTTGAGCTCTTGCTCTCCGTGGGTTTTAAGGAGTTGATCTTGTTTTGATTTCAGCTTTGACATGTCTGTGCTCTGACTGCAAACAAGCCAACTCCACGTGTGAGACGGACGGCGCCTGCATGGTCTCGGTCTTCAACCTGGATGGTGTCAAACACCACGTTCGGACCTGCATTCCTGAGGCAAAATTGATTCCTGCTGGGAAACCCTTCTATTGTCTGAGTTCAGAGGATCTGCGTAATACTCACTGCTGCTACTCCGATTTTTGCAACAAAATTGATTTAATGGTTCCCAGTGGTAAGTAGAGAGTCAGAAAAATCATGTGTTTGAAGTGGGAGGAGAGGAGCTGTCTGTTTGGGATTGGGAATTTGGAGTTCTCAGCCCTGTTTTCACTTCTTCAATTGCTGCATGAACTTCAGCACTGGGTTTATTTCCTTCATCTGTAAAGTAGAAATAACAAACTACTTCAAATTCAAGTGGGAATGTGTGTGTTCCCTTTCTCACTGAGCTGGCCCTGCCTTTATCAGCTGGTGTTGCTTCCCTTCCAAGACTCCAAATCTTTTCTGAGCACAAGTAGAGGAGAATTGCAGCAGCTTCAGAGCAAAGTATGTGGGGAGGAAGGTGCCTGGATTCAGAACACATGCAGGGGAAGCAGCCCTGCCTCTGAGTGAGGGTGTGGGAAACTTCTGCTTCTCATCCCTGGGATGGAGAGGGCATGTGGTGCTTCCTCACACCTCCTACTTTCTGTTTTGGGCTGGTTTTTAGTGGCTGCTGTGAAGACTGCAGAGTCATTTTCCTTGGGAGCAGTGGCGAGGTCTCATCTATGCTCAGAACAACAAATAATTATCTTCAGGTTCAAGTTCACTGGTTGTTGTAGGACAAAAGGAAAAGAGGGAGCAGGGAGCCCTGGGTGACTGGTTGAGTTCAAATGGAAGCAGCCCAGAACATGCTCCTGTCTAAAAGAGTGAATGAACAGCCCATAATCCCTGATCCCACAGTTGCAGCTCCTTCATCTTTTTGGGGTTTCAGCTTCATTTTGCCTGCCTGATGATCAGCCCCACCTTAACACTGTTGTTTGCTGTGCCTCCAGGCTAAAATTGTCCAGGCTCTGAGAAAACAGCAAAACACAAGAAAATCCTCAAAGGAACGATAATTTTCTCAAAATATCTATTTTTCTCCTTCCTTTCCTCCCAAGGACACCTGAAAGACAATGAGCCCCCATCAAGCTGGGGTCCTGTGGAGCTGGTGGCCGTGATTGCTGGGCCCGTCTTCCTTGTGTTTGTTGTCATGATCATCGTGGTCTTTGTGATCCATCACCACCAACGAGTCTATCACAACCGCCAGCGGCTCGACATGGAAGACCCTTCTTGTGAAATGTGCCTTTCCAAGGACAAGACCTTGCAAGATCTGGTCTATGATCTCTCCACCTCCGGCTCTGGCTCAGGTATTGCGAGATGACGGGATGAGCAATAAGACCTTGCAGTTGTCTCGTTGAGCTGGTGGTTGCCACAGCTTTGCCACAGCAGTGAGGCTGCAGCCTCAGAGCCTGTTCAGGGAGTCTGTCATGAGTCTGTTCAGAGGGTCTGTCATGAGTAACTTGAAGGGATGTTTAAATTCTGTCACGCAGTGGTCTCATGTCTGCTCAATAGTTAAACTCCTCCTTAACTGCAAGAGGATACCTCAAACAGCTGCATCTATTCCCAGTTTAGCCTTGGAACGGGGTTTGGGTTGGAAACAGCCATGAACTGCTAACCTGTGCGTTGTTGGCATTCAGGGGGGAATGCAGGATGTCACCCGCATCAAAGCTGCAGGAAAATGGGGAGGATCCCAGCAGATCAACATTTTACGGTGCAAATAGTGCATTTGCACAGCCCATTTCATCCCATTTCACCCTTGGGTCTTCCCAGGTGGATGATGTGCAGTGTTTGCTTTTGTAGCACTTAAAAGGAATCCCCAGAATAGATGGAAAGTCATATAGATGTTTAGTGGTGGCTTTGAACTAGGAAGGTAGTTGGGTTAAAGAAAATAAGGAATTTTGCAGCAGATGGAAACTGTAGGAAAATCCACAGAGGCAGAAAATGTCGCAACCTGATATTTGACCAGGGAATAAACATTCAGCAGCACATCTGCTGCTAGATATAAAATATTTGGGATCTCTTCTATGCATGCTGTGGGCAGGTGAGCTCCTTGCTTTCTGTAAGCGATGGCAGCAATGTTGGGACTCCTTTCTTAAGAGAAATTTGGGGGATTTTCTGCTTTTTAGCAGCAACTGACTTCATCGAGTTCCATTCTTTGCATATTGAGGCTGCAGTTCCTTTGATCTGTCGTGGAGCAGAAGTTCCCCAACTGCTCCGTGCTGGATCTCTGCTTCAAAGCAAAATGCAGATGCTGCCCAAGCAGTGGCACATCCCACGCAGGAGCTGCCACCATTCCCTGGTTTGGGTCTTCCTCAGGCTCTCAGTTGTTATCAAATGTAGAGCCTGCTGGGTTTGAGGACGTTCTTCAGCCTCTGGGGTTTCAGGAGGATTCATTTCTTCTATTCCTTGTCCCCAGGCTTGCCTCTGTTTGTCCAGCGGACCGTGGCTCGGACGATTGTCCTTCAGGAGATCATCGGCAAAGGCCGCTTTGGGGAGGTGTGGCGGGGCAGGTGGCGTGGAGGGGACGTGGCTGTGAAGATCTTCTCCTCCCGTGAGGAGCGTTCCTGGTTCAGGGAAGCAGAGATCTATCAAACCGTGATGCTGCGGCACGAGAACATCCTGGGATTTATTGCTGCGGATAACAAAGGTGAGAGGGAGAAGGGCCTCGGGCCTGAGAGCAGAGGCTTCACCACTGTGCAGTTCCAGTGCCTGGCCACCCTTTCCAGGGAGTTTTCTCTAATACCAAATCTAAACCTTCCCTGGTGCAACTTTAGGCCATTTCCTCTGGTCCTGTCACTTGCTACCCCCTTGGCTCAATCCTCCTGTCAAGGAGTTGAACAGAATGAGAAGGTCCCCCCTGAGCCTCCTTTTCTTCAGGTTGAGCCCTCCAGCTCCCTCAGCTGCTCTTCAGTTCTCAGGTTGAGTCCTCAAGCTCCCTCAGCTGCTCTTCAGTTCCCCAGACCCTTCCCCAGCTCCATTGCCCGTCTCTGGTCACATTCCAGCACCTCCACATCTTTCTTGTCATGGGGGACTAAAGCTGACTAAAGTCAACTTCTCTGGGCCTCTACACTGCCCAAAACCACCTCCAGGATTTGAGCTGCTGCCTCACCAGTCCCTGGCACAGAGGGGAAGTCACTGCTCTGGTCCTGCTGGCCATGCTATGGCTGATTTGAGCCATTTCTTACCTCTGTTGAGCTGCAGCAGTACACAGCAGCTCTGTCCCAAAAGTGTGTGGGATGCCCAGTGGCCATTCCTGCATTGGATCTGCCTGATCTCCATCTCCTTCCTGTTGCAGATAATGGGACTTGGACTCAGCTGTGGCTTGTCTCTGACTACCACGAGCACGGGTCTCTCTTTGACTACCTGAACCGCTACACGGTGACTATTGAGGGCATGATCAAGCTCGCCCTGTCTGCTGCCAGCGGGCTGGCCCACCTGCATATGGAGATCGTGGGCACTCAGGGTAAGAGCTAACATGGAAAAGGCGTCAGGAATTCTTGAGGGGAGGGATAAAGCAGGATTTGCTGAAGGGAGCTGATGTGCTGTGCAGCAAACCCTGCCTGAGTCAGCCCGGCTTCATCTGGTGGTTATTGACCAGAAATAGAGCGATTGCTTTGGCTGGCTGTGAAGTGGGTTAACCTGGCGCTCGCTCCCAGGAGTTATATCACCATTTCACATCCCATCCTAAAATTGGCGCTGCCTGGGTGGGATGTGAGCACAGGCAGAAGCAGAATCACAAACTCCTGACGTCTGCGCCTGTGCTGGGATGTGGAGTTTACGTCCCTCTTGAGGCCTCTGGGTGCCACTGCATCAGTGACGCCTCCAAAACACAATTGGAGCCTTTCCCTGCTCCATTCCTTATGAGTCTAAACAGGAAAAAGTGTTGCAACAGTGGGTTTAACGCCCTGAGATCCGGTGCTGTCTCTGCACCAGTTCAGCAAATGTTCCCAGTTTAGCCTTGGAATGGGATTTGGGTTGGAAACAGCCATTAACTGCTAACCTGTGCATTGCTGTCATTCAGTCTGCAAAAAAGAGGGAAGGAGAATCCTTACAAGATTCCCAGCTTGACCCTTGCTGGTTTTAATTTTGCTTTGCTAGGAAAGCCTGGGATTGCTCACAGAGACCTGAAATCCAAGAACATCCTGGTGAAGAAGAACGGCACGTGTGCCATCGCTGACCTGGGCCTGGCCGTGCGGCACGACTCCGTCACGGACACGATTGACATCGCCCCAAACCAAAGGGTTGGAACCAAACGGTAGGAAAATGCATTTGAAGGTGTCTGAGTGACTGGAAATGTCTGAGCTGCGGGTTGAACTCTCTGAATTCAGCATTTCCCAGTGTCTTTCAGGGTCAGTTTTGGTCCTGAGTTGATGCTGAAGGGATGTTCCAGGTGTCACCACGCTGGGAGGTGACAGCCATGTAAACCTGGCACTAGGAGCTCATGTAATACACAACAACAAGCTTGGCCTCACCAATGCCTTTGGAACCTCCTGTTGGGAGCCTGATGTAGTTTTGGGACATTTCTACCTCTTTTCCCAGCTTGCTGTTGTTCTTGAGTTATCTTCTTCACTCTCTTATNTGGAACCTCCTGTTGGGAGCCTGATGTGGTTTTGGGACATTTCTAACTCTTTTCCCAGCTTGCTGTTGTTCTTATTTTCTTCACTCTTGAATCACAGGGCCCAGTTCTGTTCTGATGGTGGCTGTGCCAAGCAGAGCTTTTTCTGCTGGGCAGTGCTGTGTGGGAAAACTGATCATTTACTGTCTCCCGTAGAATTCCCTCTCAGAATGAAAGTGCTTTTCCTTTCTCTGTACAGATACATGGCCCCAGAAGTCTTGGATGAAACCATCAACATGAAGCATTTTGATTCATTTAAATGTGCTGATATCTACGCCTTGGGCTTGGTCTACTGGGAGATTGCCCGAAGGTGCAATGCAGGAGGTAACGTCCTTTGTGTGCCTGGGCCAGTGGCTGTGCATGCTCCTGGGTCTCCCAACCTTGGGGTTCCTTATTTATCAGGTTTTTTGGAGGATTGAGGGAGAGCAGGGCTGTGGGAGGACGTGTCCCTGTGTGTTGTCACCGAGGAAGGTGACAGAAATGACCCACGACTGCTGCTAAGCCCAACCAGTGTTGGATCAAGGAACTCCCAGTGGTGGCTGATGTTCCTTTGGATGGATTTTCGGGAAATGGTGGTGCTGATTGCTGGGGAACTCCCCCAGATCAGTATAAATGTCTTGGCACGTGCAGCTGCGGCATCATCCCACGTGTGACAGTCCCACTGCTGTGGAGATTCAGTGACCCTGGCGCCTTGCTGGGAGGTGTTGATCCCAGCCTGCTGACTCCGTTCCAGTTTAGGCAGCTGCATTTTATTTCCCTGAATTTTTCTTGTTAACTCCAATTCCAGATTCTTCATTTTCTGTTCTAAATAACTGCAAAGTGTTGACGCATCTCAGCAGTGAGTCATGGAGCCCAAACCTCTATCCGTCTGCCTTTAGTGAGCACAGTGGCCCTGGTCCCTGTTCCCAGCAATTTCATTTTCCCTACTCCTGGTCGCTGTTCTCAGGAATTTATTTTCCTTGCTCTGCATTTCAGGTATCCATGAGGAGTATCAACTTCCCTACTACGACCTTGTACCCTCTGATCCTTCGATTGAGGAGATGCGGAAGGTCGTGTGTGACCAGAAATTAAGGCCAAACATCCCAAACTGGTGGCAGAGCTACGAGGTAAGATCTGCTTTCATCTCCATGTCCTCTTCCTCTCCTATGAGGAAAGGCTGAGAGAATTGGGATTGTCCAGCTTGGAGAACAGAAGATGATTGTGGCCTTCCAGTACCTGAAGGGAGTCTGAAAGAAGGAGGGAGGGACAATCTTTACAAGGAGTGCCAGGACAAGGGAGATTGCTTTACACTACCAGAGGGCAGGGTTAGATATTGGGAAGAAATTCTTCCCTGTGAGGGTGGTGAGGCCCTGGCACAGGTTGCCCAGAGAAGCTCTGGCTGCCCCTGGATCCCTAGAAGTGTCCAAGGCCAGGCTGGACAGGGCTTGGAGCAACCTGAGATGGTGAAAGGCATCCCTGCCCATGGCAGAGCATGGTATGAGATGAGCTTTAGGGTCTCTTCCAACTCAAACCATTCCATGATTCCCCCACAATGAGGTAACAAGTACTGAAAGGTGTGCCCTGATTTTGGGGGATGTGAAGGCTGTGCCAGTGGCCGGGCAGAGCAGCAGCCTGGCAGACCAACGTGGGGTCAGGGGAAGAGCAGAGCATTGATGTTTGGCGTTGTTTCTTGCCCAGGCACTACGGGTGATGGGCAAGATGATGCGAGAGTGCTGGTACGCCAACGGAGCAGCTCGGCTCACTGCCCTCCGCATTAAGAAAACCCTCTCCCAGCTCAGTGTCCAGGAAGATGTGAAAATTTAGGCTCTGAGCCTCAGCAGGAGGAAACTGCACAGGAGCTGCTGTGCTAGAGTAGACGTGTGATGGAGGCCTACCTCGTGTTTCAGCCCAACCTACTGCTACAACCAGACAGCGGGACCTGCAGGCTGCTAGGCAGGGGGACGGAGCCTACAGAGCCGCTCTCTTCCCTGCTTGGGTATGAAACAATCCGAAACCTTTTGTGATCACCTCCTGAGAGCGTGGAGACTTGAGAGGGACTTCACCCGAGGGATCTCAGCCATGGTCGTAACTCTTTGTTCCTTTAAAGGAAATCCCTGTAAAGTTCAGCGTGCGTTGAGCACCCGTTGGCGGGGTCGGAGCCAACCCCGGGTGCTCGGTGCCGGGAGTGGGAAGGGAAAGGGAAGGTTTTCTTGCCGTACTCTCGAGGATTTTTCCAGGGACTGGCACGTTAATGCAGAAAAAGCAAAACAAAATGGTGCTCTCTTCCAAGAGGCTGAGCCGGAACAGTTGATCAGCTTCACAAAACCGTTCTCCCTCCTTTTTTTCTTAAGCTTGAAAAAAGTTCCAACTTCAGCGCCCTGACGGCCGTCGGGGCGCGCCGGTGTCTCTGCATGCGCGAGGTGCGCGTGTCCCTGTGCCTGGTCATCTCCTCCATAGCCGTGCGGTGTCTGCCTGTGGGTGGCTCATCTCTCTGTCCGTGCTTCCCTGTGCATGTGCAAAAAACAAAAAAAAATCTCGAGTGTCCCGTTCGTGAGCTGTTGCGCTGGTGCTCTCCGTGCTGAGTCGTGAGCGTCGTGGAGCTTGGACAGGCTGCTGCAGAGCGGAGCCCTGGCTCCCCCATGGGCTGCCAGAAACGTCCCATCAGGTTGCCTCACTGCCACCCCTTCCCTTTTTTTAAAGATGAAACAAATAAGGAACTGAGAATCGCTCCTGGAATCCAGGTTTTTTTTGTCTTGAGCCCCTGGGGTTTGTGATTTTGGTGGCGGGGAGCTGAGATGTGTCAGGGATGGAGCAGGCGCTGTGGCTGGCACGTGGGGAAATGCAGGACTCTGTTCTCCTGGGAACACAGTTCCCAACTCCATCACCCAGGCAGATTTCTGGGGGCCAGCAGTGCTGCAGGGTGGGGACAGAGCGGCTGGACAGTGCCCAGGTGGAAAAGGACCTGGAGGTACTGGTGACAGCTGAGCCAGCAGTGTGCCCAGGTGGCCAAGAAGGCCAATGGCCTGGATCAGGAATAGTGTGGCCAGCAGGAGCAGGGAGGTCATTCTGCCCCTGGACAGGGCACTGGTGAGGCCACACCTTGAGTGCTGTGTCCAGCTCTGGCCCCTCAGTTTAGGAAGGACATTGAGTGCTGTGTCCAGTTTAGGAGAGACATTGAGTGCTGTGTCCAGCTCTGGCCCCTCAGTTCAGGATTGACATTGAGTGCTGTGTCCAGTTGTGTTCCTTCAGTTTAGGATGGACACTGAGTGCTGTGTCCAGTTTAGGATGGACATTGAGTGCAGTGTCCAGCTCTGGCCTCTCAGTTCAGGATGGACACTCAGTGCTGTGTCCAGTTCTGAGCCCCTCAGTTTGGGATGGACACTGAGTGCTGTGTCCAGTTGTGTTCCCTCAGTTCAGGATGGACATTGAGTGCTGTGTCCAGTTTAGGATGGACATTGAGTGCTGTGTCCAGTTTAGGAAGGACATTGAGTGCTGTGTCCAGCTGTGGCCCCTCAGTTTAGGAAGGACATGGAGGGGCTCCAGCATGTCCAGAGGAAGGCAAAGAGGCTGGTGAGGGGCCTGGAACACAAGCTCTATGCAGCTGAGGGAGCTGGGGTTGTTTAGCCTGGAAAAAAGGAGGCTTAGGGGATACCTTACCACTCTCTACAACTCCCTGAAAGGTGGCTGTAGCCAGGTGGGGTCAGTCTCTGCTCCCAGGCAAACCACTGACAGAACGAGAGGTCACAGCCTTAAGCTGCACCGGGGAAAGTTGAGGTTGGACATCAGAAAAAAAAATTCTTCACTGGAAGAGTGATTGGGCACTGGAATCATCTGCCCAGGGAGGTGGTGGAGTCACCATCCCTGGACATGTTTGAAAAAAGACTGGACATGGCACTCAGTGCCATGCTTTAGTTGATGAGGAAGTGTTAGGTTAGGTCATAGGTTGGACTTGATGATCTCAAAGGTCTTTTCCAGCCTGGCTCATTCTGTGATCTGAGTTCTGGGGTGCTCTGCACCTCGCAGAGATGCTGGGCAGGATCTGACAGCAGGTGTGGGTTGGGAAATCAACATCCATCCTTTTAATATAGGTGTATAAATATCTCCTAATGTGGAAGTGGCTGTGTCTCCGTGTGGGGTGGGGGGGATCTGCATGGGTTTTCTTTTGATTCAATGCCGAATCCAGGTGAGGGAGAGGTGGGGTGACTACAGCAAACGTGGAGGTGAGGGCTGGGGCTGCCCTGATGGCTTTGGCAGTCAGGAAGAGCCGTGGGTGTGGAGGTCAGGTCAGTGTCTGCAGTAGAGAACTCTGAAGCCATAACTTTTAACTGGAGTGGTTTTGATTATTATTTTTTTAATTATTATTGTTGTTATTATTATTATTATTATTATTGTTTTCTGGGAGGGTCTGGATTTTAACTTTTTTGAATATTGTTAGTTCTTTCTAAGAGCAGAAAACAATCTCTAATTATTACCTCTTGACCTTGTTGGTTTGTAAAGAAATCACTGCAAAAAGGAAAAAAAAAAAAAAAAAAGAAAAAAAAAGAAAACCAAATGCACAGCTTGATTTACACTGGAACTGTTTCTACTCTGACCTTGCTCCTGCTCTCTAAGGTGAGGTTTCATCTCTGCTCCGGCCGCCAGGGTTAAGTCTTTATTTCAGTCCCTCTGTCCTTGCTGTGTGTGTCCCTGTCCGTGTGTCCCTCTCCCCCAATCCCCTGTGTGTCCATGACCTTGTATAAAGTGAGGAGTGTGTGGTTTTTGGATCATGTTAGGAGCCGTTTCGCATCCCCCCCAAGGAGTTTTTGGCAGCTTGGATCTGCTGTGGGAGCAGGGCTGGGGGTCCCCTGTCCCCTCCCAGCTTGTCCTGAGTCACAGCTCAGCCAGAGGTTCCCCGTTGTGTCCCTTAAATCAGCATTTAGAAACCCGAGGGGGGCATTTGCAAGCCCTAAGGACTCCCAGGACACTGGAGCAGGCCCTGGGAGGTGGAGGAAGGACAGGACGGGGACATCACACAGCTGTAGGTACTGCAGGCTCTGGTTTTGGGGTTGGATCTCCCATCCCAACCACCGCAGGTACCCACGGACGCCGTCGGCTCCGGAACTCGCACTGAACTCGCCCCCTCCAACTGTAGCCACACTGCACCTGCCTCAGCTAAACCAAACAGCGGCCGGCGAGCGGGGCTGGGAAGGGATGAGGGAAGGGACAACGTCCCTGAGAGCAGGATTTTAGGAAAATTGTGAGAGAGATGGGGAAAACCAAGCGGGATCCGCGGCAGGAACGCTGACCATGTAGCATTTACACAGCACTTTTCATGCAAACTGGTGCTTGCCGAGCTGACGTGGGAGTTGCTGCCTGGCTCCAAAACTCGCAGCAGCTCTGGGGAAAAGCAGCACTCCAGGCAGGTCTGAGGGGAGCTCGGTGCAGGATGAGGAGGGGGGGGTCCATCAGCGGTACGTGGCTGCAGGACAGAACTCTTGGTACTTCTCTGCCCCTTTGATTTGTTTGGTTTTGTACATTTTCTTAGCAAAGGACTGTAAGAAAATAGCCACTTAGCCACTTTACCTCTTCAGTATGCAAATGTACATACGGTGTAAGATAGGAAATCTTTTGTTTAATATAAAACCAGGCTGTCGATTTCTGCTGTACATTATTAAAAGTTTGTTTTATTCATCTGAGGTGTTGCAGTCTCAGTTCACTGGGAGGAGTGGGGATTACAGGTGGGAGGGTAGCTGAAATAATCTTTTTAGGACTCCTGGTCAAAAACATTTTAATGGTGAATATTCCCATTTTTAGTGAAGATGCAGCTTCCAACACCCACCAAACGCTCGGGAGGTGCCACCAGCATGGTGGTGGTGAGACGAGGAGGTGTGGGATTTTTTTAGGGGCTCCCACTCTGCGGACAGGCACAGAGCAGGAGGAGTTCCAGAGAATAAAACACCCTGGAGATCCCCTCAGAGCATCCCTGGGAGCGTGGTGGGTACAGTGGAGCATCCTCATGGACCCACAGCTCCCAGGGAAGATAAATCCTGCAGCAAACTACCCCGTGGCCCTACAAAACCCTGTTTGCTCCGAGGGTAAATGCTGCTGCGTGAGCTGCCCCTACTAATTCCTTAATTAGAGCCTCCTGCAAACGAGCCTGTGGTGAGCGGATCAAGGGGAAAATCTGCCGAGGCCTGGGGTCCCCCCGGGCTCAGACAAGGTGGGGAGGGGGAGGCACCATCTGGGCTTGTCCTTCCTCATTCCCAGCTTTGTCTGAAGCTCCTGCTGTGGTCCCCAAGAAAATCCAGCCCCATCCTGGCAACGTGGGCAGCAGTGAGGCGAGAGGATGGAGAATTTTGAAGTAAAACCTGTCTGCTCCTCTAAGAAAACAAGTCTGAGGTGGCTGCAGCCAAGGGGCCGAGTAATTTCCAGATTTTGGGAACGAGGTGGGGTGTTCCTCTTCATTCCCAGTGGTTTGGTGACTCAGGATCGCTGGTGGGCTCAATCCCAGCATTTCCAGCCCTCAGCAGCTCCGCTCCTGGAGCAAATTTGCCTCCTGGTAACCCCAGGCCAGGCTGTGGGCGGGAGGCTTGGGTGGAACGCCGGCGGGATTGTTACGATCTTCATTTTTTTTGGCAAAATTTTAAACAAACATTTGGGCAAAGCTCTCAACTCCAGCTGGAAAATTCCCGCTGCCTCCCGCCGGGGCTCAACGAGGAGCTGCCGGAGCCGCTCGACGTGTCCGCAGCAGCCACCGCGGCCGCCTCCGGGAATTGTTCTTCCCTCCGTGTCCCAGCTCAGCGCAGACCGTGCAGGAACAGTTTCAATCCCTCCGGCTGCCGCCGCTGGGAGCCGGGCCGGGGGTTGTGGCCACCCCTGCCCCGACTCCTGCCTCCCATTAAATCCCAAATGCGGCTTTGGCGGCTTTGGTGGCCTGGGGGTGACGCGGTGGCAGCTGTCGGGGAGCAGCAGAGCCGGGCATTGCTTCTGCTCCCGGAAACCACCGATTTCTCCCCAAATCATCCCCGGGGTGATCCCTGGGAACTCTCCTTGGCACCCCACAGTGCCTCCCGTGACATTCCCGGCAGCGTCCCACCCTGCACCCTCAGGATTATCACCTCCCCCCGGTTCCTGCTGCCCCACAGAAGCACCCAGACCTCCACGCTGAACCCCGCGGTGTCCCTGAGGATGCGCCCACTCAGGACCCTCCCTCCAGACCCCCACGCTGGACTCCCATGGGATCCCTGTGCAGAAATTCACGAAGGACCCTCCCACTGGACCCTCAATGCAGGACCCCCCTGCTGGACCCCCAGAGCG
>VWYN01011365.1:2297-15948 GCA_013400075.1 Hippolais icterina | reverse complement strand
ATGCCTTTCTCTCCTTCCACACAAAACAGACTGCTGCACGGGGAAGGCACTCTGCTATCGCTTTGTAAGCACTGAATTTCCTTCCGCTGAATTGTTGCTTGTTTTAAGCATCATTTTCTATATTTCCTGAAACTTTTAAGATGCAAAAGGACAAAAAAAAAAAGGAAGAACATGCACTGAAAGTATCCTGCAAGCATCAAATGAAACTCTGCAGGGGGGTGGTGACAGTAAACAAAGCAAAATAATTTTTCTGTAAAGAAAAGTTAAAACTTCAGACACCAGTGTTAAAACCTTTCTCATGTCACTTATATTGCCTTGAATTACTAAGTAATACAAAGTTTTCAGAAATTATGGAGAACAGGAGAAACCAAACCACGCAGGTCACTATTTCCAATTTAACTTGAATCATGAAAAACAGTTCAATTTGTAGTTGAAATAAGATCATTCCAATAGTCTCT
This sequence comes from Hippolais icterina, assembly GCA_013400075.1. Lineage (NCBI taxonomy): Eukaryota > Metazoa > Chordata > Aves > Passeriformes > Sylviidae > Hippolais > Hippolais icterina. The sequence continues at coordinate 15,490 of VWYN01011365.1, read as the reverse complement.
GGTTAAAATCTCTCCAATGAGGACTTGTTAGTTTAATAGAGCAACTGACTACTAAAAGAAGTAATGTGGAGATAAAAAAATCAAAAAGATCAATATAAATAATTGTTTTGTTAAATAATAAATGCCATTTAATACCTGTATTAACTGACCCGTCTGTTCAGACTGAAAGAAATTACAGTTCTTCAAACCTAAATTTCTTCCCATTGAATAAAAGAAGTGCATTTTCAATAAATGATAAAATACATGTTCACTTGATTTCTTGGCTACCTGACACAGTGAAATCCCCTGGGATGCCAGCAAACCCAGACAGCTTTAAGCCTTACTAACTGTGGAGAATAAATGCCTGTGCATAGTGCTTCTGATTTCAGAATTTGATTCTTGTTTAAGATTGTGCCTTAGCAAACCATACACAATTTTTCAGTGTGTTGTACTCATTTCTACAGAACAAGGGGAAATTTGAGATTTTAGGTAAAGTTGTCATCAAGAAAATACTTTCCAAGTGTCACATTTTCAGATGTTTACAGCATTTCCCATTTCTTGGAAACTGGATAACAGGAAAATTTCCAATTGTCTCCTGTTTTATCTTCAAAAGAGTGAAGTCCATTATTACATATTAGAACTCTTCTTCTTTTCTCTCTCCCAAAACAAAAAACAAGATTTTATGAGGGTTTTCAATTTCTACATGATTGCCTTAGCCAGCAGGATCAGCTTCTGTAACAAACTTTTGAGGTCACTTCGCAGAGCTGCGCTGCTCAGGCCCCAGCCAAACCTGGGAGCAGTGAATGAGTGCCTCATTCCCTGGTTTCCAACTGATGGGCATGGCATCCCTTCAGCTGCAATTGCTTCTCCTACCCTTACCCTGAGCTGACACTGGTCTGCACCTCTTGAGTTTAAAGCATCACCACAGTTCTCACAGAGGCCAAAGGAGAAAAGCAGAGCAGAGGGGGAGACCCTGGCTGGGCCCCTGTCGTGGTTTGGCCAAATGCCAGGCACCCACAAAAGTCATTCACTGACACCCTCCTACCACAGCTGGGCAGAGAAAAGGGAAAACATTAATGAAGGGCTCACCACTTGAGATAAGGACTGGGAGAAAAACACTCTATGGGCAAAACACACTCACATTTAAAGATATAAAGTAAATTTATTATTAAGAGAGTTAGGAGATGATAATGAGAAGTAAAATAAGCCTTTTAAAACACCTTTTTCCCCCCAGCCCCTTCCTCCTTCCCACTGGCAGTGCAGGGAGACAGGGTATGGGGGTTTTGGTCAGTTCATTGTTTGAGATTTTCCTCTGTTCACTCAGGGTGAGGAGTTCTTTCTCTGCTATGCTGTGGGGTCCCTTTCCATGGGCAAACAGTCTTCCCAAAACTGGGAAGGCCAGTGCCAAATAAACACAGTCCTTTAAATCTGAGTTCTGGCCAAAACACCAGAGGGCACACTGTATCTTTTTAGGCAGTTTTATTCTATAAAATTTTAGGACCAACACTGATTTTTACATAGGAAAAAAAAAATTAAAGGCTTATATACTTGCTGATGATGTGTGAGTCTTACAGAAAGACTTTGCAAACTGGATGTTTTATTATTAAAAACAACTGCATTAGAGTTTAGGCATTCATGTGGAGAATAAAAAGCAAAGAGTTTCAGTTCTCTTCAGTCTTCATTTTTCTCTTTCATCACCACCACTGTAATTGGAATGGGGCAAGAAAAGTGCTACAACAAAAGACAGATCCAACTCCCATAGTTTGGAAGCATTTTCCACTGGCAGAGCATAGAATAGTTATTGACATTACAGTGCAAAAGAAACTCTATAATAAAACTAATTGTCAATAATACAGAAAGCTAAAAATCTCAAAGTTCAGGATTAATAATGATCTACCTTCTGGTTATGTTGATTTCAGTTGTATCATTGAAACTTGTATGCACAGTGCCCTAAATCCGTTTGTCAATGTGTACTTTTGGCACCAGTGTTGTGTTTTGACAGGTACATGACAGGCAAAATGGCTTTGAATTGAAATATTAGTGCAAATTTACATGGTAAATTCTGAATTTTACATTCCTGTACATTGCAAATACTGATTTATTTAAGACATGTCAAAAAACCAGACTTCAGACTTACCCTGCTTTTGATCACTTTAAGATTACTTTTCCTCTGATTTAAATGTAGTTCTTTCCCATTACTACACAATTTTCCAGATTAATAAACTATCCAGAACAACAACTTTGTTTTGCACTGATTCAGGCACTTAATAATGCACTGCTTTGCACACATTTTTTAAACCGTATTTATTCTTTTTCATACCACATTCTCTAGAAAAAACAAAATGCCCAAGTACTTTCTTTTCAAGAAATGTGGCAACTTGCTTTCCCAGTAATCCTTAATCTAAATGAACATGATTGTACCCATGTGCTGCTACTAATTAATACAGTGCTTTTTTCCCAGAGGTAATAATTTTTGGGAATGATCATTTTTTCCCTGTAAAACAGTTATTAAAGAACCGACAATCCCCATTTAAGAGTAGCAATGTGATATCCAGTTTTATAATTATCTACTGCCTTCTGAAATTGTATTTTAATTTTAATTACCTATAGAAAGATTACTAATTTTTGGCATCAGCCTGTGCACTACCAGTGAATACCAACAGGTACCATACACGAAGTACAAATTGGTTATGAGTTAGCAATTCCTGGTTTTATTTCAGTTTTGGAATGAAAGGAGGACATTGAAGTGTCCTTCAGTCATTCTTCTGTAAAGCTTTCTTTTCACTAAAATTACAGGATTCTTCTAGATCTATCTATTGAATCAGTTGAATTCAGGAGCAAAATGCAACACTGGAGATGGAAATTACTAGCACGGTTGTTAAGCACTGTAAATCTTGACTGTATTACAATGTTTGAATTTATTGACCCAAAAGAGCCTTTTAACCTAATGAAGACATACAGAATCAATACTTATTCTATTTATTCAAATTCACTGAAAAACCCCAAACAACCAAAGCAAGACAGTTTCAAGTTACATGTGCCATTTGCTCTGTGTTTTTGCCTTTTTGTTAACAAAAGTGAAAATTAGTCCATGATCTCCAACTCTGTTGCTGGAAGAAGTAACAGAGCAGACAACAGCACAAAACCAGGAAACTCAAAACTGAAGACAATTTTTGAAAGCATTTTTTGTCTAGAAAGTCCAAACTGCCTGAGATTTTTACTCTCCTTGGATATTACAGCTAGCCTGCTACACCTAAGTGCCGAGAACGACACTCCCAAAAGCAGACACACTTATATTCAGTCCTCCCACCTCAGTTTGTTCCATTTTTGTTACTTTAATCATGGAAACTCTCCATAGCCAGCACTCTAAAAACAGAGAGTGGCTTTTTGGGTGAACCTTTGAGATGTGTAGAGATGAAGAGGTTCTCACCAAGCTGTCCTTCCCCACGTCACACAGCGATGGGAAGCACAGCTCCAGAGGTGCAACAGACGGAGGTGCAGAAACCTCACCTTCTGCAGAGTGCTATCCCTGCAAGCAAAACAGCAGTAATGACAGTGAGCTCTTTCCCCCTTTATTGCCCTCACAGCCAAAGGAAGGATTTAGACTCTGTTTAAATAATAAAAGCTGGAAAGTTTTAAATTACGTGTAAATCAGAAAATGTGAGTAACAGTTTGTATGAAGAGGGAATGAGCTGTAGTCAAAAGGGATTTTTTATTCTTATCATAAGGAAAACTTAATAGTATTGAAAGCAGAATTTTGAATTTAAGTGCTCAGTCAGTTTAAAATTCTCATAAAAAGATGGACATATTCCCCTTGCTATACTAAGATAACTGATGGAGGTATTTTTTATCTGGGCAAAGCCCAGAAGATCCTTTGTAGGGCTCACCCTCAAAGCAGGGTTAGGCTTAAGCTTGAGAGAAAAGGTAAGTCCAGATCTGGAGCTGAGGTGGGGCTGGAAAGGGCTGCCAAAGGAAATTATGGGCTGCAAAACCAAACTTTCATCTGGGCAGGGGCAGGTTTTGGGTTGTTGGGTTTTTGGTTTTGGTTTGGGAGGTGGGTGGTGGGGAAGGGGTGTTATTTACTTGGGGAATTTGGGGTTTGTTGTTGTTGTTTAGTTTTTAACAAGAATTCACCCTGGAACTAGGGTTAGGGCTATGTTACCAAGTGTGGGACTCAGTATGTTACACACACACACATTTATACCTCTACAGAAGTGCCTCCATAAAATGTGCATTGTGGAGCAGCCTGAGGAAAATGGGATGGTTTCAGATGCTACAGATCACTGGAATCCAACTGAGATCTCCCCAGACAGGTAATGTTAAAAAAATAATTAGATACTTAGAAAATCCCTGGTCTTCATAGCTACATTGACTGTTTCTGTCCAAAGGGTAAATGCAGATACAAGAATTCATAAGCACCTTGAGGATAAACCAGTGTTCACAGAGAAAGCAGCTGTAAGCATCTCAATTTTTTCTCTGTCATAATACCTGTGTTTCTGTGGGGAAAACGTCTGCTTTCTACAGGGAAAAAAATACCTGAACTTAGAGTAAATGATTTCATAGAAAAACTACACGAAAAATCCTATCCCTGTCTGAAGCAAAATAAAGCATTTACCTTAGATCTCATCTTTGCCACGAAGAGATATGATCTTTATTCATCCACAGGTGGCATTCCGATCAGCTAGCAGGTCAAACTCATGGAACTGTGAGGGCTGTGTGTTAAAAACAAACTCCAAAAAGTAACTATTTGTCACATAGCTTTTTATTAATACACATAACTTTTTAATAGTATCTGCAAGATGCTTAGTGTCACAAGAGTGGGTGTCAGGCATTTAAGAAGCTTTGGAAGGATATAAGTAAATTAGTTACCTGGGAAAAAAAAACCCTTCTTGTGCAGAGATGAGCATCTGCAAGGTTATGTCCACCAGAACTGACCAAAGAGTCGAATCTTGAGAAAAAAGGAAGGATCAAATTGTTTGAGCCTGAAATTTAGAAACCATAAATGAAAGGAGCATCAGGATATGTGTGCATAACTATGTGAGGAACTGGGTGCTCAGTGCCTGGATTTCCAAGGGCTTGATAAGAACAGAAATGGAATGCAAGCAGAGGGATATTAGAAAATTTTGTAGATTGTGGGAGAACAGGAACCAACAGAAGGCAGGCATATTTCCCACTTCTATTACACATGCCATGGGAATGATTTACCTGAGTGTGCACTAGATCACAGCTGATCCCATTACCTCCATTTTGATGGATGCAACAAAGATACAAGAATTTATTTGTTCAGCTTCACTTTCCCTAAGCTGTGACTGCCTCAGAAGGACGAGGAACAGAACTGATGATCATGGGCAGAAAAACAAGTTAGAAGTCAGGGAAAGGAGCAATCAGAAGGTAGACTTGGGCACAATACCACATCTGTTTACCCTGCTTTTCTCACAAAATTATTTTTACTTTTGCAACAAAGATGGAAGGAGGTGTTTATTCATCACATTGCATTTTTCAAAAAAAAATTTGTGGTTAACTGGGAGGAATTCAGTTCTCTGCTTCCAGCAGAGGATGTACTATTTTACTCTCATTTCTATGTCTAGAAAACTACAGTTACTTTTACAATGATTATGACAACACACAGATTTGGAATATTTCAAGCTCTTGAAAGATTTATTGCAATAGTTAAGTCTTTGTAGAGGAACTATAATCACAGGGGGTTTTTTCATGTTATTACTATTAAAAAGACAGTTACTATCTCTTGCTGTAAACTTCTAGTGAAAACTTTGTGGGAGAAGATATAAGGCAGCTTAAGAAAATTATTTTCTCAGAGACATCCTGGATACCTCAAAGATTTTTACACCCAGAGGTGTAAAGAATGTAGGGAGGAGGAAAAAGAATTTCTTACCCTGCAAAAAAAGTAAGTAAACAATAGCAAAATGTAAATGTGTGATCTTAGAGCATTTTTAGAGCAGGTATACTAAAATATTATGAGCCTAGCAAGAAATCATTAGGTAGCATTAGGCTTGTGTTTCCATTTTTGTGCCAGCTTGTTTCTCTCAGGTTGTCTCGGTCTAGATTTTTGTTGACAAATTTTAGCCTCATTTTCAGTTCATTTCACTGAAAAAAGCCTTCCTAACATAAAAATGGAAATATCCTTCAGTAAAACTGCAAATTTTCCTGATAAATATTAATTCCTGCTTCTTTAAAAGGTGCTTATTTGAGGTATTATGAGTAGTAGCTGTGTGTTAAATCTCCCATTCTTTGTACCAGCTTCTTTAAAAAAAAAAATAAACCAGCCAATGAAAAGTGCCTAGACTGACGCTGTCTCCCTCGGTTAATCCAAGGCCAGCAGAGGGATAATTTGATTAAACTGAGACCCTAATTTATTTAGCTTTAGTTCTGGATCAACCTCTTCTTAATAGAGTGCTGTCGTCTCCGATTGTTTGATGAAAATTAAAGTGACATAAATACCATGGGACGCTTTCAATCTGATTAGTCAGCCAACTCGCATCAATGCTACCCCAGCCATCAGGCGCTGGCGTCCTTCCTTTCAGCAGCCTCGCTAACAACTGACAAGTCCTCCTTGAAGCCTGGGCACCCACGCTGCCACTCAGAGCCCCACACTTAACCCATCATCCCTCCTCAATGGCCCTTGCTTGACAAGGTGCCCACACCTTTCTCCATCGCTGTTCGGCAGACAAAGCTAAATATTGTTTTATTAGCAATCAATAGCCTGTTAATCCCAAACGATTTCACAAATCCACTGAGCTCTCAAGCTGATTAAAAACGTTTGGGTTGTGGTTTTTGGGGGGGTTTTTTGTTGTTTTTTTTTTTTTTTTATGCTGCTAAATTTCAGATCTCTCCTCCCAGCCCTCACGCTCTGATATGGCACATTGTGACTGGTAAGCAGAGCCACAAAAGCAAAGAGGTCTGTTGTCTTTAATGTTGCCTTTAAGTAGACATTTGCAAATGCTGAATTTTCACAGTTTAAACATGAGCAAACCTATGCCACCAAACCCTCGGCACATTTACTGGCTCCTCCACTTTTAATCCATCAGTTTGAAACTTAGGAACACAAGAGCTCTTGAGCCTTCCCTTTTCTCTTTACAGCAATATGGTAAATTCTTGCTTATTCTGTGGGCTGGGGCACTAAGGAGTGGGAAAAGTAAGCTTCTTTGATTTACAATACATAAAATGCTAACAAAGCAGCTGTTGAACCCTGTTGAGCTCACCTCCAAGCCACAGACACGGGCTGGGATGATACCTGTGTTTGCATGGAGGCTCACAGACAGATCTCCTCTGAGGCACAAGGGGACAGCACAACAAACACAGCTCCTCTTGGATTTACTCACCTCACTCACTGCCTGCCTGCCTTTACCCTGGTGACATTGGTTATGAGAGCTGGTGGTACAATGGCACTTTGCTTCGGTGCTGCAGTGCAATTCAATACTACAAATTATAATTTATTGTTCAAATTATATAGTATAATTCGAATACAATGGCACTTGGCTTAGCTGGTGCAGTAGAATTCAGTATAATTCAGCATAATGCAGTGTAATTCAAGGTGAAGGCAGACAGGCAGTGTTGATAGGCACATGTTGCATTTTATCTTCTTTTTGTCAGGGTCAGGATTAAATGCTTAGATGGTGTTTCTTGTTTGGACTCAGATGTTTATTAATTCTTATCTACATTACAGTCTCACAAACCCTGAGCTCTACAGCACTTCTAACTCACAAACTAAAAATGGCCCCATCTCTCTCTCTACAAGGCCTTTTAAGGACAAACTGTCCAATAAAGAAATGATGTCTAAATTATTTTTACTTTTAACCCAGTAACTAACCACCCATGGCCCGCAATGGGGACTTTTCTATCCAATTACAAAATATCCCCCAGAGCCATGAAGAAGAAGATGAAAAAGAAGGACTGGCCTCTGCCCTAAAACCTCCATCTTGCTTTATATACATATTACTGTATTCAAACACTTAAACTCTAAGTTTTGCACCCTGTGATATTACACACTTCTATTCAAAATACACACTGATGCCTCAGCAATGTTGCCCATACCCTGCCTGAAACAAGTCTTGAAATGAGTAGTCTTGACTCTTAGTACAAGACAGTTAACTCTAGGGAAGGTTCTTGTTGACACTGAAGGAGTTACCTAAAAGTAAAAATGAACCAACACGCATTTTATGCTCTTTGTGCAGGGGCTTAACATACCCAAACTGTGTTTTAAGTAGAAGGTGAAAAGTTATTTCAGCTGATAAAATCCTCTGAAGGCTATTGAAACAAAACATAGATTTCCTAAGTCATCAGCCCTGAGAAAAAGGACCTAGCTCTGAAAGAGACTGTAAAGTCTCATTGGCAACATTTCAAATCAGTGACTTGCAAAAGTCAGCACAATTACTGTGAGCATATCTACTTGGACAGTACTGTTAAAATAGCTCTAAATTTGGCTGCTCAGTAACTGTTTCAAATGATTCTTCCATATAAGCTCAGGTTTTTTACAGGCTCTTCTCAAACTCTTCTTTCAGCAACTTTTTCTGTCAGGACAAATCTCCATCCTATCAAAAATACTCATAAAAACAGCGGAATATAATGACAAAAAAACCCCAAAACAACTACTCATAATTTTCAAGAGAGGCTGACCTGTTAAATCTCAGACATTTTAAATGGAACATATAACTTTCTGCCAACCTAAATAAAGCAGCAACTGTTTGTTACTCTCTCTTTGGCTGATGTGCATGACCCTGTTGCATTTGCCAGTGATAAAAAAGAGCCATAAATGTTGAAGAATGTCTTTGAATTTTGTATTTTTAACAATAAGAATTAACAGGAAACAATACTAAAATTAATACTTACTCAAGTATGTGTTTACTGTGGTTTACAATTCCTCTCCAAATCCTCCATTTCTAAGGCCAGTGACAGTAACTGTAGAAAATGATTGTTGATTGAAGATCTGAACAACTCTACTGCTCTTGAATTCTAGGCTAAAGCAACATATACTTTGTGTCAGGTTGGCTGTTCTGCAGAGCAACTATCATGTAGTTGTTTTTATTTTGAATTTTTAATTATAGCTGCACATGTACTGTGCAACAGCCTGCACTGTTTGAAGCAGAAAAAGTGTTTACTCCTTGTTCACAGAATTATTTTTGTGTAATAACAGGGGGGAAATGCCACTGATACCTAATCTTTACCTAGGTATTCTGTAAAGATTATTTGAACATCTGAAAACACATAGGGAATGAAACCTGAACCGTTTTCTTTGACAGTGCAGTGAGAAACACTCACTCCTTTTCATCATAAAGAGGTGGTAAGGACTGGAAATTGGGAAGAGCTCTTGCTCTGTGGGCCCTGGGGATGTCCAGGCTGCAGCAGTCTCTGCAAGCCAGCTCAGGGATGGACAGGAGCCTACCCAGGTCAACGTGAAACTCCACACTCTTCTATTTACCATGGACAGAAAGCTTTCCAGTTCTTGCTCAGAGTACTTGTCTTGAAAGTTCCTTAATGTTTTGTTTTTAATGCACTGCTTTTTATAGGAAAAATTAGTTAATTAATGAAGTTATTCAGGAAAGCAGAAGATACACTTTTTATGTCTAATTTATATTAGTGCAAGGTTACAACCTCACCTGTATGTCAAGACAGCAGTGGCTTCATCTATCAAAGCATTTTGGAGCAGCACTAGAAGTTTGAAGTGATCCCATTTCTCATTTGCCATTTGGATCTGCAGACCCCTTTTGGTGGATGCACACTGGACTCTTTTCAGAAGAGAGTAAGCCAGAGTCTCCGCTCCAGGGGCACGCCAGGTTTGCTCTGCAGCTGAACTGAGGTTCTGAAGTGCTTGTTGAAACTGATGCCTTGGGAAGGCTGACCTGAAAGTGAGACTGGACAGAGCTGGAGAATAAAGTAGGGATTTATTGAAAGGCCTTTAGGGTACACCTTGGGCAGGACAGGGCCTGACCAGGGCTACACCCAGGGTGGACCCAAAATGGTCACAAAATGGCTGAGCGGTCACGAGGTCTCACACTTTGATAAGTTTTGGTCCATTTGCATCTTGGGGTTGAATTGTCCAATTACAGCTCCAGGCTGTGAGGTCCCATCCCTCTTGTTCTTCCCTTCAGACACCCNCGAATCATAGAATGGTTTGGGTTAGAAGGGATCTCCAAAGATCATCTGGTCAAACCTGTCTGTAATGAGCAGGAACATCTGCAAGTAGACCAGGTTGCTCAGGGCCCCATCCAACCTGGCCTTGATGTTTCCAGGGATGGGGCATCTACAGCCTCTGCAGGCAGCCTGTTCCTGTGTTCACCATCCCCATCACAAAACATTTCTTCCTTTTACCTAGTCTCAATCTGCCCTCTTTTAATTTAAAGCCATCACACTTTGTCCTATCACTACAGGGCCCAGTAAAAAGCCTGTCCTCATCTTTCTTATAAGGCCCCTTTAAATATAGAAAGACCAAACTTGTTGGAACCCTGGGCACTGAGAATTCCAGGCTTTCTCTGCTGACAGGCACTGACCCCCAAGCAAACACTGCATTGACCTGAGGCCATGGAGAAGGCTTCCAAAATTGAGTGACAGCACTGGGATTGTGGGTGTGCAGTTTGAATAGAAGTGTGTGATATCACAGGGTGCAAAACTTAAGGGTTTAAGGGTCTAGAATACAGTAATATATATATAAAGCAAGTTGGAGGATTTAGGGTGGAGGCCAGTCCTCCTGGTCTGGGAGGTATTTTGTAATTGGATAGAAAAGTCCACATTGTGGACCATGGGTGTTTGGTTATTGGGTTAAAAGTAAAAATAATTTAGGTGTCATCTCCTAATTGGATAGTTTATCCTTAAAAGGCTGTGGAAAGAGATAGAGCCATTTTTCACTTTGTTAGCTAGAATTCACAGCTTCTGAGACTGTGATATCTTGCTATAGATAAGAATTAATAAACATCTGAGTCCAAACAGAAACAGAAACACCACCTCTTGAGCAGTTAATCCCAGCTCTAACAGAAGAAAAGAAGATTAAAAAGCCATGCAAACTTACTGTGCTGTAGATGTAAGAATTTCAGCATCTCTTGCTTCTGTTTATTGATTGCTCCTAAGAAACCCTGCAAACACAATATTTTTTGCTGTCACATGGAGCAAGCTGTTGTTACAGAGTTCTTCCCCACAGGAATAATCCCTGTGAATCATTACAAGTGGTCACAATTCAGAGTAATTCCTCTGAAGTTTCACTTGGTGCTACAAGTCACCTGCCTCTGCAGACTGAGCATTAGTGATGCTCGTGCATTTTTACCAAACTGAGGTCACCTAACTTGTTTACTGGAATTGGCAGCCAAGTCCTACAGCTGAAAGCTGAGGCAGATGCTCAGGCAGCTGTTGTCCAAATTACGTGAACAGCAAGGAGATTTCCTGCTTTGCTCAAGTTCTCCAAACCACTGGTTCATTTCTCTGGCAACATTCAGAGCATGCTGGAGACAACAGTTATGCAGTTTGCTATTAACTGATCAGGCATGGGTTTGGGTATTAATAATTTGGTTTCTTTAATGACTGTATTTGCATGCTGAAATTCTGTCTTCTGAATTTCAAAGCCTCAGAACTGAATAACTGTCAGAGTAGCAGGAGATTAGAAGTCTAGATCCAGATCCAGGGTAGAATTTGAGCCAACAACCAATTTCCAAACAAATTCATCTGGATGTACAGCAGTTCAATAAAATTAAGAATGAGTCTCAGTGGTTTGTTTCAACTTCCAGCTTCCATGTTCAGAAATACCTGACAACAAATGATTCTTCTATTAATATTATTTTCATTTTTGTTCCCCAGAAAAAAATCTGTGACTGCAAAAACATGAAAGAGTCTGTCTTCAAAAAACTTTAAATCCCAGCTCTAACCACTTCTACATTACCGTTACAGTACATCTGGTGCAACCCTGCTGAACTAATACTTTGCTATGTTATCCCAAATCTGTCCCCCTTGGGAGCTGTCCTGATTATCTCTTATCAGTCACAGTGGATAAAGTTGTGTTTGGTCTCCTGTTTCCCTGCTTTCCTTACATGCATGTTTTATCTCTGTTCTGTTCAGTGCAGGTGTCACTCCTTACCCTCAGACAACCAGCTCATTCTGAAGAGACATTCCCAAAATATAGCAGCATAATAGAGGGAGGAAGGCTTTACCCAATGTGTGGTTTGAGGTCCTTAAATGAGAGAGAGAGAGGGTAACCCTTCAGGGAACCTCTGATTTGTATAAAGCCCTCTGTAACAAGCAACAACTTTCACAGAATCACAGAATGCTTTGGTTTTGGAGGGACCTTAACACTCCTCTCATTCTAATCCCCACGGGCAGGGACACCTTTCTCTGTCCCAGGTTGCTCCAAGCCCTGTCCAACCTGGCCTTGGACACTTCCAGGGATGGGGCAGCCACAGCTTCTCTGGGCACCCTGTGCCAGTGTAACTTTCTATATATTGACATAGATTTTCCCATTCTGCCTAATTGCTTTTGCAAGCCACTCTAGTTCCTTTTAAGTGCACTGACTCATTTTAAAATGAGCTGCTCTTCTTATTCCTAGGCTTTCATTAAATATTGCTCCAGAGCCTGCTTTTCTAAAGCTCAGGAACCATTTTATTTCTAGCACAGCTGTTGGATGGAGCTGCCAGGTTGGTGTGCAGCTGGGGGCCAGGACCATTCACGTGTATCATCTCTCCAGGAGCCTGCAAGCAGGATGATGGAGGGGGAATGGTTTTAAAGAAAAAGGGATATAAAGAGAACATTTTTTACTGTGAGGGTAGTAAAACTGGAACAGGTTGCCCAGAAACATCCTTGGACACCAGGCTGGATGGTGTAGTAAAAATGATGCCTTAAGCTTTAGCTTTCATATTTTCAGGCTCTGTGCTGCCCAGGGGTGCAGCTCTGAGCTCACAGTCAGTGTCACTCAGCTCTCTGCACACAGCAGGGACACAAAACAAATCCTTGTCCTGCTGCACACCAAGGACAACTTTCAGGCCCAAAAGCACAAACAAGGGTGGGCTGGAGGGAGGAACAAGAAGGATGGGAGCTCACAGCCTGAAGCTGGAATTGGACAATTAAACCCCAAGATGCAAATCCCAAGACCAAAACATCATAATGTAAGACCTTGTAACTGTCCAGTCATTTTGTGACCATTTTGGGTCCACCTTGGGTGCAGCCTTGGTCAGGCCCTGTCCTGCCCAAGGTGTACCCTAAAGGCCTTTCAATAAATCCCT
>VWYN01011362.1:0-19099 GCA_013400075.1 Hippolais icterina | reverse complement strand
CAAGAGGATGGAGTGACAGGACACGTGATTTTCTAAAGGAAAGTCATGGGAAGGTCATGGTGATTTCATTTTAAGCCATGAAGAATAATTTGAAACACGGGTGTGAAAAAACTTCAGTCAAAGGTTCCAAGAAAAATCCCACTCTGGCAAAGCTGTTGATAAAGAAAACCGAACATCTGACTGTGAAAAGTTTAAAGCCATTAATAAGCGTCTGCAGATAGAAGAGAAAAAGGAAAATTTTGTGTCAAAACATAGAGAATCCTCGTGTTTTATGGTTATTAAATGGTTTATCAAGGTCCTGGTCAGCTGTCATAACCCGAACAGGAATTATGGACTTGAAGTGAGTCAAAGAAATCATATCTCAGGTTATAAAAGCAAAAGAAGGAAAATCTCAATTTTTTTTTTTTTTTCTCTTTTTAAATCATTGCATGAACTCTTCATAATTCCAGGAAGGCCAGATGACACGGTCACNTTGAAGTGAGTCAAAGAAATCATATCTCAGGTTATAAAAGCAAAAGAAGGAAAATCTCAATTTTTTTTTTTTTTTCTCTTTTTAAATCATTGCATGAACTCTTCATAATTCCAGGAAGGCCAGATGACACGGTCACCTCAGCAATTTAGGATCCTAAAATCAGCATAGATTTGGAAAAATTCTGATTTTCCAAAAACCATGAGTACTCCAAACCACTCAGCTTCCTTGGAAAACCTGCAGAGGTTTTTAACCTCTGAGACGTCACATCCAGAGTGACAACACTGGAATTAATTTATGGTAGGATCTATAAAAGGTGGATTCATCATCCCTGGAGAGGCCTAAAGGATGTGGAAAGGTGGCACTTAGGGATGTGATTTAACGCTGGATTTGGTGCTGCTGGGTCAAAGATTGGGCTCGATGCTCTCTGAGGGTTTTTCCCACCTGGATCCAGAACTAAAGGAAGCAAGTCTGCTGCTGAGATCCAGGTGGGTTAGCTTCTGCTGCCTCAGAGGTTTTGGGAGAAATGTCCAGCTCATTTGGGAGGTTATTCCCTGGATTTTTCAATAATCGTGGTAGGATTTATGGCTTCTCTGTCCTGGTGGAGAAATGCAAACGGGTCCAACCCAACGCCAACACTTCCAGGGAGGGAAACACATTCCTGCCTCTTTGGGCCAGGCCTGGGAAAGCCGGTGGCTAATCCTTGGCTGGAGGGGATGGGAATGAAAGGACAGACACAACATTTCCGGAAAACCGTCTGGACTTCTTGGATTTTCTTTTCCTTGGCTCTCAAGAAAGATTTGAATGTTGCTGCAAAGAGCTGATTTCAACCTCTTTTTGCTGGAGAGAGCTCCTGGTGCTCCCTTTTGGAGAGGGACAAACCAAATCCCACCCCTTTATCCCCCTCCTCGTTCCCAAATCTCCTAAAAAGAGCTGCCCCTCTTTCCACTGGAAGATCCCGTTTCCCCCCTTGCACTCCCGCTGTGCTCCAACCCCACTATCAAAGCTTGCAGCAATAAAATTTTGGGAAACCCTCACATTTTCCATTTTGTCCGCGCGCCAAGCCCGGCATCCTGTGTCTGGACCAGAGATTGTTTGAGACCTTGCACTGATAAATTATGAGCATTAGGGATATTTTTGGGAAAGTAGGGGAATTTCAAAGCCGTGCCTTCGCACCAACAGCTGCCTGGAAAATTCAGACCTCGGAACAAATCCAGTCAAATCCGATCGGAGGAAACCCTAATCCATGTCTCTCCTACGCTTCTGGGTTTTTGAGCTGTGCTGTTTTCAAGTTGTCCCTGTGTTATACAATCCTCCCTCACTCTGGTCCTTGGAAAAGCCCATTTATGGACATAAAGGGTGATAAAGTCTCTTCACTCCTACAGAACATGGCTGCTCCCAATATTTTAGGGATTTAGTGCTGGTAAAACCACCAGGACGACAAATTTGGAAGAGCAAATCCTCCCAAATAACCCAAGCAAAGAGGCTGACGAGGAACAAGGAGAAGATCCTTACCTGTATGAGGGCTTCCAAATAAATCAGAATTAAAGCTCAGATTTGTTGATTTCTTTTCTTCTTTTTTTCATGTTAGAGGCGGAATTAATACACGGAAGTCACGGTTTTGTGTTTGGACTCAGAGTTTATTAACTCCATAGCACAGCCTCACAAGCTGTGAGCTCTAACTAGTAAGGTTGAAAAATGGAGCTCCTCTAATTCTTTCCAAGGTTATTTAGGTGATAATTACTCAATAACAAGATGACACCTCAATTATTTATACTTTTAACCCAATAATTGACCACCCAAGGTCCAAAATGCAGAGCTTTTTTACCCAATGAGAAAAAAACACCCAAAACCAAGAAGGAGAAGGTGAAGAAGAAGGACTCAGCCTCCGCCCTAAATCCTCCATCTTGCTTTATATCTATCGCTGTATTCTAAACCCTGAAACTCTCAGTTTTCCACCCTGTGATATCACACACTTCTATCCAACCTGCACACCCACAATCCCAGCGCTGTCACTCAATTTTGGGAGCCTTTTCCATGGCCTCAGGTCAGGGCAGTGTTTGCTTGAGGATCAGTGCCCTTTAGCACAGAAAGCCCAAAACTCTCAGTTTCCGGAACTCCAACAGATGTGGACCCAGAATCAACCTCGAGAGCTGTGGAAAATTCAGATGGAGACAGAGACACACGGACCAGAAGGTTCTGTCAGTGGCCCTGTTGGCACATCCCAAGAGGAGATGGAGGCGTCCCCTCAGGATGGCAGGATCAGTCAGATTTCGGAAAAGAAGGATGAACCGTGGCCTAAAAAGAGGTCAATCCCACGGCTGTGGTCCATGGCTGGATCTAAGGCCTCCAGAATTTCTTCTCAGCTCCTGGATTTTGGGAAAGGTGAGATTTCTGCATATCAGGTGGCTTCAACACCTCCATGTAGTCAGTGGAGCGACCCCTCAATGCAGACGTTGGAGATTCAATAGTGGTGACTCAACCCTTCCTTGCAGATGGCCAAAAGGAACTGAATTCCTCATTTAGGAGGGACTTTCCTCGGATCCAGAGCTGAATCCCTCATTTAGGAGGGAATTTCCTCCAATCCAGATATGAATCCCTCATTTAGGAGGGACTTTCCTTGGATCCAGAGCTGAATCCCTCATTTAGGAGGGACTTTCCTCGGATCCAGAGCTGAATTCCTCATTTAGGAGGGACTTTCCTTGGATTCAGAGATGAATCCCTCATTTAGGAGGGAATTTCCTCGGATCCAGAGCTGAATTCCTCATTTAGGAGAGACTTTCCTCGGATCCAGAGCTGAATCCCTCATTTAGGAGGGAATTTCCTCAGATCCAGAGCTGAATCCCTCATTTAGGAGGGACTTTCCTTGGATTCAGAGATGAATCCCTCATTTAGGAGGGACTTTCCTTGAATCCAGAGCTCACACTCTGCTCGGGAATAGCCAGACCCTGGGAACTGGGTCGTGCACTTGGTCGCTGAGGATTTTGTTCTGTTCGGGTCAAAAACACCCAAAATATCAGAGTTTGGCATCAAATTTGCTTGGAGCCTGTTTGTATGGAAGGTCTGGAGGTGGCTGGAATGTTTCTATGGACCATGAGGACCATGAGGAACATGCCAGTCTTCCCTGCCTCCTTTCTTTGGCCACTGATAAGCAGGAGTGGCTCAGACTGGGGTTGGATTTGTGTCCGTGGGAACATCTCTGCATCTTTTGAATTCCTCCAGCTTCCATGGAATGCCAGCAGGGAACAGCAGCGCTTTCCAGCATCTTTGTTCCCCCTCCCGAGCTGGTTCTTTCCATCTCTTCCACAATATTTTCTCCGGGAGTTTGTTTGTGACCAGTTAACTTTCTAAAACGTGGATTCTGGGCCTGAGTGGAGATTCAAAAAGGGTCCATAAATTATCCCTAGGGCTGGTTTTCACTTATTCCCTGTTGCACGTGGGTGTTAGAACAGACAAAAATGGCCTCTCCCTTTTCTCAGTGATTTTTCCAACCCCACTGGCTTTCATTAGACTGATTTATTTATTTTTCCCTCCTTTCCCACTCAGTTTGGAGTGGCTGCTCCCTCATCCCCAGCACTGGCTCACAAAACATATATGGAAAGTGAAATAATTTACTGTTCAATCATTTGCTTTTCTGTTGGTAGACATGATGTATTCCCTTTAGTTTGCTGGGGCTTTTTCTGCCCCAATTACATGGGGGGAAATCAATGACATTTTTTAATCTTTTATTTTTTAATTTTGACTTCATCCTTGTAATTTTTACCTTTGGAAAAAAAAAAAAAAACCAACCCTTTGTGATCTCAACAACCACGTAATGAATACGATTGAATAACCGGTCTATCCACGAAATGTTTTCCTGGGTGTTCCCTTCTGTACCAGCCAATTTTTCCTCCGTTTCAGGAAGGCAGCCAAGATAAGGAAATATTCATCATTTCTGCGCTGCATTATTTCAGTGGAAACAAAGGCTCACGCTGTGCATATTTGTGTATTTTGTGCCTCGATTGTAGGCGCTGTCATCCCGAATCCAGGATTTTAGAGTGGCTGTGGAGCCTTCCAGTCATTCATGGAAAAGCCACCAGGGTAAGTGAGGGAAGCTGTGGTTTTTGATGTTCCTGCAAAGCCAAATTTTTGCATTTCTGCCCCTTTCCTGTCCTTAACCTGCTCTCGTCCCCCTCTGACACAAAATTTGTGTGGCCACTCCTTGAACCTGAGCAAGGAACTGACCCAGCTGTAAAACAACCAGTGGAAAAATAAAAAATCAGAATTTGTTTTTGCCTCCAGATCAGCTCCTTGGTGTAGTTCACTGGTCAGGAAAGCTGAGGGTTGGAAGAGCTCTGGGATTGATGTGAGGGCAGGAGAGAAGGAAGCAGGAGGGATGATGCCATCAGTTTTATTTCCCTGTATTCCAGGCTCTGTGCTGCCCAGGGTGCAGCTCTGAGCTCACAGCCAGGGTCACTCAGCTCTCTGCACACAGCACGGACACAAAACAAATCCTTCTCCTGCTGCACACCAAGGACAACTGGGACAAGTTTTCAGGCCCCAAAGCACAAACAACGGGGGCTGCAGGGAGAGAACAAGAAGGGTGGGACTGCATCAGCTGGAGCTGGGATTGGACAATGAAACCCCAATGTGCAAATGGACCCAAACTGATCCAAGGGTGAGACCTGGTGACCGTTTGTCCATTTTGTGTCCATTTTGAGTCCATTTTGTGCCCATTTTTTGTCCATTTTGTGTCCATTTTGTGTCCATTTTTGGCCCACCTTGGGTGTAGCCCTGGCCAGGCTCTTGTCCTGCCCAAGGTGGATCCTTGAAGGCCTTTCAATCAATCTCTGCTTTATTCTCCAGCTCTGTCCAGTCTCTGTTCCATCTCAGCCTCCCCAAGTGATCAGTTCAGGGATGTTTAAACTGGGACTGACAACAAATCCAAAAGGCTTGAAAAGCTTCACCCTTACGAGGAGTTGTCTGGACTGACCAACTGCTTGAACATGGAATTATTTAGGTTGGGAAAAGCATCTAAAATCAAAGACCAACCATTAACCCAGGCCACCACTGACCCATGCCCACAAGCGCCACATCCACACGACTTTTTAGGGATGGGACTCCACCACTTCCCTGCATAGCAGTTCCAGGGCTGGACAAACCTTCCCACAGAGGAAATTTTTCCCAATATCCAACCATGATCTAGGAGAAATTATGATAAATGAGATCAATATAGAAGCAATGTTATGTGTCAGACACCCTCTTCTTTTTCACCTCTCTGAATTAAATCCTACAGAAGATCTTGCTGAGAAATCACTGAAGTCATCAAGACACTTTGCATTTTTTCCCTGGAACCGGATATTGGGTTGTCCATCCCTAAATAATGACACTCCAGGTGGGAGAGGAATCTGAGGGGAGAAGTGGAAAAAGTTGGGCTAAAAATTAACACCTCACTGAGCAAAAATACGTAGAAAAAAAAAGAAATAATTAAAACCAAAATTAGTAGTTATAAAGAATGAGAACCAGGCTGTGATTAAAGGCAATATGAGGAATTCTTTCAACATTTTTTTACTGTACAGAAAGCAGAAATTAAATTACTTTTGAATTATGAACAATAATCAATAATTACCAAGTGTTACCGCAGTTATAACATCTGTGCACAAAAAAAATTTAATTAGCTCAATTAATAACAGAAGGTTCTCTGCAGGTTTTTGTCTCATTCCCATGAAAAACTCCCCTTTAAATGTCCCATTTGTCCAAAGACAAACTCCAGGACTCTCCTTGCCCAGCAATTCCCAGCCTCAACCTGATTTAAGGAAAAGTTCCCAAAGGGAATAAAGGTTGGGAGATCAGGACATATCCAGGGAATGTCCAGTCAGGAAGGAAGGCAGTGGTGATGCAATTAATTCAACCTTTAACGACTGGGCAGGTACACAGCAGCAATCCATGGATCTCTCCAAGGGTCTGGAAGCTTTTGTGAAAAAATTCCACATTCTGCTTCCCTCCCTCGCCGTTGGTATGGAGCTCATAAATGGAATTTTTTTTTAGCCAAAATAGACTTTTCCAGGCCTGAGATAGCAAAGAGGAAAAGGAGAGGCAGAGAGCAGGGAAACTCCCATGAATGTGTCATCCAAACCCAGATAAAATTTCTGTGACAGCAGAACTACAATTATAATTATAACTATAATTAGAATTTTGATCAGACACGTTCAGCGTCCTCCAGCTACTCTTAGCCTTGGTGTGAGGGACATGAGACCCACAGGAATGTCACTGCCATACTGGGAAGTGAAACAAATTAAATTGTTAAATTAAATTAAATTGTTTATTCACAGCTGGGGAGAAAATTCCTGTGGGGTCTATCCCAAATCCTTGTCAAATGATCTCATCCCATTTTGGAGAAATAAAAGTGATCAAAGAATCCCAGAATGATTTGGGTTGGAAGGGACCTTAAGGGTCCTCTTTTCCAACTTCTTCATCTTCCACTATCCCAGGTTGCTCCAAGACCCAACCTGTAAAGGAGAAGGTGTTTTAGGGATGGATTAGTCTTTGGGTTTAGGAGTTTGGGGTTTTTCATGGAAGGCACATCCTTAAGCAGAACATTCCTGCAATGGGATGTCTCTACATTAATCAGCTTTAAATGTACCCTATGGAAAATCCTGCCTGGTACAGCCTGGAAAACAGAGGAGCAGCCATTGAAATTAAAATTCCTCGTTTTCTGCTTTGTCCAAGTGCACAGGGTCCGGACTTGAAGCCAATCCCTTAAAAAAGTTCCAGCCATGGCTCTTCCTTGGCCTCAAATCCATCCACTATTCTCCCATTTTGTTTTAGCATGGGAAAGTTATTAAATTCCTTCCCAACAGTTCAAGGGGATTGGAAAAAATCCTAATGGGGGGTGGTTCCCTCAGAGTGGGGAAGGCTGGTGGTGATGTAACACGGAATCTGTAGAGGAGGGAAGGATAATGATGCCAGAAATAAGGAAAAAGGAGAAAATGTTCTTCTTTCCTGGGAGGAAGTTTGGGAAGGAGAGCACCTAGGTCAGGGTGTGCAGGGGATAGTGTAAAAGTGTTGCTGGTTATGCTGGTTTGGATGCTGGGGTGGATCAAGCAGGGACGTTTCTGGTGTCTGAACCGTGGACACAACTTCAGCCACAAGTTATTGTAAAACATGACATTTCAGCTGGCCAGAACGACTCCATCATGTTTGGAGAAGGATTTTTAAAAGGGTTTTTAAATTCTGAATTTACTTTTCCTTGTGTGGCAGTTTACAGATTTAGCATCGCCCGTAGGGTGACATTGACCATCCCCAACTGGGGGAATCTCCAAATTTCCATCGGCTGAGAAGTTCGTTTGATGCATAACTGATGCTGTTTCCGTGGATCATGATTTTTTTTCCCTGAGTGCCTTGATTTTTCCTCTTGGCACTCAGGACAACCCTCCCCACACCATTTCTCTGCCCTGGCAAGTGCCGTGACGTCGGGCCTNGGAAAGTTATTAAATTCCTTCCCAACAGTTCAAGGGGATTGGAAAAAATCCTAATGGGGGGTGGTTCCCTCAGAGTGGGGAAGGCTGGTGGTGATGTAACACGGAATCTGTAGAGGAGGGAAGGATAATGATGCCAGAAATAAGGAAAAAGGAGAAAATGTTCTTCTTTCCTGGGAGGAAGTTTGGGAAGGAGAGCACCTAGGTCAGGGTGTGCAGGGGATAGTGTAAAAGTGTTGCTGGTTATGCTGGATTGGATGCTGGGGTGGATCAAGCAGGGACGTTTCTGGTGTCTGAACCGTGGACACAACTTCAGCCACAAGTTATTGTAAAACATGACATTTCAGCTGGCCAGAACGACTCCATCATGTTTGGAGAAGGATTTTTAACAGGTTTTTAAATTTCAAATTTACTTTTTCTCATGTGACAGTTTGCAGATTTAGCATCGCCCGTAGGGTGACATTGACCATCCCCTACTGGGGGAATCTCCAAATTTCCATCACCTGAGAAGTTCTTTTGATGCATAACTGATGCTATTTCCGTGGATCATGATTTTTTTTCCCTGAGTGCCTTGATTTTTCCTCTTGGCACTCAGGACAACCCTCCCCACATCATTTCTCTGCCCTGGCAAGGGCCATGATGTCGGGCCTCAAAGCCAGAGGTGTGGCTTAATTTATTTGATTCTTCCCTCTTTCCTCTGCTTGTTCCTCAGCGTTAATTGTGTGGGGACTGGGGCAGGAGCAGCGTGTGCTCCTGAGGCTGCCAAACCCAAACGGATCCAGCCAAGTGAAAAATAAAAGAGGTCGGGTTCAAAAGTCTGAGCGAGAGAGCCGCAGGTTTTCCGATGGCTTTGACATCTCAGATGGATGTTTCCTTTGTTTGTGCTGTGACCACGCGAAAGCGCCGTAGAAATTCAGGCAAATCCCACGATCTCCTCCCCTTGGCTGATCCAGGGAGAACGTAGCTGGGATTATTTATCCTGGTTTATTATTCCTAGGGCCACATCAAAAGCTCGTCCTTCCCTTCTGACGAGCGCCCTTGACGCTGTTTCGAGACGTGAAACGCACACAATTCACGGACAACTTTCTTCCATCATCCCCTCTGTGGGAAAAATAAATTATGAGGAGCTTCGATCCTCCACCCAAAGCTCCACCAGGGAGCCCTGAAAACAATTTGCCTCCTGCTTCTTAATTTGAAGCCTGACAGAAAATCTGTCCTCTGGATTCAGAGTGAGTCAGAGCTTGCTGCAGATAAAAGCGGGTGTGGTGGTGGAAGGAGGGAGGGCAGGAAACAGATGTGTCTGTGGGGTTTCTGTCTGGGCAACTGGGTGAGCTCAGGGGCCCTCGGTGAAGGTCTGGGATAGCTCTTTAATTGCTGTTAATTAAGGTTGAATTTACTGATTTACTCAGCAGAGTATCAACCCCTTTTCTGTTTGTATGCATCAGTCAGATTCCGAATTTTGTCTCCGAAGAGCCAAATCCATTTCCATTTGGGCTGTCCCTCTCCAAGTGAAAGCTCACTTTAAATCACTGCACTTACCTCCTTGATGAAATTAATCAATTAAATCAATTTTGTGAGAGGAGAGAGATTTTGATTAAATTTATCAATTAAATTATTTTTTCTTTGTGAAAGGAGAGAGATTTGAGAGACTGAAAACCCCCCACCTGGGAGTTCAGCGGCTGTACTCAAAGCAGCCAAAAAAAAAAAAAAAATTGTCAAAATAAAGAGGCACTTTCTTTCCATAAGGCATCAGCATGGGAAAACGATGGGATAATTGGTTTCCTTTAGGAAGGGGAATGCAGAGACTTCTCAGTGCTGCCTCCCCAAATCTCCAGCTCCCCTTAGGAAAAGGTTTCCGTGCGTGTTCGGTGATTATCCCATCAGCGGGGAGGACACTGGGAAGCACCTGATGAAGAAACACGGGAAGATCCAAACTAAACAGAAGTGGGAGCGGAGGAGCCAGCACTGCAGAACGCTGGATAACTGCAGCCTTTAATTTCTGAAGGAAAATTTTCCACTTCTTCAGTGAAAGGTCACATCTGGCAAACATTGCGGGAGTGTTAACAATTAGAAAAATGAAATATCTTTGCCTTCAATTTTAGTTGACAAAATAAATACGAGAATTCCATTGATCCTTTTAACAGACCATTGTATTATTCTTTGGGATATAGTGAATTTCCAGCCTACTTCCAATCTGATCCAATTAAAGGGAACGAAACCTGGATGGCAAATCACGAGGCCTTTCCCACTTTGCTTCCAAAAATCCTCTCATAAATACCTCAAGGAATTGCTTTTATCCTCTGGTGACTCAACAGGATCCCCATAAAAATCCAGAGCTGCATTTTAGGTGGGATGTTTTACATGGATGTTTTACATGGATGGGCACCAGTGCTGGGACCCGTAACAGGGAATTTTTGCAAGGAATTTATTCCTGTCCCCAGGGAATTATCCTGGATTATCCTTGGAGATGGGGCAAGGTGAGATGGGAATCACTTCCTACACCCTGGAACTGCGGTGTTGTCTTGGGCATCACCGTAGGTGGTCCAAAAATTCCCTTTTTTTGATGTTGACTCAGGAGGAATAAGATCCAATTTCTTTGGTTGTTCTTGTCGGTGCTCCATCATTTCGGAGGAACTTTTCCAGAGCATCTCGAGTCTTCTCCAAGCTGAAGGAATTTCTCTGATGTTTTGCTAAAAGGAGTTGTGAGGGTGGCTTCTGTCACTGTGTGCTTCAGAGGAGGGAGAAATTCCATCAAAACTTAAATGTAGGCATTTTTTATCCTCTCCCATCCCAGATTTCCCGGTCTCCTGAACTGGGTTTGGCAGCAAGGACCAATCCCAGAGCATCCCAAAATGGTTTGGGTTGGAAGGGAATTTAAGGATCGTCCTGTTCCACAGGCAGGGACACCTTCTGTTATCCCAGGGTGTCCAGCCTGGCCTTGGACATTCCAGGGATCCAGGGGCAGCCACAGCAAATCTGGGAATTCCAGCCCCTCCCCACCCTCCCAGCCAGGAATTCCTTCCCAGTATCCCATCCTAACCTTTCCTCTTTCAGTTTAAAACCATTCCCTCTCATCCTGTCTCTCCATCCCTCCCATCTTCCCTGTTGGTTCCTTCAGGTCCTGGAATGTCACAATTAGGTCACCCCAAAATTTCTTTTCTCCATGCTGGAAACATTTTCCTGTGGGAATGTGCAACATTTTAGTCCCATCCACAAAATTTCATTTCTGTTTTATGAGCGGGATTGATTTCTGATGGGAAAAAAAAGTCCATATTTGATGGCACATTCTCCATTCTGGAATTTTTTCCATAATCTTTTAAAACTGGTTTTCCATCAGCTTTTCTTGTTTGTAACTCTTGAACATGAGGAATTAGAGTATCAAGAATCAGATTTGGGCCATATAAGTTTTACAGAACTTACAGAAAACGTGAACATTTTTAGAAGACATTAAAATTTTTCCTTGAATATGTCACACAGAGTTTCTTTTTATTCTCACAGGCTTTTCATTGATAAATAAACACCGAAGCACCGAGGAAACTTTGGAATCTTCAAAATATCTTTCGGGAAATAATTATCTTGATTTCACTCAACGAGAGCCAATGTTGTTTATTTTTATGGAATTTTTTTTTTCTTTATTTGGCATTGGTTTATTTACGTAGGAATATCCAGAAATACATAAAATAAAATGGACTGAAAAAAACTCTTTTTGTTTTGATCGGTAATGGGGAAAGATTGAAAAAAAAATAAATAAATGGATAAATAAATAAAGCTGCAACAAGCTTTATTCTTTGAAACATTCCCTGAACTTTTTGTGGAGTAGCAGCAAGAGGAATAAAAGGAAAACGAGTGAAAAAAAGTCATTTCAACCCCTACATGAAAGTTCAGCTTCTCGTAGTATCTGCCCATGGTCTGCAGGTACAACGTCAATCCCACAATTCTTCCTCCCCTCCAACCTTTCATTTCCATCTGGAATTTCTCCCAGAACATTTTAACTCTTTTCCTTGATCCCGGAGCAAGGCTTTGATTGCTTGCAGCTGACTGGAGCTGAGGACAAGACATGGAAATGCATCAGAGGGAGCTGAGCTTGAAGAGCAGAACCTGGAATGCTGTAAACACATCAGGATTATCCCCGAGGGTTTGGGAGCTTTTCCATGCCTGAAGGAGCAGCAGGATGAACTCTGAATCCAGGAGAAAATCCGTGGGCCTCCAATCTGGATGGCATTTCACAGCTCTGGCCAGAGAAATTCTGGATGTGCCATTCCTGGAAGTGTCCTGGAAGTGTTGGACAGGGCTTGGAGCAACCTGGGATAGACATGAGATTAATTTCCATTTATTCTAAATAGGNGAAAAAGGAAATGGGCACGTCCCTTTCACCTTCAGCCAACGGAGAACAAAAGTCTAATTCCAGAGTTTGGGATGACCTCCATTCCCACACGCATTCCCAGCCACGTCCCGAACTCTCCATGCTCCACCCAATCCATTGGTACCCTCGGAGCAGCCGAACCTCAGCCTCGCTCGGTCTCCTCCTCTGCCAACCATCCCTTGGCACTCCCATCCCACCAAAATCCTGGTTTATTCCTGAAAACTCCCAGTTTCCCAATTTCCAGCCCACCTGTGTATGACAGGTTTGAGGCTTTTTATCTCCTACAGGAAGCAGCCACGTTTTCATGGATCTCCCCATTTTCGGAGATCCCACCATCTGGTGTCTCCTTGTTTTCAGAGATCATTCCCAGGTTCCACAAATACTCCCAAATATTCCCAAATATCACTAGAGAACAAATATTCCCAAAATTTTATTGGGAAGAACTAAAGAGTCACATTGTCCTTATTTCTTTTCCTGTTATGATTTCTTTGAGGCTTTCCCCATTCTTTTACTTATCCTACCAACAGAGAATCCCAGAATCCTAAAATGGTTTGGACTGGGAGAGACTTTAGGGATCATCCCATTCCAACCCCCTGCCATGGAAAGGGATACCTTCCATTGGAGGAGGTGATATTATGTTGGAATAAAGGATTTTTAAGCAACAAATCAATTTTAATTAGAGGTAATTCCTTCATTAGATCGATTATTGACATTAATTCAATGAGCAAACTCAGCATATTCCTATTTTGAATAAATGGGGAAAAAGAACATTATGTTTTTTCCATCTGACAAGAATGAGACATGAAAATATTTCCTTCTCTGAAGGCATCTCAAAAATCCCAAAATATCCTTAATGAACAGAAAATCCTTATTTGGTTTGAGACAAAGGTGATGTTGCTCTAATTCTAAAGGAGTTTTTTTTAAACTGCAAATATATTTTTAAAACATATTTTTGGAGCTGGAAATAGAAAACCTTCCGCTAACAACGCTGGAATGAGACATTTATAAAATTAAACCCTTCTATTTATTGAAACAGAAGTCGCTGGGATTTAATTACATTCTTTTAATTGTATAAAAACTTTGGCCTGGTAATTGTATTCCCATATTTTCCAGGCGGGAAGCTGAGATTTCCTACGGAAAGTCTAAGGAGTAGAATTGTTTTAACTCTGCGTCTGAACAGCACCCGGCACAACCAGAACCCGCTTCATTATCCAGGTTTGGGGCAAAAATATCCAAGGAAAAAACATGGTTACAGGATTTGACTTCACATATGTCCACAAATAAAAATATTGAGTGGAAAATAAGTCGGGAAATCTCCCTCATCCCTGACTTTGGGAATGTTCTGTTGGGTCAGTGTTGGGCCTTGGGCTGAGCACAAGGATCTTGGGATAAGCTGGGATCACAACCAAGGAGATCCAGGTTTGCTCCAGAGCTTCAGGGATACAAAACCAAATTTTATCTGGACAATGTGGGTTTTTTGGGAAAAAGATTAGGAATCGTGGTTGGAAACCCAGTACCACATCTTTTGTTTTCTTTGCTGATAAGAGTTGGAACCTGGCAGTTTCCTTCCAGCCCTTCACAAGATCCTTCCATCCTTGTGAGAGCTCTGGACTTTGCTACTGAATCCATGGAAATGTCTGGAGTGCACCCGAGTGCTGGGAATGGCGAAGTTATGCAGAATGACAAGAGGAGAAATTTGTTTGTCCCTCCAGATTGGCATCAAGAATAAAATCCTTGGAAATCCAAAGAGGCAGCAGGGAGATCACAGGATCATGGAATGGTTTGAGCTGGAAGGGACCTCTTGAGGATCATCTCTGCCATGGGCAGGGACACCTCCCACTATCCCAGGGTGTTCCAAGCCCCGTCCAGCCTGGCCTTGGACATTTCCAGGGATCCAGGAGCAGTCACAGCTGCTCTGGGCACCCTGTGCAAGGGCCTCACCACCCTCAGAGCCAGGAATTCCTTCCCAATATCCCACCTAACTCTACTCTCTGTCAGTGGGAAGATGTTCCAGTTCAGTCTCATTCTGTGAAACAGGGATTTGGGGTCAGTGTCCTTCTGTCAGTCTGGAAACACCGCCTGGGAATTCTGTTTGTGGGAATGGTTGGGACAAGGAATCAGTGAAGAGAGCAGATTAAAAAACCTTCCCTTCCAAACAAGGAATTTAATCCAATTCTTGGTCATTGGTTGTTCAACACAGCCTGAGAAAACCTGCAAGGAAATCCTGCAAGGAAATAAGATGGAAAACAAGGCAGGTCTTTTGTCCCTCTTTTTGGGTTTTTGTTTGTTTGTTTGTTTGTTTGGGGGGGGAGTTTTGTTTGGTTTTGGTTGGTTTGATTTTGTTTGCTTTGGTTTGGTTTGATTTTGTGGGGGTTTTTTGGGTTTTCTTTGGGTTTTGTTTGTTGTTTTGTTTGATTCATTTGTTTGGAGGTTTTTTTAATTTGGTTTGGTTTGGTTGGGTTGGGTTTGGTTGGGGATTGTTTTTTTTGAGTTATCCACTCCGACTTCCATAAAATCCAAACATTGACTTGGTGATCCAGAGCCAGGGGAAGCCTCAGGACCTGCTCTGGAGACAAATTTACCAGCACAAAGTGTAAGACGGGGCACTGCAGTGGATTTCAGGATCACTCTGGCTCAGTGGGACCAAGGTCAAAGGCTGGACTTGATCTTGGAGTTCTTTTCCCACCTTAATGATTCTATAATTATCAGAGAATGATCAGATCCTCAACCACCAGAACTGGTTGGATACTTTGAGGAATTAATGTCTCGGCAGATTTTGTTGGGATAAACTCAGCCTTATCAGCAGTCTGAAGTTTAAATCTTTAATTTTAGCTGTGTCCAACTCCCTGGAGGCTCTGAAATCCCAAATCCTCCCCAGATAATTGAGTTCCCACTTGGACAACCTCTGCCTCCAATTAACGGGAAGAAAACAATTTTCCTCGCTTTGCTGTCCCTGCTAACATTAAAAACCTGTTTGCTGTACCTCGGTGAAATTTTATATAACATTTTAAAGGTCACAGTTTGTCGGTGGACGCCTTTTGTATAAAATATGACTTTGTGTTGGCAGCTCTGTCCTGAAAAACGCTGTTTTCCTGTAACTCCACTAAGGAGCAGGAAGGACATTAGGGCTGGATCCTGCTTTGGATTTAAAACTAATAATCCCCATCCCACTTTTTTTTTTGTAAAACTTGTGACTCCTTTCACTCAGCGAATTGAAAAATTCACCTTTTCAAGTGCTCTACAATTTTGTTTTCTTCCAAGACACAAAGCCTGATGATTTATTTTCGACTCAGAAAATGGGAGGTCAAGACTTTCCCATCGTAAGAAGAATTTTGCTGTTCAAACACAGCAATTGAAGAACACCAGATTATTCCAGAGCCAAATAGTTTTGTTTTCCTTGAGGTTTTCTGCTCCTTGTTCCTGAATTCATCCAGGTCTGGTGATGGGATTTGAAGCATTTTCCATGGAGCTTTACTGGGAAGAGTTGGAGATGAAAAAGAGGGAATAATAAAAGATATTTGTCTGTGAATGTGGGGAGTGATGAGCCAGAGTGAAATCCCAACAGGAACAACAACGTCCTGGAACAAAGGAGTCTCAGATGAGGATCTGGAAAGGTTCTGCAAAGGGACAAAGTCAAAGCTGAGCCATCTTAAACATTAAATAGGAAAAAATATCAGTTGCATCCAAATAATTTATTGATAACATTTCAAATGATCAATTGTTGGAAGTGGCTCTGTTAGCAGGGACAGGGATCTGTAAAATCCAGGACTTACATGAGCAATTCCAACTTTAGGAGGAGCAGTGAACACACAGAAACAAGAAATAACAAAGAGAATTATGATCTAGAAATCTGAGAGTTTACTTCATTTCCCACTAATTTCCAAGTCCGAGCCACCATTCCTCACCACACAACCCCAGTATTATGGAATTCTGGGTTTTGGAAGAGATTATCTAAACCCCAAACCCCTACTCAAGGCCATGCCCAAGTTGGGTTTTGATATCTGCAGGAATGGTGACCCCAAAACCTCTCTGGACCACCTGTCCCAGTGTCCAAACACCTTCCCAGTGAAAAAATAAATAAATTCCAAGTCCAGGTGGAATTTTGTGTTTTGGTTTTATGCCTCTTGTCCTCTCGCTGTTCACAGCTGAATAAAATTTGACTCCAGATGTTTTATTCCTTCTTTATATTTAATTTTTCCCACTGATATGAACCTCTTGGATTTTCCCTTCTCCAGGCTGAATTCCCAGTTTTTCCAGCTTCTTTTTGTGTGGCAGATGCTCCCTGAATGATTTTTGTGGCCCTTTGCTGGGCTTGCTCCAGCTTTTCCATGTTTTCCCTGTGCTGGGGAATTCCAAATGCATCCTCCGCGCTGCCATTATCAATTTTAGGGAATTAAATTGGAATTAATGGGCAAAATATTGGAGCAATGCACACCACTTTTGGAAGAGAGCTGCCAAACCCATCCAAAGAAAGGCAGGAAAATGGGATGAGGGGGATGGAACAAGGTCACCTACACCAAATTCCATCTCTGGGAAGGAAACCACTCTGCCATAAAACTCCTGGGATTTTTCCAAGCCTCTCCAATGAAGGAATTCTGAGGCAGCTACAGCACTCTACTGTCCCTACTGCCCTCATGATTTTATTGGAATCTCGCCTCTTGGAAGCTGGGATAACCCAGGCACTGCCTGCCAGTTCTATTTCATCCCAGGAAAAGCTTGGTGAGAATTTCAGGCAGAATTCAGGCCCCAAAGTAAGGGATTTTTTGTGGATCTCGTGCTACCCCCACTGTAAGAACATTTCTTTGGGGTCAACGACAGATTTGGGAATTCCTAAATGGAACAGGCACCTGCTTGTCTCAGCTTGGAGTTTAATAATCTTTCCGTGCACAAAATGAACTGGTAAAACTGGTGGAGTTCTCCAGAATGGAATTTTCTGGCAATTCCTTTTATTTTCTTGTGGGGTAGAAAAGAGGATTTTAGAGAGGGAGTCTTCCCCCAAGCTTCCCAAAGATGTGTTTCATGGCACCATGGAATGGTTTGGGCTGGAAGGGACCTCCTGAGGATCATCCAGTGCCACCCCTGCCATGGGCAGGGACAGCTCCCACTGTCCCAGGGTGATCCAAGACCTGCCCAGGGATCCAGGGGCAGCCACAGCAAATCTGGGAATTCCNTCTAAAAATATAAATATATAAAAATAAAAACAAAACCTGAAAAATATTAAAAATATGAATAAAAAATAAAAATAAAAATAAAAAACAATAAATCTGTGTGATTTAGGGTGCCAATCAGCCATCTTGGACTGGGTTTCTCCTGCCATTTGAAATTTCCTGAAGACACTTGGGATGAGCAGATGCAATCCAAGAGAACCTTCAGGCAGCCCAGGCGGGACAGGGAAAGGCTTGGGAGAACATCCTCATGGAAATCAGATTGGGAGTGTGTGGGATTCACTTTTAGTCAAATAACCTGGCAAATCACATGCCACGTATCTACTTTTGGAAATTTGGCATTTTTCGATAGGCAGGAGAGACCACGTCAATATTTTATTATTCAGAATTGTAAATGCACAGATTCCTTTGGCATATTCCTGCTTGTTTGGTGTCTTGGGCGACACAGGACCTGGAATTTCAGGGATCTGTCAGCGCTGGTGTCTCCTGGATTAAAAAAAAAAAATCCTAATTCTGGGAGGGGACTGCGCGAAACAAGCAGGAAACCCTTCGGAGTGACTTTTCACTGCCCAACAGCAACATCCATCTCTCCTCAACTGTACCTCCACATGGAAAAGTTGTGTTTAATTGGATTCAGGAGGACCGGCTGGAGGAAGTTCAGATGGGATCCATCCCAGTTAATTACGCTCTCCCTGCCTTTTTGGGAAGCTTGAAAGGTCAGTTAAATATCAAAGCAGATTGTTCTAGGGCCGTTCCCTCTGCCATTTCCAGGTTTAATTCCTTCATTTGAACGGGATTCAGGAGCTCTGCACGAATCCACGGGACAGTGAGACAACGAGAGAATTTCAAAATTAATATAACGAGTCCAAAAAATGTACACAGTGCATAGGTAATTTTAAAAATTACTATCTAGGAAAATAAGAAGGGGTTTATCCCCATTTTTTAGGTGAGAGAGGGAGGTAAGAAGCAGATTTTATGATTTTCCACAGCCCAGTGAGAAGACCCACCAAAACCTCTCAAGGCTCTGGAGGACGTGGCAACTTTGTTCTCCTGCTCCACGTGGTCGAGTTCCATTTTTTTATTTATTTATTTTTAATGGAAAATAAAATATTTCCAGCGAGCAGCTGATTTCAGCTGCTCAGAGGGTTCCAGCCTGAGCAAAACGAGGCTCCCGGGAGGGATTGTGGCTTTAATCATCATTACTTTCCCCGCCTCCCTCATCTTTCCTCACCATCCTTAATCTGCGCTGCCGCATCTGCAGATAAGAGTCAGCAGAATCCCTGGGATTGAAGGATGGTCTGAGGGAGGAATTCTTTCCTTTGAAAGCCCGGGAAGTGGTCCCCTGGGTGCTGTCATTAAGCTGGAGGGGAAAGCAGATGCAAGCTCAGATTATCTGTTGGTGACAACTTAAATAAAACGCAGTAATTGGCAGGGCAGGGCGGGGACAGGCTGAGACTGCTGTGCCGGTGAATCTGAGTGAGGAATGGCTGGGGAAAAACAGGGATTTTCATGTGGAAAAACAGGGATTTTCATGGGGAAAAACAAGGATTTTCATGGGGAAAAACAAGGATTTTCCTGGGGAAAAACAGGGATTTTCATGTGGAAGAACAGGGATTTTCCTGGGGGAAAAACAGGGATTTTCATG
>VWYN01011358.1:53166-98760 GCA_013400075.1 Hippolais icterina | reverse complement strand
ATATGTATATATATATATACAGGCACAGGAGAATAATTCATCCCAAATTTCTGTGCTAAATACTCACAGGCTAAGAAGAACAAGGAGGTCAGACCAGAAACAATGTTATCCTTAGATATTTTGACCAAAAATAAAATTTCTTGGATTTAACACAATGCCCTAGCACTAACCTTTCCACTCAAGTTTCTTGAAGCTTTTCTGTTACAGGATAAAACCCCTGGCAGCTCTCCTCCAGCATGTGAAAGCTTTCCCAAGGGAAGAAAAGTCTGCCACACAAGACATGGCCAGCTGGTTGTGTTTGGCCCAGGGTGAGAGAGGTAGTGGTGTGGCTCTCTGGTGGAGAGGGACAGAAAATGACCAAATGAAATCCCATCTCAGGGTGTCAGACATCAAAGATCTGATACTTCTAAATTTGTAATGGGCAGAATAAAAATCATGAGTTCTAGACATGGATATTCATTTGGCTGGAACATTTTCATTAAAATTTACACTAAGATCAACATTATCTCTTGAGAAATTTTAACTTTTTCATACTACTTCATAGTGATTTTCTTTTTCATTATAAAATTTTGGATTGTTTTAATATACATTTTTCACTTCCATCTGCATTACTCCCTAGAAAATATATTTGGCCAGCCATTTAGCAGTGTTAGTAAAAAAAAAAAAAAGTGCAGAAAGAATATCCTCATACTCATAATTGGCCATAAACATACCTATTAAAAATAACATTGACAGGTCATAAAGTGCTGTTTAGAAAGAATATGTAACTAAACGTGGGCATCTTAATATTTTTCCATCCTTTTCTCTTTCTATGCAAGTTTATCTAGTAAATGATAAATGCAGAGGCACTAACAGCCCACACAGCCAGTAAGGTGGTTGTGTTCCTGCCCAGTTCCTTTTGTGAACACATTCTACCCGTTTCAGCAGCCTGCACAGCAGGCTGGTGGTAGGTACTTATCTCCCTTCACCTACCACAGATAAGAGTATTTGGTTCCTTTTTACATGCAAGTTTATGGAGGTAATTTCTGCAAATGATTATATTTTTTTATGCTTTTGACTCTGCAGCTTAAATGTATTCAGCTTGCTTTCTAGAAGAAAGTAAACTAGAATAAATCAGAATGAATATCCTGGTTTCCTGACATACTGAAAATATTACTGGAAAACCACATTGTACATGTATTACAACTCAGAATCAGTCTGATATTTATTAGAACTACTCTAAACTAACCCCAAGAGTCACAGAAAAGAGTTCTGATGGAAAAGGAATATTTTTTTACAGACCAACAGACAGCTTTTGTGCTATTTGTCAGTAGCAAAGGCAGCAAAAGCAGCACTTAAACATGGCAAATGTGGAGTTTTGCTGCAGTAAGTGTGATTGTGCAGGTATAGTTGCACCAGGCAGCATTTACAGCCACCATCTCAGTATGACTGTGATTATACAGTCAAGTTCATAATTGGAACCAAAGAAGTAGTGGGAGAAAATGTATTTTATTTGGTCAGTTACGATCCTCTCAACTACTCTTTTCATGAGTACTGAAGTGTTCAACCTAGTATCCACACTCAGAACAGGAAAGTTTTACAGCCCAATATGTAGAACATTTTGAATGGTTAATTTGAAAAGAAGTAATTTATGGTTCTAATTTAACCTTTTT
The DNA here is from genome assembly GCA_013400075.1 of Hippolais icterina. Classification (NCBI taxonomy): domain Eukaryota; kingdom Metazoa; phylum Chordata; class Aves; order Passeriformes; family Sylviidae; genus Hippolais; species Hippolais icterina. The sequence continues at coordinate 97,108 of VWYN01011358.1, read as the reverse complement.
TACACAGGTTGCCCACTAAGGAAACAGAAACACAAAGTTGTGCTTACTGGTGCAAAGTAACAATATATTTCACAGTGCAAATCTTACCTGTTCTGTCTTTCTTTGGTCTTCAAACTGAGAGTTATTTGTAAGTGACTTGGAGTCTGGATCTCATACTGGCATGAACTGCTCAAACAGGCCAGAAAATTTCCTGACTGTGAATAGTTAATTTGTTCCATGCTATTATTGCCATCAGATATTTCCCCATTTCACTTCTGCTTTAGTTTCCTATGATGAACAGAAGTAGATAAAGTCAAAGCCTACTTATCTATACGTGGTGACTACAGTGGTAATTTCTCTGACTCCATACCTTAAATGAAATCTCTCCACTCATGAGTCATAGTTTGATGCTCACATATTCCTGGATGACACCCTTAGACTCCTTTTTGTTCACATTAATGCCACAGCAGAATAAAGGTCTACTGTATTTCATTTCTTGTTACTGTTGTTTATTTTTATTACACTGAGCACAGAAGCCCTGACTGCACAAAGGCACCTATTATAAAACCATATGTGAAAGATAATCTCTGTGTCAAAAAATTTGTGCCATAAACTAGGAGGGAAACAGTGTGTAAAAAAGAGGTAAGAGTGACATACCCAAGGTCAAAAATCTTCCTGTAGACCTCACTGTTTCTCTTCTTGAGTCTTATCTAAGGAAATTATATAAAACCTGGAATCTTGTGTGCACCAGATTAAGTTGCTATATGACAACTACTTTGAAAACAGGGGATGTCTCTACCCACACAGTAATCTTTCAGAGAGACTAATGAGGAAGTGTGTGAAACATCTGCTGCTTGCCTTCCATTAGATGAAACACTTCTGAAAAAGGGAAATCCCTCTTAGTCAAAGTAAAATAGAATTATAATAACAATGATCATCTGTGAACTAGAAGCCAAAATCTGGTGTTGTAGACAAGTCCAATGCCATTTTAAACATCGGCCACTGAAAAGACACAGAAAAACCTGTTACATCAAACAAAGACTCCAGTGTTAAAGGAAGCTGTCTGTAATGAAAGATACTTGATACAAGGTTGATTTCCATTGTAAATGCACCTTCATGCAGAATTTCCCAAAAGCTTACTGAAAATAGCTGTGGACTATAGTGTCAGACAGTGTTCGAAATTACCTACAGAAGACTCAGGAAAAAGAAAACTGCTGATAAAAGTGCAGTTAAACAGTTGTCCCTGTTAACAGGTTAACATGGTTTGGGTAGTGTTCATGGCCAGTGATGTGCAAAGAAGGGATGAGACCAGCACTGTGGGCAGCTCTGATGAGCAGGCACCCTTTTGCAGAAGCACTAAATAGACACTGCCTTTGGCATGAGCTTGCTTCAGGGCTTGAATTTGTGTACAGAATCTGTCACAGGATCTGGTTACATCGTTTTTGCTTCTAGTAAAATACATTATTGTTCCATTGATGTTTATTTTCTATTAAATACTTCCTCTTTAATTTCTCCTAGGAGGAACATAGGAATGTTGTTGCTGAAATAGCCTGTGAATTTAAACTATGTTAATGAGATTCATGTTAGCCTACTGATTCTCCCAGTATTCTGAGATGCTTTGGAAAAGGTATGTAATCCTAATTTAGTAATATTTGTTTGGTTGGGGTTTTTTAAATTGTGATAAATATCCAAACAGCATATTTTGTTTTTATGAAATCCACTAATTTTGAATATTTCTTATAAACTCTCCCTAAAAATAATGTTAGCATTAAAATTATGTCTTTCAACAGCTTTTGGATTTGTTCTCTGGTTTGCTCAATAATTATTACTGAAATGGCTGTGATCTTAGGAACCTTTATTCATGTCTGACATTCTTTCCCTGTAACTAATTATTTTTCAGACTGTTTTAATTGCAGGGCGTAGGATGCAATCTTCGTAACTGCTAAGTATTAGAAGGGGACATGCTCTGCAGATCATTAAATGTGCTACCAGGAATAAACATTTTTCTGAGACCAATGATATTTGTCAAAATTAGTCAATGTGTTTGTTGAGGGCAAGAGGCCATCTCCAGGAAATGTCTCCCAATAACTGCTGGCATGGTAAGAGCTGTTAATTATTTAAGGTGATATGGAGACCATAGATCTTCTCAGGAGAAATGGATTTCTTGTTTCTTTATTTACAAACAGGATGCATTAAAAACCCTGAGTTAATTGTGTTTGTTTTTTAAACAATCTCAGACTGAGAATTTTTTTGGTAGTCTGCAAGCATTGCTAAAGAGAAGGCAAGTAAGAGACATCAAAATATTATGCATATTTCATGGCTTCCTATCAGAACACAGAATGATGTAAAATAGAACTCCTAAAAGATTTGAACATCTATGCTCAAACTAGGCCAACATCACTGCGTACTTTCAAAGTCATTCACTAATGAGACTACCTATAAAACCTAGGTCAGAGGTACTGCTTTGCAATGCTGTCAGGTAAAGCTTTTGTTTTCATTCTATCTGATTTTGGCAAAGCAAAGGCTCATGCTCTCCATGAGTGCCCTAAGCCCCAGGTGACAAGAGCACGTCAGGAGTGATCAGGGGTCTGAAAACCTATGAGCGAAGATCGAAGGAATTGGGACTTGTAGCCTAAGGAAAAGAAGATTGAAAAAGTGACACAGTAGCAACTTTGCTAAGTATAAAGATATCCCTGGAGAGAGCTACCTCCCTATGTCCAGGGTAGATGGATAAGAAATAATGGGATCATATTATATAAAACCAGATTCTGTTCAGAAGTAAGAGAAATATTTCTAAAAAAACCCCCAAACTAAACAAAAAACCCAACCAAACAATCAGACAAAAACNGGGGGGGCAGGAGGGAGGGAGGGGGTGCTTGTTTGGTTTGGTTTGGGGGTTTTTTTCTGCTTGTTTTTTGTTTGGTTTTTTTTGGTTTTGGTATTTTTGTTTTCTGTTCAGAATAATCGTTATCACCTACTGCAGAGTTTTGTCTTTGGAAGGGTCCAACCCGCTCACTTTGATCACCACTAAGGGGTTTGGCGTTAGAGATCACTGCGGAAGGTCAGCAGCGCCAGGCTCCCAGCGGTGCCGTCCACAAGCACCGCGTGCTTAGGAAACCCTACCTTGGTTCACCCCAGAACTGCTGGCATTATAACATCCTGAGGCGCACAGTCTGGCAGCCCTGCCGCCTGCATTTGGGGGAGCGGGGAGCCGCAGTCCGGGTCTCGGCTGCCCCGGGCGCGGCGGGGGCGAGCGGCGCCGCCGGGGTGCAGTACCCGGGCGCGGGGCTAGATGGCGCTAGAGCCCGCCCAGAGGGGATCCCGCGCTGCGGCCGGGAGGGCGCCGGGAGAAGGGAAAACCCGGGAATGTTCTTCGCCCCTCCTGTTTTCTCCACCACCTCCAAGGGAAAGAGCACCTCAGCTCCCTTGGTTACTGAAAGGATGTTTTATTCAGGTTTGCCCCACATTACCAAGCTCGCATATTTTATGGGTTTTTACAGTGTTGTCTATTTACGGCAAGGCTAACTAAATATATTTTGATGAGGAGACAATTTACCAAAAGCCGGCATTTTGGGAAGACTAATATTATTCAGGGGAAAAAAAATAGAGAACTGTTAAAATACTTTATTTCAACATTTTCAGAGGATGGGTTTNTAATGAGACTACCTATAAAACCTAGGTCAGAGGTACTGCTTTGCAATGCTGTCAGGTAAAGCTTTTGTTTTCATTCTATCTGATTTTGGCAAAGCAAAGGCTCATGCTCTCCATGAGTGCCCTAAGCCCCAGGTGACAAGAGCACGTCAGGAGTGATCAGGGGTCTGAAAACCTACGAGCGAAGATCGAAGGAATTGGGACTTGTAGCCTAAGGAAAAGAAGATTGAAAAAGTGACACAGTAGCAACTTTGCTAAGTATAAAGATATCCCTGGAGAGAGCTACCTCCCTATGTCCAGGGTAGATGGATAAGAAATAATGGGATCATATTATATAAAACCAGATTCTGTTCAGAAGTAAGAGAAATATTTCTAAAAAAACCCCCAAACTAAACAAAAAACCCAACCAAACAATCAGACAAAAACAAACAAACAAAAACCCCAATCAAAGCAATGCATTGGAATGAAGGTTGTCTAGTGTAATTTGAACAATCACTTCTCAGAGGTAGCATGGACATAATAGTTCTTGCACTGAGGGATGTGACTTCATCAAGCTCTGTTCTAGACCATTTTGCAAGACATAAATGGAGGAAATTCACCTGAGAACCAAAATAGCTTTTCCCAATGAAAATTTAATCAAATCAGGCCTGGTTCTAGTAGAATGTTTCAATTTTTGTCACTTTTGGGATGTTCTCTTAGGTTTTTTGGGGGGCGGGGGGGCAGGAGGGAGGGAGGGGGGGCTTGTTTGGTTTGGTTTGGGGGTTTTTTTCTGCTTGTTTTTTGTTTGGTTTTTTTTGGTTTTGGTATTTTTGTTTTCTGTTCAGAATAATCGTTATCACCTACTGCAGAGTTTTGTCTTTGGAAGGGTCCAACCCGCTCACTTTGATCACCACTAAGGGGTTTGGCGTTAGAGATCACTGCGGAAGGTCAGCAGCGCCAGGCTCCCAGCGGTGCCGTCCACAAGCACCGCGTGCTTAGGACACCCTACCTTGGTTCACCCCAGAACTGCTTGGCATTATAACATCCTGGGGCGCACAGTCTGGCAGCCCTGCCGCCTGCATTTGGGGGAGCGGGGAGCCGCAGTCCGGGTCTCGGCTGCCCCGGGCGCGGCGGGGGCGAGCGGCGCCGCCGGGGTGCAGTACCCGGGCGCGGGGCTAGATGGCGCTAGAGCCCGCCCAGAGGGGATCCCGCGCTGCGGCCGGGAGGGCGCCGGGAGAAGGGAAAACCCGGGAATGTTCTTCGCCCCTCCTGTTTTCTCCACCACCTCCAAGGGAAAGAGCACCTCAGCTCCCTTGGTTACTGAAAGGATGTTTTATTCAGGTTTGCCCCACATTACCAAGCTCGCATATTTTATGGGTTTTTACAGTGTTGTCTATTTACGGCAAGGCTAACTAAATATATTTTGATGAGGAGACAATTTACCAAAAGCCGGCATTTTGGGAAGACTAATATTATTCAGGGGAAAAAAAATAGAGAACTGTTAAAATACTTTATTTCAACATTTTCAGAGGATGGGTTTTTTTGGTGTTTTTTTTGTGGTTTTTTTTTTTTTGTTTGTTTGTTTTTGGTTTTTTTTTCTAAAGAGCATATTTACCTAAAGACTTCTTGTTTTCACATTTGCTTCTCTGATGTCTACTTGACGGGAGAACGGAGAAATAAAGTGAATAATATCTAAAAGTGTAAAGTGTGTGCTGCACCAAAAATGGATTGGAATGGTTCAGACAAAATGAAAATGGATTGTTTAATACCTTTCCTGGTTTCACAATGCAAATAATATAATTAAGGTAACACATATTATATGGAATACATATTAAATGGAAAATCACTTTCTCTTGGTTTTGGTTTTATCCAATGTACACGTTCCTTTTTTTCACAGTTGCAGTAACTGCAATTTCCAACACATTTTTGTGTGGTTAAAGTTCATCTTATGGCATCTGCTGAAGGGCTTTTTAAGAGACCAATGCACGTTTTAAGCAATATCGAAGAGAAAAATATTCTGTCAAAGGAATACATTTAAAATTCTTACAAAGCCTATGAAAAATAAAAATTAAAATGTATTGCATTTCTTATTGGAAAATTTGTGGTGTCAGAGAATAGGTAGAAGGGCTTAAGTGATAAAATTTATTCTTAGATGAATAATTCAAGCATTTACAATAAGAATATGAGAAGTATTCTCAAAGTCATTACCAATTGTTTGTATATTATGTAATTCTGAAAAATACTTCAAATTATAAAAAACGGAAATCTAATTTGTTTGATGGCAATAAATTCTGGAATAACAACATTTGTCTGAGTAGTTTGAGGGAATTTAACATTAAGTAGGGTTTTAACTAGGAAAACAACAAGACTGGCTATAATTCTGAGAAGTCAAGCTGTAACAAATATCCTTGTAGGTCAGATTCAATTAATTCACAGCCAAAAGAGCATGGAACCACACTGTGATTTAACAAGCCAAAATTATGACCGAGTTTCATTCATGAAAGAAACTGACCCCACTGTTTCCATCATCAGCATTATTAGATAGCATCAGTTGTTTTCTGAACCATTTATCAATTAATTGCTTCATTTTTTTCAGGCATAGAACTAGATGGTCACTTTGCTCATATCTGTATGGCTCATGGACCACTGAAATTATCATTGCTGTCCCTCTATAATGTGGAGTATGTGTCAAAGATGGGACAATCTAAATAGCCACAGGAAGAAAATTGCTCAGAGAAATTCATGTGATGAATGAACACTTACTGACATGAGAATTTATCTTGGCCTGGTGTTTCCTGTGACCATGACATCTGAGACAGGGAAGAGTTGAACTCTGCTCATGCTGGCACTGGCCAAACACCAGTTATTGCTGGTTACCATGGTTCCAGGTCCAAATAGGACTAACAAAGTCATTTTGGGTTTAGATTGGAATTTAATTTGCATGGCAGAAGAAAGTCTTTGCCTGAGATACGGCAGATGTGTCTTTTAACAAAAAAGGTTTTAATCCCTTTGTGATTAATGAATCTGTATTCAGCTGTGGTCATATTTTGTTTATTGTGTCATGAAATGTGACAGCTCACACAAGAGTCATTGTATTCCAGTAAGGTCAATGCAAACTTTCCCTTATCTATTGAATCATGACTTCAGTCAAGGAACAATGCTCAGGCCTGTAGAGAAGACTTGAAAATGAATCTTGATTACTTAAAAAAAAAAATCATAACAAAATAATCCCTTACTTTTACCTGGGGAAAATCCATGGGCTTTTTCTTTGCTCTCTTCCTTCTAAAAAGGCATGTTAGTTCTATATTATGTATTTGGGAAACCACAGCATATTCACCTGAGAAATTCAATACCCCTCAGTCCCTGGTTTGGCATACTATGCCCCTCTTGATGTGAGGTTTCACCCAAATCACTGTGCCATCTCCACTTGATTGGATGACCTCTCCTGAAACAATCACATAAGCCATTCCTGGCATAGCCCTCAGTAGAAAGGAATCCCAGTGTGAACTTCTGTCCCACTGACTGATTACAGATTTTATGTAAGGAATGTATCTACTGTGATAAGCAAAGACCCAGTAGAACAAGGACTAGGACATGGCTCTAATTTATTGCTGGCCAAACACAGTCCTCATTTAAATGCTGAATTTCTATATCAAACACTTCAAACACACTTCAGTGAAAGGAGTCAAGAGCTGTGCTCCCCACTTTCTTTTTCCACCCAAGCAGCAGCTAGTTGGGATACTGGGATGCTTCTGGTGTCTAGGCATGGAGTGAGTCATGTCCTGAAGAGACACATCTGAGAAGCAGAGGAAGACACTGCACCCCAGTCTGTGTCTTCCTGCACGGCTGTTGAGTACTGACTGATCTGATTCCCATCAGGGTCATGGAGGGCCAGCCAGCAGCAGAGGTTGGAATGCTTCTGCATGGACAGCCCTGAGCCAGCAGCCCCCTGAAAAGCATTAGAGAGAGCCAGAGGCCCAGAACAGGCAGATGAATCTGCTTGTGAGCAACCTCACAGGTGCTTTACTGACAGTGAGCTGTTAGGTAGAGCTGGCTGTGGGCTTTGTCTCTTTCACAGGCAGTGCAGTACCTACATCAGCATTCTGCAAACCACAGTTTTTTACCGGAGAATTTAAGGTGTGTGGCTTGGCACATACCACCTGAGCCCAGGAATCTACTCCAATGGTAATTCCACAATGTGAGGAAAAACTTACTTGTTAAAGATGATCTAGCTCTGGATGATCTGGACCTTTCTCAGGAAAGGCCTTGATTGACCTCAGAACACGTTCATGTTTACAGACTTTCTACTCAGCTGAGAAATTTTCTGTAATGGCCTTTAAGGGTATGTGTTTATCAGTCACTCTTTTGTTAGGTGCAATATGAGCCTTTGTGAAAAGGCTACATAATGACTCTTGATATTTACTGTTTCACAAAGGTTTCCATGAACTCTGGATCTATTTGAAAAGTAAGAGTTATCATGATAAGGTAAGAGTTACTATAAAACTCTTGATAAGAGTTACTATAAGAGTTACTATGAAAGTATCTGTTTTCAGAGAATCCTGCATAGGTAGAAAGGAGAAAAATTTTCTGTAGAAATCGAAAATACGTCCAGTGATAAAATGTCCCATAGATAAATAAAAGTCCAAAATTAAGAAGAAGTTCCCAGGTTAATATTTATATGTCAATAGTAAAGCTAGGTTATATGCCACTCACTTTAAAGACTTTTCCAGTGATGCTGCCTTTCTTTGATGGTGAGAAAACTTATGATTCTTTTGGGGGGTTGAGTTTTTCTAGGGGTTTTTTTGTGTGTATGTGTGCCATTTCCACTGCCAGTGCACTGCAGGTGTGTACGTAATAATCAAGACCTCTACAAGTTTAATTTTGATTGCACAAGCCACCTGGAGCACAAACATTGACACATCCCTTCTGAAAAATTTCACATAAATTGAAATCTTCTCATCTCAGTCCTGTTTCAACAGGTATTTTAGCCCCATACTAAACTTGAAACCTTTAAAATAAGAGATTTTCTTGGTACAATTTTAGATTATTTCTGTAGCAGGAAATTATAGTGCTTCTAAGATGCAGTGAGCTGTCTGCAGAACACATACACAGTCTACTTGAAAAGCATAACATTAGAGCAGTACCATGCCTCATTTCAGAGCTAAATCTATAAAGGTCTGCAGTAATAATGTTAGAAAGTCCTTCCCTGGCAGGAAATGTAATGACCTCTGAAAGTGTGAAGCCCCAGAAATGCTGAGCCAGGGAATTTCAAACCTTGATTGCAATTATCATTATGAACAGGACACGTGATCTTCCGTACCTGTAAAGCGAGTGCAATGCCTTGCACTTGGTTGCAAGATTGTCACTTGCATGCTGTCAGGGAAGGAGATATCAACAGAGGCACATGAGAGTTCAGCTCTGAGCAGTACCAGAGAAAGCTGTAAAGACTCTCAGTTTATTTACATTAAAATATTTTTGGAGTAAGATATGCAAACAACGGTAAAATATGAAGAAAGTAAATGGTGAGCAGAAGGTGAGCGGTATGTTTGGGAGCTGTGAAAGAACTGAAGGAATGCCAGGCTTGGATTAATTTCTTATTTGCTATGTTTCCTAAATTTAAGAATAGAATAAAAGCACAAGCCACATACATCTCTTTGAAAAAGTAGACCTTGAAAAGTAAAATAAAAGCAATTAGTTTGAGTAGGAAACACTAATATCTGGGAAACAGTAAGAGAAGCTATTCCATAGAGGAAGGAAAGCTTCCTTCAGGTGATCTTAAAATTACTTGTGGAGGCCAGAATGGGATGGGTGATAGGGAGAGAAAGGATTGGAAAGGGGAAAAACTTATTATTTTTCTCCTACAGTTTATTCAATGTGAAATAAGAGTGCTATACACACGCAAAATGCTCTATTTAAAGGGCCAGTCTTTGTCAAGGTTAAATCTTGGAAGATGCTACGCTTCTTGCAGCTTTTGTTGGCTGCACAATAGCAGGGCATGCTGCAGCCCTTTTTATTTTGCAGCTGGTCTCTGGAGAGCAATGAAAAAAAGCCAACAAAAAACAAAAATCGCACCAAACCATATCATAACAAAACAAGACAAATGTAAAACAGGAAAAAACTGAGCAGATACTGTATAAATCTTTCACTAGATCTTCTGTCTGCTCCCATCCTGTCCTGAACAAATCAAGCTCATCAATTAGGCAGAAGGATGCTCAAAGCCAGGAGTACTTGAATTTGACTCACTGCCATAAAAACACAAGTCAAATTTTCTATGCACCAGAGTTTGTGTTAGAGCTGCAGTAGGAAAAAAAAAGAAGAAAACCCTTCAGCACATTAATCATCTTAGGAACCTCCTGGCCTTTAAGCACTTTCTTGTAAAACATGTGGTCGAACTGCGACGTTCATAATTCAGTGAGTAATTTTAGTGAAATCAGAATGACTATTTTTAGAAATGCTTAGCAACTGGAGAAAGGAAAATCTTCCCAAAACCAAATGGATTGTCTTTTTCAGAAAAACACTGGTGGCTTTTCTGCACTTAAGGACCACAAGGGTCCTTAAGCAGAGATAAAACTGCAAAGGCATTTTTACAAATATTTGCACTATTAATAAATTACTTTTTATCCAGGTATTGCCTGTATGAATGAATAATTTAACTGTGCCACCACTCATGGTGTCCACAGGATAGCAGGGAAGAGAGCCTCTTTTCTCAGAGGTGTTAGTCATGGTGGAGATCCAAGAGGCACTCTGCATGCCAGGTCAGGCCTGTAAAGACATTTCTGCCCATAAATGATTCCACATTGAGCTCATGCCAGTAGAGCTGGTTTCCAGGAGAGCTGGCTGGGGAGAGTTCTGCCACCAGCACTTTGGAGAAGTGAATGTATAAGAAGCCAACTGCACTGTTCATTTGTGATGTTCCCAAACACTTTGAAGTAGTCATAACATCCACAATGAAAAATTGCATAACAGATCTGTGCGGCAACATCAGGTATTTAAGATCTGTGTTCTTGCTTTGTGTTGGACCAAAGAGCAGTACTCTAAAAATGTTTTCACAACAGCAGAATGAGTTGAGATGTCTAGTGTGAGGGTTTCTCATTTCAGTATGTGCCAATGTACAAGGTGCAGAGCTGAGTGAGGGAGAGCTAATTCATTCCCCATACAGAGTGCTCTTGTTCAAGATAGCTGATCACAAACACCTGAAAATAAAACCCACGGTTCATAGACAACTTATATGGATTGACCCTGGCCAAGGACACACCAGCAAGAATGCACACAGGCTTTGTCTGACATTTGAAAAGAGTTTAGATTAAAAAAATGTAGGCTAGAACCTGAGGAAAGTTTTCAAAACAAAATTCTTTTTCAAAACAAGGCATGCCCTAAAATGTTGCAGTAGTTGTTTCACTGGAGGCATTCCTACTCTGTCACTGGTGGTCATGCAGGTGAAGGATTTAAAACTTTTCTAGCTACAGCCAGGAACAGAGCGAATACACAGGATGCTGTCCCCAGTTTATTCTTTTTTGCCTTAGTGCTTGGCTGACTGGAAGCTTTCCAGCTTCAGGCTTAGCAAAAAGATGTTGGTCCAATGAACTTCATCCAAAATAACCTAGTCAGCTTCAACAGCCATGAAATTTCTTTAATGTCTCCACAGCGTATTATTTTTTGTAAGAAATGCAACTAAACTTCAGCATATTTTAACTATGCTTTTCAATATATAATTATTCTGTTTGAAGTATGTGAAATCAATGGCAGTGCTGAAAACAATTCTCATTGACTCAAAGCAAAAATGTAGTACCCGATCATTAAAATGTGAGCAACAACTAAAAGGGTGCCTACAAGATGAAATGGGGAATAAAAAATAAATTTCATTTTTTAGTTAACTCATGGTTTTAATTATGATTTTCAAATCATAATAAAAGTCTTTTCAAATAGGAAATTAATTGCTTGAATACGATCACTACATTTTAGGTTTACTTAAAAAAAAAAGGAAAAACAGTTTGCTTTTTAATGTATGTCACAAAATACATCATCAGGAAAGAGCACTGGGTTTATTTGCCCCCAGCTTTGCTGACTTCTACTGTTCACTAGAATGTCTTATAACCAACTGGGGTTTTTTTCAACTGCTTTATAAACAGATAAGAAAACATACTCACATTTTGAACTTGCTGGCAATAAGTTTTGTAAGCAAACTAAGTTTGATTGGCCCATTTCAGGAACTCATTATAAATCAGATAATCTGTCTTGGTTCCATGTACAGGCTAGGGGTTCTCTCTAAAATGTGTTAATTGTTGCATAAGAGAATTGTAGACAGTTGACTGAAAAGGCTTTGGAGTTTAATTTATTCAAGTTTTCCTTGTAGATTTGACTTTGGAAATGAAGGACCCTGGCTGGGAAAGTCACCGAAATTCAGAGGGATGAAAACAAAAATCTTTGAGCTCTCTGAAACAGTTCTCTGTTTTCTCAACCATAACAGCGTGATGCTATTAAGCGGAGTCTTTGATCTGCAATAAGCATATCTAATTTGAATTCACTTGAAATTACTGCTAGTATCAGCTAAGCCTTTGTGCATCTTCCAGATTGCAAGAATATTATAATATAAAGCATAGCTTCAGCCCAATCAGTAATATTTGAATCATATGCTTTTTCTCTTCAGCAAATGTCATGTGCTGTAAATGACAGCACTTTAGGACTATCACTAAGCCAAAAATGAAATCTGTCATTCACTCACCTGTTTTTGGCAAAGAAACCCAAACCAGTTTTTTAAGGACCCTATCTCCTGTGGTAAGAAATTTGCATAAAGCAAAATATTGTACCATTAAACTTTCCTCTGGAGGAAATGACTCAAATGTAGTTTTCCTTGAACATTTGCATATAAGTATTACTACATAATGAATATTACTTTACCCAATACACCCAGACTATCAGAATTTCTTCAGGATAGTCATGCATCCTAATAAATAACATGGAAGAAAAAGAAGTAACTGATAGAAATTTCCATACCTTTCCACTATTTTATCATACAATTTTAAAAATTCTTTCAGATATGTACCATATTTTTCTGTCAAAATAAATAACTCTTAAATATTAACAGACAATGTTTATTTTCTGCTGTCTCTTTTCTCTTTCCAGTAAGGAGATTCCTACTGGGAACATTGCTTCTTGATCTTCTGTGACCTGTCATAATCATCTCAGTCTTCTGTTTTCAAAGAAATTCACTTCCATCAGTCACTGCATTAATGACCTGTTTCAAGCATACCCTTGAAAACAGCATTAACTTGTACTCATTTGTTAGAGACACACACTGCAATGTGAGGCTGGATCCAAAGTCTGTGGCTGGCTAACCAAGGTCTTCTCAAGCTCTCAAAAAGATTTTGATTGGGTCCCAGAACTTTCACCTCTGTAAAAGCCAGAGCAGCACCAATGCTTTGCTCCTGTTAATATAAGCAGTACAGCTGTTACCATACAGAAAACAATGCCAAAGAGGTGACTATGGTGGAACAGCTCATGCAGGTCAAGAATGGAGGGGACTCTGTGTTTACACCTTCTTTGCTTTAATGAGAAAATTATGGATGAATCTACAGCCACAAAGCTTTGGCCATGGTGTTTGGATTTGGCTGGGAAGTCAGCATTCAAAGAGCTCATGCAAACCCACCAAGTCAAATAGCACTGCAAAGTTTTCTTAAAAGTAAATTCTTCCAGTTATTTATAATGCAGCAGCTTTATGCCACAGAAGATCTCCTTGCTTTTTGGCTTCTTTGGTGAGCAGAAGACCCTTGAAGTCAGACCATCTGACTGGGACCCAGGGGGAGTGTCCCCAAGATTAACCAGTATTCCTATTGTGAAATGTACCTTGGAAGCAGGTAATCTTTTCTTACATGGCAGAAGAATATTTGAGATATTACATGTTCAGTGTTGAAAGGCATTCCAGACTGATGGGAATACTCTCCTGAAATATTCCTAGTATATAGTACAAAATTATAAGAAGGTTTTTTAAAGACTAATATTGTCCTGGATGGAAGTAAGGGATTCTGATTGTGAAAAGCTTTTCTACTCTGATGGAAACAGAAATCTTAATCTTCTCAGTTTCTTAAATATAATTTTATAAGAAAGACAAAAGGAGACTTTTTTGTGCCACAAATTTTTATCCATATACAACCATATTTCAGTTCATTAGCTGGCTAACTGAGCATCAAGGAACAACCTCCCATATCTTGTATTTTTCAGAATGGCATATACCAGAACTGAGAACTTTCTTTAAAAACACAGAAAAATAGAAACTGGAAAGAAACAATGTCAAAGGAGTTGTCTACTGTGACTTCAGGCTGGGCTGGAGGCTACATAGATGCTTTGAAAAATCACTGCTAGCTGACTGACAAGCCAAGGATCTTCAGAAGGACCCAGGAGGACTCAAGATTTTGTACCCTAAAGAGAAGGCTTAGTGATGGTAAATTTTTAGAGTATCCATCATAGAAAGAGAATAGGCTCTTTTCTTCAATTTGTAATCATTTTGCTTTCTCTTCTGACCTTTTATAATTTAAATTTTTTGAGGCACTTTTAACACAAAGATGTTACAAGTTATTTCTGCAAGGTATGTGGGCAGTAGAAGAGAGGGGTAGACTAAGTTTTGGTACCTAAGTTCTGGTTGTGGTTTGAGCTGATTTAAGATTTCATACTTATGAATAGTAGAGTTTTCAATTTATTTAATGAGGAAACCCATGCTCAGAGATTTTATAGTCTTAATTCACCCAAAAGTTCCTTTTAATTTTTTTAATTATTTTTCTTTCATTGTGATAAATCATGCAATCCTCTAGAAACAGAGAGAACACTTTCCCTTTTCTAGACCTGATCAAAGCCCTTCCAATAGCAGTTACTGTGTTTGAACATAGAAAATGTTTATAACTACACTTCCAGTGCTATTCCTCTTCTAAGACTCCATGGAAACAGTTTTTTCCTATCAAGTGACTATACAGCAGAAGGATAGCAAAAGGATAAAAACATACTGGGGTGACGTACAATGCCCTTTCCTGTTGCTGTCAAGATTCCCCAGGAAAAAAAAATATTCCAAGCTGCATATTCCACATATTTTATGGTGTAGGCCACCAGTGACTGGAGCTAAGCAAATTATCAGTGGATTTGTCTTACTATGTTGGTGGCAGGATTTTGGGGATAGCTCATTGCTCCTCTTCAGCCCAGTGAAAATATGGTCATCAGCAAGACGGAGACCATGGAATATCATTCTCAGTAATGAAGTACATAAGGTAATGGAAAGAATGTGAATCATGTGAGTTTTTTCTTAATATCAGTCTTGTCAAAGTGTACTTTTTAAAAAAATTTTGACACAATAGGAATAGTGAGAAATACAAAATAAAGTCTGCTACCTGATTGGTGTTTTAGAAAGGCAGCAAAAGGTGAATAAATTCAGTACCAGGGATTTGCAAATTGAGCTCAGCCTGGAGACAGGCATACACCAGTCACCTATTAACTATGGTGCTCCTCTCCCAGTGAGAGCATAGACTGGCAAAAATCATAGAAGAGTAAAAAAGATCTGTGAGTAGGTGTGCAGCAAAGTCAAAGGCCTTTTCATGGTTAAATACAGAATCAGAGTATAATTTGGTTCAAACCCAATTTATGGCATCTTATTAGAGATCTGATTTTATTTCTCTGTACTTAGAAGCTGCTCAAAGCTTTTTTTTCCAGACAAACAGGAGCTGCAGCACAGGAAAGCAGTCTGAGGCACATCAGGGTATGGAGCTGGATGAAGAGTTAACAGTGCCAGGTCTCTGGTAGTGTAGTTCTCATGGAAGTCGATACCAGCCCTCTGCCATCTCCTTTCCCTCATATTGGATCCTAGCAGTCCTGGGAGGATCCTTGACTGCATTCAGTCCCTCTTTCCTGTCACCTGTTTGCAGGCTCCAGCTTCATCACAGCAGTGGGCTTGCTGTGGCACCCAATAGCTATAACTGCTCATTATCAGTAAGAATATTTTGGGAAGAAAAAAAATAATTCAGTTCCATCAAAACAAATAGAATAAATACTTTGCAAGAACTTCTTTAAAAAAAGGTAAAAAAATTAATAAAAGAAATCAAGGACTTGAGACCTGGGTAGAGTGAAGGTACATATATTTTTTGTCTTCATTGCTCCTACAAATAGTTAATGCTGCAGAAACCAACCTTCTGCAGCATTATGAATTTAAAAAGAGGAGAGAATCCCCAGCTGCTATTGTCAGCAAGACAAATCTACCTGTGCAATTGGAGACCTCTGTTATTTTTGCTAAAAAAGAACTGCAGCATGTGCTTGATACAGATGTGGCTTGTGACAAAATCAGCTGTGCTAAAAAGTCCTCCATTGCACATAGGGTTCCAATATTTGTGTGGAATTGGCAGTGTTTCAATATCAGATGAAATCTCAGGCATTGAGGGTAGACTCTAAAGCAGATGAAGATTTCCAGCAAGCTTCAATAATACATAATGAAACTACTCTCAAGCTACACAGCAGAGAACCAGCATACCTGCACTGTACTTTACAAGATCATCTTTGCTTTGTAATACTCACTGTAGGAAGACTTAAAATACAATCAATTCCCTCTTCTTGGACTGCAGAACCTCTGCGAGAAATGCAGGGATCTCTTTTTCATGGAGGTGAAGTTGAATTTTAGGAAACAAATAGATAGTGACATTTTCACCAAAGAGAGAAAAACTTTGAAGTGCAAAGGCTTCTTATATTCAGAACAGAAGGCAATACCTGTTGTTCTTTCAACTTTTAATTCCTAACATGGAAATATGTAGTATAGATGTTTATACATAACATTTTACATATATACTGTACATAAACAATGATTCTATGACATCCCTGAGGAAGGAGGCACTGAAGGAAGAGATCTCTGGGGCAAGTAAGAAGCAATTCAATGAAGCTCCCATTTAATTAGCCTCTCTGCTGGAGTTCCTCACAAAACTCAGCCAAAGAAGTTCCTCCACCTTGAATGACTTTCATCTACCAGAAATATCAAAAATGTCAATAGACAGAAAAACATATATGAGAAGAGAGATATATAAGTGAGAAGTAAAATTTAGTGGAGAAAGCCCCTGAACACCATAGCGAGTCATACTGTTGACAACAAAACATGTATAGAAATTTCAAAATAAGACATAAATAAGTAATATCTAGAAGGATCTTGATTCTTCAGGGAAAAAAGTGACTTTTTCTAAATATTTTTATTCACTCTTTTCTCTATCCCATCTAGTTTTTATCTGAGCCTTGTTGAATGCCGGACAACTGCACCTCATGAAAAATGTGAGTTATTACAAGATCTATTTGTTGGAAGCATGATTTCTGCTTTTAAGTCAGAGACAAAATTCATTTTTTCTGATGCAAATGAGACTTATTTAATCAAAGAATTACTTATATATAATCCAGCAACTTTATTGAAAGAGAGCAGTTATTTATAAGTAGGCCACTTTGGTTAGAATGGAGATCTTTCACCTGGTAGAAGCTTTCCTTTAAGGTCTACCTGAAAAATAAATGTAGAGTTGCTCCTAAAACTTTTCCAGCTACACCTTCATTAGCTTGCAGCAAGCATGAAGGCACTTTTTGGAAGGTACTGTTACAAACTCTGATGTAAGTAACCCAGGTATACATAAAGGGTGTTTGGCTTTGTGGCTTTAACCTTTCTGTGTCCCATGGGGGTGTGAGGGTCAGCTGTAAAATCCCCCAAGGCCCTCCACTTCAGCCCCTGTGATGAGACCTGCCAGAAATGAACTGCAGTGAGGCTGTTCTCTGCAGGGACAGCCGGAGCTCAGCACCTACTCTGTGATCCAGGAGCTGTGATGAGCTCAGGAGCAGCAGCCTGAGCCCTGCAGCAATCACTGCAGCTGCTGCTATTCTCGTGGCACCAGGACTAAAGTCTGTACTTCTTTATGCATCCGCATGTGCAGCAGCTCAGCCTGGAGAGATATTTCCAGTCAAGGAAGGTATTGGTGCTTATTAATCCCAGCAGTGAAGAGAGAAATTAGAAAGAGACCAGAAACTAGGTATTACACATTCAAGTGAGTACTTTGAGAAGGAAAAAGTCACGGGCACAAATCTGACCTTTTCTTATGTATGGCACAAATGAGTCTGGAGAATACTTACTGAATGAATCCCTGGTGGACTTACCACGAATACTTGTCCCAATTCATAAGTATATGCAAGGTATAAATTGTTCCCAATTCTTCCACTGCTTCACCCTGGAGCAAAAATGCCGATACAAAATGTTATTTGGCATCTTCAAGTTTAAATAGGAAATAAACAAAGTTTTTACAGATGTCATATGCACCTAAAATCAGATTTCAATATCCCAAGTAGTAACTAAGCAAACAAACCACTGTGCAGGCACACATCTAAATAGTTAAAGCAGAGGAACCGCTCCTTTTAATAAAGCATATGCTTGATGAAGTTGCCAAAATGAGACCTTTTGAAATTCCTTTAAAATGTTGCCAACAGGAGAGACCAAGAGTCTTTGGAGCACAACTAGCAATAGTGCAAGCCCCACCAGGCTGTCATTTGCTTTATTCTGGAGGGCCTGCTGGGAAAGTAAGGGACATGCCAGCTGTGCCCAGGCTCTTCTGCAGAGGCAGTGCCAAGTATGTGACTCCTCACTACCAGGCACCCCGCTTCACATTTAGCATATGGGGGAGCTGTGTGCTTTCCTTGGGCTTTCCCCAGCTTAGAGCCCACAGCATTACCTGGATGTCCATGAGGCACAGTCCCTGTGCAGTCTACATGGAGAAAAGACAGAGGGCACAGGAGTTCATTGTTTTCAGCCGTGTCAGCCATGTCTGTTATGTCTTCTGATCTCCGAGCGAGATCCAGCAGTTTGGACTAGGCTTTCTCCTGACTAGCACTAACAATAATTTCTATGGTGCTACTGTGTATTTGAGCTGGTGCAAGTGACTGAAAACCACGGCCTGGGGCTTGAGCCCTGGTGTGATTCTTTCCATGCCTCAGTAACAGCCGGCAGTCTCGGCGAGGAGCCGCAGGTGTGCAGGGCTGCCACGCTGTGTGTGTGTCCTGCTCTTCTCCTGGGCAATCCATTCACACTGCTGTCACACCACACCACAGCCTGGCAGCAGGGAAAGCCCTGACAGGGTAGCCACAGCCCTGCGCTTTGTATTTATGAATGTGAAGCCTTGTAAGAAAAGATGAGTTTGTAAGATTAATGAAGTTTTCAAGTTCCCATGAGCTCTACATGTAGGATAAATCTTGCTGTTGAATCACAGTAAAGTTTTAACTTACTGAATAGACTAATACATTTTAGAGAAATGGCCAATAACACTGGAACAAAACACCACATGGAGCAGGCTGGGGAGGAAGATAAGACTTTGCTGCCTATTCATTATTTATCTTTTTGATTATTTCTAAACTAAATACAGTGCTATAATAGAGCTTGATTATCATTGTGCTTTCCATATTCTGTTTACATTAAAAATTTTTAAAAAGAACTCAGTATAAAAGGATTTCACATACAGTGTACTGGAAGAAAAAATAAAAATTCTTTAGTGGAGAAATTATGTTCTTCCTGAAAAAGAAGTGACTTTGCATGCTATGAATAGCAGTCTTTCAGTAAGCCACCTAACAGACTTTGATAGAATTATAATTTATGATGTATTAATTGGACAAAGCAGTACTAATATTTTATTGCAGAAAAAGTTACCCAAAGCTTAGCAAAATAATATATTTCAAACTTTATTTGCCGCCATTCCCAGGAAAAGAAGTCTTATTTACATTGTCAGTTGGAAAATGGCTCCTAAGAAGTAAGTTTTCATAGTACACTTCATTTCTTGGGATAATTTAAACTCCTCTACTTTAAAACATATTTGTTATCTGTGCTGTCTCAGAGAGAAAGTCCTTCATTACATCATTATCTGAAACAGCCTTTCAACTTGTATAATACGAGGATTCAGTTAATAACCACAAGGATTCTGCTTGTAACGCTCTAGCAGTTTTATGAGCAGTTTTGAAAGTGTATTTACAATTTTTAGTAAATTTCCACTTACAATAGTGGAGAAAAATAACCACAATATTACTTAAATTTATTTAACAATTCATATGTCACTTTTTATATTCCAAAATGTTTATCATACATGAGATGTACCTCAGAGTATTTTTTACCAAGTATTGAAAAATATCTTAATTTTCTCCCATTAAATTAAAAAAACCCCTCAGCCTATATTTCTTTTTTTTAAATCACAAAAATCCATTACTTTCAGAATGCCACTAATTAATAAAAGCTCAACAAAAAAAAACCCCAAAACAGAAACCAAATTGACTAGAATTTTTTATGCATACAAAGCTCTGATAAAATAGGTAAGGAAAACTTTAAAATGGGTTGTCTTTATTCTTAAGTCCTGATAATGGAATAAGTAGTGTTCAAGTCAGTCTCTACAATTTGCAGGAACATGTTTATTTTCTAGAAACAGCCTATGAAAAGCTTGTTTGCAATTAAGCCCATTGATGGTGTTCAGAGGACACAAAATTTTTCAAAGGGAATATGTATCTGTCATAGACATATTTTCTTTTTCCTGTGGCTGTGAATGGAACTTAAATATTCTGTCTTACCTACTGTGCATACTCAAAAATTTAGAGCCAGACCCTGTGAGTATCATAAGGAAGGACTAAAAATATATTTCAAAGACCCGCACACATTTTCAGATTTTGCATTTGCCTTTTGGATTTTGACCTTTTAGAAGACACAGTTTCATTGTACCTCTGAGGACAGAGAACTTACTACAGTCACAAAGAAGGAAGGGAGTCATAATCACACGGCTTCAGGGGCTTTGGATTTTAGAAATACACCAAATATCTCTACTTTGTGGTGTAAATTGGATTGATGGCAATGCCATCAGGACAGCAGAGAGCATAAATAGCAATATAAATACAAGCAATGACCTGACTTTCTATTTCACTCTTTTCTATTTTAAAGCTCTAATGTATCAGATCAGAGAGCTACTAGGCTCAGGTGGATCTTCATCCCCTGCCATAGATATATTTGTTTTCACCAATGCACATTTCAGTTGTGTCCTTAGAATTTAAGGTTACATTGTACTGGCACAATAACAAAATCTTAATTATACTGTTTGCAATTTGATTTGTTTCTCCTTCCACTAATACCTGAAACAAAGCAACTAATCCATCAAAACCAAAACCAAAAAATCACAGATGGGTAATAAAGCCAGCTGTCTTCAATTTGCCCATTGCAGTGTGAAATTGAACAAATGCAGCTTTTTGAGGGGGAGGTGTGTTCTGTGAAAACCAGAACATATTATATTAACATATTAAGTGCTCCGGAGTCACACAGAAAAGAAAGTCTGTCTTTTTCTCCCATAATGTCAAGGTGTCCATCATGTTTACAAACCCCAGTGCTGCAGAGCCACTTTCTGTAACAGAGGAATTGATGAAAATACCTGACAGCATTTAAGGTCCAGGGCATGATTTTCTTTAAAGTGCACCATGACGGTACTCAGTTTCTTTTGTGGTTTGTCACCTACAAAGTTTTAAAAGGGAATAAGTTGTTGCTCCTTTAATGTAGCTCCATGTAAGGCTTTTACCTCTGGAAATTCACCTGCTTTCTGATGGCAGATTTGTCTCTCACATCTGTAGGAATTAATTATCCCCCACAGATTTTACATCAGTGTTTGCAGGGTGGATGAGAAGGAGCAGTCAAGTGCTAGGTTTTATGTCCCTTGTGTGTCACTTGTCTTCTAATCTAGTTCAGACAATTAACCAAGATAATTTAACTAGGATTTACTGGTTCTGCATGAAGTAAAATCTCTCCCCCACTTCTGCTTTTTCTTCTCAATTTTTCATACCTTACTCTTTCCTTTTTTTTTTTTTTTTTTTTTTTCCGAGTGTTTGCTATAAAATCAGTAGAAATGAAACCATTTCAGTTCTGTTGTTAACTTGTCCTTCCCTGCTCTGACTTGAGCTCAGGGTCAGGAAGGTTTCTCTAGGATATGAGAGAAAAAAACACCTACATGAGTTGAAGTGAGATCAGGAGATGAAAAATAGAGAGTGAAGACACTGCCTAGCTAAACCCTCAGCTTCAGTTCCAGGATGACCTGATTTTAACACTTTGGTTACAGCTCAAGGAAGGAGAAACCTGCTTCTTCCATGCATTTATGTCTTTGTATTCAGTCGATGGGATGGAAGACAGGGGCAAAAGACTTCATTTAAGCATTGCCTTTAGTCTTTGGATTTGAGCAGTTGAAAATCTAGGAAAATCACCAGTCTGTGGATTAGGCATTAGGGGAACGAATATTTATCTAATAAACTTCACTGAGGAGAATGAGTAGGGACTTCTCCAAATCCTCTGTTTATATATTTCATGTAGAGGAAATATTATGGCCCTCAGGATGCATTTGCATAGAAATAGCTAAATATCTTTTTAACACCATTCCTTACCTCTATTTTGTACAGTAATTTCATTCAGTTCTTTGTAGTCTAAACCAATTTCCTCCACCACAGAATTTTATTATTTGCTGATTGTCTCTAGGTAGCTTAATTACTGGTAAGAGGATAATGAAGTAAACCTGGAGCTGGTATTTAAGTAGAGTGGAGCTGCTCGAGTGTATTGAGCATTTCAAATTTGCCTTTTAGTACTTCTAGTACTTTGTAAAGACCTATAACAAAAATGCCTCCTTCCTCCTGCCTTGCCTGTTAAAAGGCTGTCAGGAGTTGGTACACTGCAATTAACACCAAGGGGCAATGTGCCTGCCAGGAGGTGGGGGGTGGGTGGAGGGGAAGGGAGGCTTGCTGCTGGCTGGGCTCTTCAGGGCTCCATTTGCATCATGCTCTCATAGCATCTTCACTGAAATAGAAAAGCTGGAACACTGGGGTCTTAAAAGGTCTCCTGGTGTTTCTTTTTTACTTCAAGGAGACCATTATGGCTTACTGTTGATGTCCTCAAATATTCTAGCAAAGTTCATTATTTTCCATCTACTTAAATAATTTCCATAATTTCAATTATATCAGCCAGACTTCACTCTTAAAAGTTTTGTTTTTCTTGCTTGTTTTGCAAGTGGGCTTCAAACCAGAGCTGACTTCATTTCTATTTTCAAGAAAACTCCCTGTACCCTCCCACACAGGGTCTGAGGGACGTCAGCTCCAGCAAGCAGGCATGGCTCAGGCACTGGCATGCTCTTGCTCCTGGCTGGATCAAGGATGCAGCACAAGTCAGGAGGAACTAGGTCTCCCCAGTCTGAGCACATACAGGTTAGAGCAGAGGATTTATCTCTGTGCATTTAGCTGTGTTTTCCTCTTATCAGCCAATTCAGAAAATGAGTCCTGATCAGCTTCCTTGGCTGTGTGACCCAAAGGACTAAGTTGAAATTTGAGTGATAGCTCTTCTTCTGTAATTTCTGTTCGTTGTGGTTTGCATGGAGTAATTTAGTCAGCTCGAGCTCCATAGATGAGGGCAAGTGGTGTTTCATTTCCATGTGTTGAAATATACTCATTCACAGAATGGATCAAGAAATGTTTGCGGTCCTTTGTGAGTTTAAATCCTTCTTAGAGAAGAGGACAATCCCTATTACCCTTGCCATATGGGGATATTGTGAGTGTTTAAAGCAGAGGAGGACCAGAGTGCAGCCCTGTAGCCACTGCCACCATTGTGAGGTTCAGGCAACCACAGATTTTAATAGCAAGTTTCTGACTGCTGATGGGTCATTGTGTACCCCCAGGTCAGCCCAGGCTTTGGAGCTGAACTGCCACAGCAGGATCAGAATGTGTTCTCAGCCTTTACTACCAGGTAATTAGGTGGTTTGACACTCAGTGATACTTGATGCAGTTTTAGTTCTGCCCTTCCCTTAGAAGGAGTCTCAAGACTGATTGGTGCTAGAAAGAAAGGTGACTAAAATGAAATGCTGCAGTTCTAATTATTGCGGATTTGACATGTTGCCACTGGGCCTTTAAGAGACAGGTACATCTGATACTGAGGCTCATACCCATAGTAAAGAGACTATTAGCCCTGAATGTGGTGCTCAGCTGACTCCTATGAAAACAAGGCCAAGCAAGATAGTGTTATCAGCACCAGATGAATCTTTGGTCTGTGAGCTGAATCTTCTTGAATTATGGTGTAATATACATGCAGAGCATAATCAGGATGCACCATAAATGCACACTTGGCTGAATCCTGTCATGGCATATCAGGCACAGAAAGTGTGCAGAATTCAACAGATCCTTGTCCCATGTGCCCCAAGAGTTAATTTGGCCTGTTATCTTTCTTGTCCTGTTAGCATTTATTTGCACCTAATAAGGCATGAAGTCATTACTTGTAGTGTATGTCCTAACATTTAATCCCATGGTGTCATATTTTAATTGTACAGAAAAAGTATCTAAATGGTTCTAATTCCCTAAGGATACAGTTATCCAGTAATGATCATAGCCCTTGAAGCTCCCTTATTAGTTTTATTGAAATAAAATTCTTCATGACTGAAATACTACATAATTTTTAAATTGCATCAAAATGAATTTGATGGTTTAAAAGAACAGATTGTAAATTTAGTTCATACAAGACTGCCCATAAGTAATACCTTATAGAGCACTTTCACATACCAAGTCCCCTAGCTATAAAAGGATAATGTTTCAAACACTCAAGAAATGTGGCTGAGGGCATGACATCCTCATAGGCCCCCCGAGGGGTCTGTGAGGCTCAGACCAATAAGTATGGTTTGAGGCTTCACCCTTTTTAATGTATATTACATAGCATGTGATCAGATGGAAATGAAGCTCCATTTGCTGTCGCCTACTGGGCCCGAGCTGATTAAGTCACTCCATGCAAACCACAAAGAACAGAAATTGCAGAAGAGAAGCTATCACTCAAGTTTCTGCTCAATCATTTGGGCTATATCTCACTGGTAGCATAGACTAGAATTCAATCTCTACTTCTACAGAAACATAATAAAATCAAACTATTATGATTTTGGGTTGGAGGGGATCATAAAGATGGTTCCAAGACCCCTGCTGTGGGCAGGGACACCTTCCACTAGAGCAGATTGCTCAAAGCTCCATTCAATCTGGTCTTAAACACTTCCAGGGAGGGGGCATCCATAATTTCTCAGGGCAACCTGTGCCGGTGCCTTACCACACTCACAGCAAAGAATTTCTTCCTAATATCTAAAGTAAAAGTACCCCTTTTACACTGCAGACATTCCCCCTTGTTCTATCACTACATACCCTGGTAAAATGCCACTCTACATCTATCTTGTAGCCCTCTTTAGGTACTGGAAGGCCACAATTAGGTCTCCCTGAAGCCTTCCCTTCCCCAGGCTGAACAATCTCGATTCTCTTAGCCATTCTTCATACAACAGGTACTCTACCTCTAAAGAAGGTGTAGCACCACTCTCCCTACTTCTCTTTGGATAAGTTAATAATTTTTGCATCTTTCACAGATTCCTCAGATATCCTCCAACTCAACAGAATTATATGTATACTTAAAGACAACCATGAAATTTATCTGATTATTTGATTTATAGACCAATTTAGACAATTATAGACCAATTTGTCCTTAATCTGAAGTTCTCCACAACTTTAAGAAATTTTTATCACGGTCCTCATATTCCTTTCCTTTAAAGTATATATATTATTTATATAAGAGTATAATAATTTCTAAAGCTTAGAATTGATATGTCATATTACATATGCTCAAATTTTATAATGGTACTCCCTAGGTTTTATATATGCATGACAAATCAGCTGCAGGCAAATTTTTAAGCAGTTTTGCTTTCCTTCAAACCTACCCAAACCTTTTGGCCTCTCCCAAAGAAGGTGAAAATAGTGAGCAATCCACATTATTTCTGAAAATTAGTGTAGCTAGGAAAAGAAAAGGTAAGTAAAGGCTACTAATCAAATCCCTAAAATGTGGCCCATGGTATATCTAATAGACAGCAGGCCCTTGTTAAGCTAAAAACTCCTGAATTTAAAATATAAATCTCTGTAAATGAGAAAAAGTTGCTCTCAAAAAAAGAATAACCCTCTTGGTTCTACTATTTAATGAAATAATGTGCCTTATGATTTATATCTCACTCTGGTCACATTTATAACTCTTCATTTTTATTAAGTAGTTACAGATTTCACTATACACTAGTACAAAGAACATACTTATGCTGGTCATGTTGGGCAAAATCTTTCTGCTGATTTTCCTCAAGTGACTGTTGTGACATTTCATAGTTCATATGGATCACAACTGTGGGTTCAAAGCAAGCTTGAAAGCTTGCTGAAAGATTTGAAGTACTTTTCACTGCTTCACAAATCAATGCTGTCAAGAGAAAAATCTTGACCTTTATGCAATTCTAATTAATTTAATAAAAACCTTTGGCATGGTGATTAATTTAGAGTAGTATGAAAAAAACTTGGCTGTCTAATTAGTTTCTGTCAATTTTGACAAGGACCCATGATGGAAAGTGAATAAAGGTCCATAAGAGTCTATCAAACTTGTCTAAAGCACTCAGAAGCATTTAAAGTCTTATCCTGTTTATTCTGTTTTATACAGCAAAGCCAAGCAAGGTGAGCTTCAACCTAAAGAATAACACCACACTTTACTTTCAGACTGCCTGAAGATGATTTAACATTTAACAGACTGCATATGCAGTCTAAGGTTAATGAATGGATTTGCTGGAGCTCTGCTGTGTTAGCAACTTTGTACTATTAGTGTACTGGAACAAGGATTTTCAGTGCTTGGGGGACTCGTCTTCTGTTTCTGCACACCTACTTGTACTGACTTGAAATCTAGGAAGGAAAAAAATGTGTCAAGCAACTCACTTCAAAAAGTAGATATCCACAGAAATGAACTTGTAGAATAAATTTGCATAACCTCGAACTGTTTTGAATAATATGTTAACTTTTCTGGTTTGCTTCCATGCCTATAATGTAGCATGGTATTCAACTGATTCAGGAAGCACACCAGTAAGATATCCTGGTCAGATCACCTGATTAAGTCTTATGTTTCACATTCTCATCACTCACTGACCAAAGTGATACAGCCAGCTCTCAAGTGGTAAAACCCTATAACACGCTGACTTGTGCCCTGTGGTATTAATAATGATAGGATGAGGGAAAGTGGGTTTAAAATAAGAAATGAAATATTTACATTAGATATCAGGAAGAATTTTTTGTGGATGTAGTGAGACATAGGAATAGGTTGCCCAGACAAGGTATGGATGTCCCTCTCTGGAAGGGTTCAAGGCTGGATGGAGCTTTGGTCAACTTGATCTAGTGAAAGTGGTTCCTACCTATGGCTGGGGACTTGGAACTCAATGATCTTTAAGGTCTCTTCATAGCCAAACCACTCTGAGATTCTATGATTAGTGACACAGGTGTGATAGGCCTGCTCTGTGATTTGGACACAAAAGGCACGAATATGGACTTCATGTATTACAACTAAAATTTCTGTGCTCTGAACCTGTATTTTATTTGCTTGAAAAGAGTCTTTAATGTGGGTAAGACTAAGTCGAATTTAGAACAGAAATGATGTGTTCTTTGTTGCTGGTATGCGTCGTCTTTATAATGCACATGATGCAGATGGCTGGAAATGCATTCTGCAAAGAGCTCAGAGCTGAATCAAAGAGAGAACATCACTACCTACATATGGAATAGTGCATGCTTAGGTTCCAGTTAAGAAAACTAGCAGTGATTTAATGTTCTCATCTGCTCACATTTAACACAGGGTTTTATAAGGAATGGAATATTAGCTAACATTCGACAACTAATTATCCAAACTCCGGACCAATGATCACAAACCTTGCAATCACATTGCTTAAGAAGGAAGTAACAGCCAGAAAAGACATGAAGTTCATTGCTGTGAAAAAAGCATGTCTGAGCACAGGGTTATTCAGGAATATTGATTCCATATTAAATTTCATTTCACCATACTTAGTTCTCAGACATTGAGATGGCTTTATTTAAAGAATAACAAGTAAAGGCTGGTATTATTTATAATGGGACCATTCAGTGAACAAAATCAAGAACCTTAAAGTCCAGGACACCTGATTCTGAGTTTCACTCAGAAGTGGGCAAGGAGCTATTTTGCTGAGAAAAGTGATGATTATCACAATACTGGTCTGGGAGACCTCTTTTGTTATCACACTGTGAAATTGCTGAATTCTCTTTGGTTGCAAATAGCATTGTAACTGTCTAAAAAAACAAGGTTAGCTTTTAGGGTGAGATTGCCTATCTCCAGATCAAGAACTTCACAGTACTTAAAGAAGTCTGATTGCGTGGGTTTTGGTTCTAGGCTCATAGATACACACTCCAACAGCTGCAGTGGCATTGATCTTGGGAGCAAGCTGTGGCTTCTGTTACTCACCTGGGAGCTTGTGCTCCACATATACAGAAGCAGAAGCCATTTTTCAATTTTACATGCCTTTATGTTACATCTTCAGGCACTGAAAGAGGACACCTGGATTGGGGTTTTTTTAGTTTCTTTAGAGAGAGAAAAGAGTTTCTATGTAGAAATCTGGTCAAAGTAATTTTTAAAGCTATTTAGAAACTGTAGTTTATATTAAACTCTCAAATTTGAAAATAGCAAGAGCTCATGGCGATTAAGAACTTTAAAGCAAAAAAATTTGCTGTTCCCTGGCACATCTCTCACCTGCATGGGTGTATGTGTGTACCTGTGCTCAATTCAGAAGGAAAATCTGGTATGAAAACTGACAGCCTCAGAAAAAGCTAGAACATCTCCTGAAAGCAGCTTTTGAACCTGATGCAGCTGCCCTGAAAGGAAGAAAGCCAGCGTGTCATTAAAAAAAAAAAGGGTTTACTTTACAGTTTGAGCCTTTAACTCAATTTCAGAATCAAAACGGGAGAAAGGAGCTGATTCTGTACTAATATATAACTCCACAAGGCAGTTGTGATCCTCTTGCTGCCTGCGGAGTGACATCTGTAAGACTAATAAGACACATGAAAGAGTAATACCTACCAGAATTTATACCTAACACTTTTCACTGAGGCTTCCTGACACTACCAAAATGCTAATATGAAGCAAGGACATAATTGACTCTTTAGAATGCATGCAAAAGACAATATCAGATGTATTGGATAATATCCTGGCTCTGCTCAAGAACTTCTCTCTTAAATTTCAGTGTGTCCAGGATTTCATCAATTATAGTCATCAACAACAAAATACAATGATTTCTTTATGACTTATATTCTTTTGTATTAAAAATCCTGAACTGTAGTAAGAATTTACAGATAACTTAGAAATTTTGTAATGTGAGTTTTCAATAATAAACTACTTTATTAAATATTATGAGTAATGATACTTCAAAGTATGAGGGCATTTTAATTGGATTTTATAAACTAAGTACACAGCAGAGCTTCCAAGGAAGATGAGAAGAATGAATGCAGAACGGTAATCCTTTATGTAATCAAACACATGATAGATTATATCTGGGTTTCTGGGGAGACAAAAGTTGTCATAGACAGCTACAGGAGCTGAACACATTCTTTTCCCATCTCTGCAATTTTCTTGATTTTTAGAAAAATACAGTACAAATCAAGAGAGTCAAAAATCTTAAAAATTCTCATGAATAAAATATTTGAAAAAAAAAAACCCAAAACCCTAGGCCTGCCAGAATATTTTTTTAAACACTAATTCAAGATTCTTATTGCTGACAAACTAGCTGAAACATTGAAATTAAAGAGCATGCTGATCTAAGCACACCATATTTCTCTAAATGTCAAACTTTAAAATGTCATATGTTCTCTTAAAATAAGGAAGATATTCAGAAAACTTTTCAAAATTTTTCTGTTTGAAAAATTACTCAATAAGAAAAAGAGATTAAAAACTTCATGGATGTGTCTAAGGGGCTCCTCGGCATGACAACTTAAAAATGAAATAAAAAGGAAGACTTTGGACACTTTCTCACATCATAACTTCATTGAAAAAGCTGATGAAGTACACACCAGGTAAATGAGGTACAAAATAGTTAAGTGGACAGTGAGCTGGATTTAAAAGTGATTGAAGAGCCAGCCCCAGCAGTGTGACTTCCAGCTAGAGGCCAGTCCCCTGTGCTGGGCTCCAGGGGGCAGTACTGGCGTTGATATTGTTTGTATCATCATAAATGACACAGGCTCTGGGACACAGTCTCCACCAGCCAGTTTGCTGGTGGTACAGAGCAGGAGCAGGGGCTGAGCCACCAGTGGAGTGTGCTGCCATCCACAGGCACCTGGAGCTGGGAGAACAGGCAGAGAGGACCCTCAGGGAGCTCAGCAGAAGAGGAACAACCACAGGCACAAGCCTTCACAGGGGCAGGAATGCTGCCAGAGAAGGACTTGGATGTTCTGGTGAGCAAAAAGTTGACTGTGAGCCAGCAATGTGCCTTTGCAGCAAAGATGGCCCGCTGCATGTTGGGCTGTGGTAGGAGAAGAGCTACCAGCAGGTCGAAGGAGCTGACAACTCTGCTCTTTCTGCACTGGTGAGGCCATACCTGGCATGTGGAGCTTTGTACAAGAAAATGGACTTGCTGGAATGAGTCTAGTGGAGGGCCACAAAGATGGTTAAAGGAGTGAAACACCATTCGCACAAGGAGAGCCTCAGAGAGATGATACCGCTCAGCACAGAGATGGGAAGGCTCAGAGGGACCATGCAAAAAAAAACAAAAAACAAAACAAAACAAAACAAAAAATAGCAAAGCCTTGAGCATAGAAAATATGTCAAATCCAACAGTAAGTGGATGAAAGTATTATCTAAAGTCCCAAACCTGNAAAAAAAAAAAAAAAAAAAAACCAAAAAAAAAAAACCAAAAAAACCCACAAAACTGAAAAGGAGAGTAAAGAAAAGAGAGAGAGATGGTTCTGAATGCTGTCCAGTGACAAGAAGCAGAGGCAACAAATTGGAACACAGGAAATCCTGTTTAAAGATAACAAAGCACCTTTTTATTGTAAGGGTGCTTGAACAAGTTGTGCTGAGATGTTGTGGAGATATTCAAAACATGACTGGAAACATCTCTGAGCAACCAGCTCTTGCTAATCTTGCTTTTAACCGAGGACTAGACCACAGGATTCCCAGAGCTGCCCTCTCTCCTCAGCTGCTCTGTGATGCTGCTCTATGGCTTGCTCTAAGACTTTAAGCCCTATTCTTAAAAAAAATAACTGTTCCATGACTGAGGTCTAAATTCATCAGCTCTCCTGGATAAGTTAACAGAAAGAATGTGAGTTCACAGTGACAGAACTGTGTTGACGACAGGCAGCTGTGTAGAAAGAAGACTCATTTTCTGTGCATCTGAAACGTAGGTGTTTTTTCTTTCAACAACTTGATAGCAGAGTGTTGAGACAAGCAAATAAAACTGCAAGGAGCACCTGCAAACATCAGTGCTTATCAACATGCTCAGAGTTGTGTGCAACTGAAAAAACTACAAACCAGAGACAGCATCAAGGTTACAAGTTTAAAAACAAAGTTTATTAAATGTTTTCTAAAGTCTCAGATAATGAAGTACAGCCAAAGGATATAAGCGAGAACTAGAATGGCCACTTATTTCTGTAGCAGAAATACTATTTTCTTCGCATGTCCTTGTGGGAGGCTTATGAATTTCAATGATAATGTTATGATTGGACTTGTCACTGATATTTTTAACAGAAACCAAGATTTAAACTTGGTTCATTTGTCACAAGTATATTTAATATCTCTAAGTTTTCCCCTGGTATTATGTGCTGTTTTAAGGAGGTCTTATACAGACAGCCATGTCAATGAGCAAACTATAATTACACATCTGTATTCTTGTCTCTTATATGATTTCATGATGCATATCTATGTTAAATGCCTTACCTGTTAGTAAGGCATGGAGCTGTTATTTTTTTTCCAAATTTCTACTTGAAAAATTGGACTAGTTTCTGAATAAAATTTTCAGCAAAATTGATTTGTTCTGTAAAAGTATTTTTCAAGCTTGATTTTTAGACAATATAAATCAATATAAACAACAATATAAATCTCTGTAGCTCCATGTAGTTGTGTTTCTAAGAAACACAAAAGTAGCTTCCAGGGATTTGTCTGTACATATGTACCAGTCAAAATTCACTAAATAGAGTATTGCATGAGTTACAGTTAAACTAAAAAAAAACACCTCCTTGAAAACTTCATGACTACAAGGAGAAAAAAGTTCTGTACATATGCAAATCCGAACATTTTGTTACATTTCTGCAGGCATTTTTGTAAACAAAGAAGGAAAAACAAATATGTATTGCTGAACATTTGCAGAGAAAGCTCAGAACATCTGATATCTCTGTTCCTTTAATGTTATTCACTAAGAAAAGCAAATATCTAGAAATATGAACATACAGTAATTTTCTTTATAACAAATGCTATTATGAACGTCACAATTCTATATAATACTAACATTCTTGATTGTGTCAAGACTACCTGACCCAAAGGGTATGTATTTGATGAGAAAAAAAATGAAAGGGAACTTAAGTTGATGCCATCCTTTCTGCACAAACATCCTTTGACTGTCAAAAAGTTTTAGAGCTATTTTTACCACTACTGGGCATAATGTCTGACCAGAAAGGGTAGTTCATGTTTATATGCAATTTAGACTTGTGCATTTCATAATCTTGAACTATAAATGTTGGATTTACAGTAGAGAAATGGAAGTTACAATCAAAAGAACGTGTCTTAATTTAAAGAAAAAACCACAAAAAATTAGTTAATACAGGCTGAGGGAAATAAAAACCAAAAGGAACTAGGGCTGCCCCAAAGTCAGAAGTAGTTCAAAGAGGAGAGAGAGTACTAGTAGACTGAAAATAGGGACCTTGTTTCTGGCTTCCAGCAGCACTTCCTGTGCTGCTTAGACATCAGTGGTAATGTTAGGCTTAGGCTGCTGCCTTCAAGGGAGGTGCAAGTGTATTCAGCCAGACACATTTAGAATCATTTAGCTACGAATGTAGCTTCATTTAGTTACGAAGTTAAACTAAGAATAATAAGATATCTTCTAGAGAATAACTCAGTATAATTAGAATCATGCCATCAAGTGGTAAAACAGATTTAAAAAAACTGGGACCATTACTACTCGTAAATTCAAAATAAATCATTATAACATGAGTTGTAGACTGTGACCTCATCCTCAACACCATTTAGCAGGGCACTGTTTCACTGACCAAAGCACCAAACTAAGGTATGAATAGCCTTTAAAATTTAACCTTCCCGCTGACCTAAGTAGGTAGGTTAGGTAACCAACCTAATGTTAGCTTTTAAAGGTTAAGCTTTAATTTATTTATTATATTGCTCATGTATATTTTATTTAAGTATTTCTTTTCTTCCAAGGATTTCACACTCTCTTGAAATCTGATTTTATTTAAACAAAATTAGTACAAAAAGGCATTACTGGAACTTCTATCTAGAAACAAACAAAAAACCCTCCCATGAGTACAGAAGATTTTTATATTTGTATTCGTGTCATGTACAAAATTCTGTTTACAGCTCTGTGGGAAAACAGCCTCTGAAGAGTCACAAACTGTAGAACACAAAGAGGCTCTGATGACAAACTTCAAGCAGGCATAGTCACGTTGCCTGTTGGTAGCAAGTGACGGTGGCTGCCTGCAGCTGTGACACCTCTTCTGTTTCACCAGGCATTTGAGGGGCACCTGTCCCAAGGGCTGCATGGGGGAGAGGAAGCGGACCAGAATCAGTTTGTCTGAGCAGAGTCATGGAGACCTGCCCCAGAGTGGGAAGCACAGCAGGGCAGTGTGCTCCCTTCTGCTGAACAGCCCTGCCCTCCTGGTGGCACCATGACCTGCATTTGAACCCCTCAGAAACAGCAGCATTTGTCTTCCTCTAAATCCTCCAAGGGATGAAACACAAGAAACATTTCACTTGTCAGGACTGTTTACTGCTTGTTGAAGTAAATGTAAAACTGATGTTTCTCTAACAGGAGCTGACGGGTCTATTTTACAATGACATATCCATAGACTCCTTGGCATTTCTTATTAATATTTTGACACTAGAAGCTCTTTCCTGTGATTTAATGTCAAAGCAGTAAGGTCATCTTGAGTTGTTTAAACACTTGCTAAATAGCAGTCTTAAAAATAAGAAGCAATAACATTATAAGAAAGAAGTGTTCAGATACATCTCACTACAGGTACCCATGACTATTTATCTGTAGCTACAGTGTATTCTACAATAATATTTATTAAAGAAATATATTGCTAGTGATGCAGTGTGGATCCTTTAGTGAAACTGTACATTTTATTAAGGAATAGCTGCTGCCATGAATGAATTTACAATTTGAATAAGTCAGATGTAAAATCAAAGAACACAAAGCAACAGAGAAAGCAGAGTGGCACTTACTGATTGTTCCTCACCAGTCTTTACGATGTTTTAATTTTAACCAAGTGACCCCCTCCTCTGACTTGAGGGGTTGCCCTTCTGGCTCTGACAACTCAATATGAAAAGTTGCTGACTAACAAGAAAAGATCAGAAAGCTTCCACAGTCCATAACAATTCTGCCCCTGGAAGGACTATCCTAGTTACCCGGCACGAGAGAACTGCATCTGCTGATTGAAGACTGACTTCTATTTAATAATTCTATTTGTTATTCTGACTGATAGGGAACTGATTCAGTTAAACTACATGGTCAATTAGCTATTAATATTTTAATTATAATAACATTGTGAGTTGTCCTTAAGAAGTTATGGCCCTATGAAGAAAAATATGCTTTAGCAGATATTTCATCACCACATGTGTAAAGAAAAGTAAGAGGAAAACAAAATCTATAGTGGGCACTGCTTTACCTAAAAGAAAACTAATAAAAATACCATAGGATCACAGATTAGCTTCCTGATTCTGCAAAACTCTCCCTTGCATGTGCTTTCTAAAGGTTAAGACTAACTAGGGCACATGGGACCTTTGGAATAACCAAGAGTAACTTCAGAGTAGCTCTGATCTGTATTTGGCTGTGGAAAGGTTTGTTTAAGTTCAGTTACACTGTTTAAGTCAATATATGTCAAAGCTGTGACACTGCTATTAGAAGCGCAAAAGTTGTCATAGACATTTGTGTCCTGATTGGTTTGAGATGTGGGGCTAATTTAAATGATTCAGAGGGTTGCAAAGACATCACTCTTGGAGCTTCTTTGTTGCTGACAGTTTATATAATTTTATTCTTAGTGGACTTTGTACAGTCTCTGCAGTATCTTGTTTACATCTGGCTTGACTCAAATGACTGTCACATTAACTGCAAAAGCAATGTGAAAAATCAATAACTGCTACAACTCTTTATCACCACCACAAACTTTTAATGTTTGCTCTCAAAACTTTCTTTCTGTGTGCAGTTTTATGCATCAGTTGATATGGATTTAACTTTAAATCTTGTAAGGTATACCACAAGGTCTTCAGCTGAAGTGCACATTTAAGGAATAATTACTGCATACAAATAAATTTTATGACATTTGGAGGTTGCAGTGCCATATTTATGTGTGTGCATTCTTTCCTACTAATATTCAAACTCTACATTCATCAGCTAAGCTGTTTAGTTCTTCAATGGCACTTTTCTGTCACCTGCAGTTTCTAATCTTCTTCTTCATCCCAGCTGGCAAGTGCTTTAACTTCTATATATCTCTGTGCACCTTTTTCTGCTAATATTGTTCTGATAGAGTTAAGGGTTGT
Organism: Hippolais icterina; assembly: GCA_013400075.1. NCBI lineage: Eukaryota > Metazoa > Chordata > Aves > Passeriformes > Sylviidae > Hippolais > Hippolais icterina. Next base: position 61,884 of record VWYN01011358.1, on the reverse strand, counting down.
GAGTTTACAGACAACAATTTCTGTTGGCTACTGCAGCTGTTGCATCAAGTTGAGATGGGATCTCCTTCCAGGTGAATAGCTCTACACTGGTTGCATGACCAGCAACACAACACTGAAAGTGCAGTTGTACAAACATGTATTGTCCATTCTCTGTAAATATTTCAAATAATACTGTATATTATGTATATGGTATATTAGGTATATTAATTATACTGTATATTATACATATATTGCACATATACAGAACTGTCTTTATCCTTTTTCCAAAGAAAAAAAAGAAATAGCCTCTGTACTATTTGGAGATTCAGTGATATGTGAGCATGTTGTTTAGATTTAGCAGACTAAAAATTCTCATTTTTGCCAAATGAAGTGGAAAATGCTTAAGATTTCCAAGTTATGAATGCTGCAATGTCCCAAATACACCACAAGTCTGTGTAGCAGTATGACTAAGATACTCTTTTTTTCTGTTTGGAAATGTCCTTGCCCTTCTCCGATGCTGTAGAGATTTTTCCAAAGTGCTTTCACTAACTGTTAGAGGATTGCAATACTTTCTGGTGATTTAAAGTTTCTTAGGTGCAGAAGTTAATTAGTAAAAAAGGAGCTTGCTACCAACTGCTAGTGACTTGGTATATTATGATATCCTTCCTATAATTTCAAGATCTCTGTCCTGAGTGTGGTGTGTCCTGGAAGTGCCTCTGAAGGAATCTTCCATATGAACAGTAAACACAATATCAAGTCTTAACACATTTTCACTGATGTAGAAGATAATCTTGTGTGATGCAAAGTCTCTGAAAGTCATATTGATGTCTAGCTATAAAGTATTGATATCTATCAAGAACTTCGATAAGAACATCAGAAAGATCACATCATGAGGCAAGGTTCACTTTATTTCCAAGGTATTTTATCAGTTTGATTATCTTGCCTGATGATAGCTTGTTATTTTTAGAGAGAGATTGAGGATAACATTGGTTTTCATGGCGGAAGAAGTCTTGTAAGTCACCTTCTTTCTTCTGATAGACAATGAGTAATTACAGGAACAAATGAAAACAATTTATAGAAGGGCTACTTACTTGTTTTGTGATGCAGTCATGAAGAAATTACATATGAAGAAATATTTCTGTATATGATCTCAGATAGTGTTTATCTTCACAATTTTTTTTCAATCATTATATAGTGTGATGTCAGCATATCTGATGAACTTTAAGTTTTCTGAAAACATGCAATGATCACTCATTAGGAATTCTTAAAGAACACACAAAATGTTTCCTAAACATAGTCTTGTATTTTCCCATCATATAATTAGCAGACAGCAGTCCAGAGAACAACTCCTGGACCATTGCAGTGTGTAACCTGAAGCAGGTGCTAAGCAGATATAATTTTCTTGTCACAGTCCCATTACTCTCTGTACCAAAACTGTGTCTCTGTTGAATCACTTTCATTAGCTGAATCTATCACAGAGAAGGCTTGTTACCTATACTAGATGACATCAAGTTTCTTTTTCCTTCTCTGCACACTTCCACACCTTTCCTGCTCTCTGATTATCCTCTACTTCCTAACAATCATCATAATCCTGTGATCAAGGAGCTGTGGGCCACGTGTATAAAGCTACAAAAATCGTTGCAGATATGTTAGTAGAAACCTATTATATGCTTATTATTTTAATTTTAGAAGGAATGGGGAACACATTACAACAAAAGTCTTCAGCACAATTAAGAATTGCTACATGTTTTAATTTTTCTCTCATTTAATTTTTTACTACTAATTCATTGCAATACTATGGATGTCAGATGCATGCAGAAAAAAATGAGGACATATTTCATTCTACATAAGTTTTTTCTTCTATAAGTTTTCCTAAATATACTTACTTCTACAGATGACAGTCAGTATTATTCATGTCAAAACTTACTCTTTATATTACAAATTTTCAGGATAGGCATTTTTTACTAAGCTTGTCTCTTCCCCATGGTGACATTTTGTTTAAATAAGAAAATCTGTAAAAAGTGACTTTGTGCCTATGGGTGAATTTATTTGAAGTGTAAAATGTCAAACTGGCAACAGCAATAATCCTGTAAATTAGGTATGTCAAATAATGTACATGTAGATTGTGATTCATCTAAGAGTGGAAGAATTTCTATTTCAAGAAACCTGAGTCATGAGTTCCCATTTCTTAATTGGTACTCTTGACAAAAGTAAGGAATATACCAATATAAAAAATTTATAACTCAGAAAATATTGAGTCTAGAGTAAAACTAACACCATCTCCCAGTTCAGCCACTCTCAGAAAGAAAAAAGATGTCTCTATACAGAGATGGAACAGAGTTCATCATCAAACAGTAATTTTATAATTAGCAAACTGCTACTAAGGATTGTGCAGTTGCCAAGAGTGGTGCATAAGTGCATTTACATGCTGACTGTGCTGTAACATGGACTGTGCTGCATGGGCCAGCCTAGAACAGTAGAAGCCTCTGAGACGATCTCATCACACACCATCACCTCCAAGACCAGGTGCATTCTCACTAGTGAGACTGAAAATGGCTGGGGAGACCAAAGAGCCAGAAGGAAAAATGGGTGGAACATGTATGGGGAAAACACTCCTCACCACATGCCTGTGGCTCCTACAGCTGAAAAATCATCTTGTCACCAAAGCTGGTCCCTTATCTGTAACCTTTCCTGACCCCTTTGCTGGATAGTGCAAAGGATAATGCTGCCCCTTGGGTTCTCCAAGTTCACTGCTAAGATAGGTACTTTCTACTCTTTTTTAGTCAATGTGAGACAGATTATCAAATATCAATCTGTACCATTTAATTTTGGTTTGAAGGAACTGAATTACAGAGCGCTTACCTAAGCAGTTTCCCAGAAAATCTGAAGGACAGTAAGGAGCATTAGTAAATATTGAGGAACATATTTTTTTCTAATTCTATCATTTCAGCTAGAACATTTCAAAATTAGAATTTTGTCTATGAAAGAAGAAATTTTTTCTAAGTTATGAATTTAATTGCAGCTATTTGTTCTATTATGCTAACAATTTTCCTTCTTCTGAGAAGAATTAACATTTTCCTTCAATGATTAAATGGACTAGGGCACAGTCCTGTTGAAGCTTTGCCACTTCTTACTCTTTATTTGAGTCTTCTCCTTGTTGTAGCAGTGTCAACATGCCTTAAACACCGACCATGTACTCTACTAAGTTGCATACATAGTATCTAGAATGCTATGATATTGTGTTATTCTATTATTGTAATATTACTCTATTATTGTCTGTAACTTTGTGCTATGCAACATGTTTTGCAGTACTTTACCTGCCACTTTCTGCACTGCAGTGCAGAAATTTCAGCATTGGCTATTCTGCGTTACAGAGAAATAAATAGCTTTGTGGATTTACAGGTCACAATTAAGCTAAGAATGCTACTGTCCAAAAAGAAAGAAGGAAAAGGGTAAGTAATTTAAATTAATTCTTGTTATAAATTAATTCTTATTATATGCGTACCGTGTTAATCCCATGATGTACACAGAAAATAGGAGTTTTCTCCTTCTCTCAAATTTTTGTGCTTCCTGAGGAATAACAGGAAGCACAAAAATTCTTAGTGATTCTCAGGAATCACTAAGCAGCTATTACACAGTGCTTCTCTGTGAACTTTCTCGTGGCTTCATATCATTATTGCCATTCTCTGCATTTGAGGAGGTAGGCTAATTATAGTAGGTGTACACACTTAAATTAATTGGGATTAGCTACACCCAGCTACACCAGTACCACCAGGTAACATCACATGGTAATGTCACTTCACAAATATTAAAATAAGCTATGGAGGAATATTCTGAACTGAATACTGTTCATACAATAGGTGTCTAGCCTTAGAACACCTTAGTGATCCTTTGGAGGATTGGACAGAGATGATCAGGCCCCAAAACATCAGCACTAAAAAATCCATAACTGAACCTAATTAGTCAATTAACTGCCAGAAGTAGAACTAGTTTGTAGTTCAAACACACTAGAAGATTTCTGTAAAGGAGACCTGAAAGAATTTTGTGACATTCCCAGTCACCAGGATGAACACAGGGACATGCAGGCACCAAGAACATCCATCAAAGGAATCTCCATACAGCTACTACACCTCGCTGTTTGTTGGGCACAATGAAAATATTTTGCTGAAACCTTGATGTCTGCAAACCTCCCAAGTAAGGCATACAGGTAAAAGAAGCTGTACAAATCTGTGATTTTCCTCTTATCTTGTAATGAATTAATCACTCTGCACAGGCTTGTTTCTGTTTATTTTTAAAGTCAGTGTAAGTTTTCCAAGCTCTGTTAAAAACGAAATATTTTCAACAACAGAACAAGACACTGAGTATATCTTTAAGTGACCCTGGTTACCCTGGTTACCTACCATCTTTGTTATGTGTTAGGAAGTTGAAACATTATTCAGAGTTGGCTATTAGCCACCCTGCATTCATACCACTCTGAATTTATTTTTCATTTGTTCCTCAGTGTTAAATGGTATAAAGTACATCACATTGTTTGCAAAGAAATCTCACCTTTATGATCCATTAAATTTCTGCCTAATTGTCTAAGATAAGAATAGCTTGCTGTGCCTGAGGGGGAAATTTTCCATTACTGCTGAAAAGATAGATGGTAGAAAGCAAAATAAACTTGGCTCATTACAACCTCTTGAAAAAAAGGCAAATTGGTCTTCAGAAATGATATAATAAGGCTGACTCTTTTAATAGTCTGGAGTTCAAATGTGGCATTTTATATATTTTTTCCATAAAGTATTATACAAACAATTACAGATGCTGGCAATAACGAATGGTACTTGGTTTCTTTTACTAGCTGTATTCTGTGAGTTCCAGGGGAAGGAAAATGATTTTACCAATAACCATTTTAATGAGGACAGAAAGGTTACTTTTAAAGAAACATAACATACATTTCAGAGTGTTTCTAGTCTTAATCTCTATAATAATTGCACTAATGCATTTTGATCTACTATGAAAGTGCATAAAATTCTTAGCATGGTGAAAGCCAGACAGCTTATTTGATATTTTAAATACCTGGTGAGCTTTGCAGGACAGATCTGAAATAATATTTCTTTTTTAGTATAGAACATACTTCAGACTAATGGTCAGGATTTGTACTTGGGATTCATTTAGATCAGTTATATCTAAACATATTTTCATTGTGTTGTGTATCATGCGCTTAACAGGAAGACATTAATTGACTGGAGTACTGACTAATACTACACAATTTCATGTGACAGTGGAAGGGTTTGAGTGTCCTTACAGCAGAACTATGGATGATTTAATTGAGGTAATGGATGTAATTAATCTCAAAAATCCATCCTGAAAAAGGAGGGAAAGCTTATCTCTTACATGTATCACATAAGTTTTCCTTGGTNTTGAGTATCCTAACAGCAGAACTGTGGATGATTTAATTGAGGTAATGGATGTAATTAATCTCAAAAATCCATCCTGAAAAAGGAGGGAAAGCTTATCTCTTACATGTATCACATAAGTTTACCTTGGTATATTTTTTCAGACTAATGAAAAGGAGTTTGCAATACATTCTATTGAATGCATACATATTGAATATAAATAAAAATATATGGATGTAAAAATATATTCAAAGATGTGGGTATTGCTGTCAACCTGTGCACCAGTCCAGGAGCACCCGTAACAATTTAGATAAAAAATCTTCACTTCAGTAGGATTTAAAGTCTGGGCTTGGCAGGTTTTTAAAGCAATGCTGAACAGAGGACTTAACTTGAAGGCATAAGATTAGATGATTTTTCTGGCAGTTTAATTCCATTTGCTCACAGGTCTGCATCTGACAGTCCTTTTTTATTAACTTTATTTTCCAAAAACAAACAAAGAAAAACGTCTGGAAAATGTAGTTTGTACATTATGCTCATGCATACAGAAAAACTTTTTGTTTTTCAATGGAGTTAGGTTCACAGATCGATGTTTGCCATGAACATTTTGTTTGTACTGATTGGCACGTGTTGTGGGAAATGCATGCATTTGTATGTAGCCTGAGGAGAGCTTAATACATTGCAGGTACTACCTAGGTAGAATGCAGTAGAATGAAAACAATAATAATAATTCACAGATATTCAATTACTGCCTAACACAACATTACACACATTTTTATGGATACTTATAACTAGAACAACACAAGCTCATTAGCAATGGGAGAAGTATTTTAAATTATTTTATCAAAATGATTAATGTTACTTTTTCCAATCTTATTGAGGTCAAATGTGTGCATTCATTTCTGTGAATAAAAAACCAGATAAGTTTGGTACAAATGAAGTTGTTATGTTCTCCTTGCTTATTCAATTCTCCCTCTTCCCCACAAGCAACCTCTGTGCTGTAGGAGGAACAAGGTCATACCCACTAAGTCTTAAGAACACAATTTGCAATCCTTCTATGTACATAGCTCTAATGGGAAGGAGAAGGAGGTCCTGAGAACTGTGGAGTCTCTTTCTACTTTCACGTCATGCTAGGTCACCAAACAAAGCATCCCTGGTGGTATTCCATGGCTCCAAAGATGCCAGGAGCCCTTTTTTTTCCCCTTTGTTCCACACTTCTAGCCTTTGACCTCAATCTTCTCTCTTTCTTTTTTTCTTTCTTCCTTCCTTCCTTCCTTCCTTCCTTGATCTTTCTTTACTTCCATCTTTTTTCCTTTTCAATTTTTCATTTTTTTCTGCCTCAGAATTGCACTATATTTTCCTAGTTTCTGTGTCATTGCTACTTTCAGGCAGATTTTCATTTTTTGAAGTTGAGCTTTAACATTGTCCTGCAGGTTAAAACTTAGATACACTGGAGCCAGAATAAGAAAAACAAACACAAGACACAGTGACTGCTATCTATATGAAAGGGGGGTTGTACCTGCTTCACTTGGAAGGCTATGTCAGCACAGATCAAATGCTATTTCTTTCAAATGTTTCTTGAATTTGTACTCTCTTCAGTAGCAGAAGTTCAGTTATTTAGCAAACTTCTTCTACAGTAAGCCAGCAATCCTCGTCACAGCCCTCAAGTGATGCTGCAACACAACTGCTCAGTAAGTAACTCTAGACACAGCACATTTATACAGGCTTGATAAAATCTGGAGGGGCTATTTCATTTCTTGCATTTGCTTGGCGTATCTAACTGACATAGATTTCTCCCCCATAGTTACCAGATTTCTGGAGCTGCAAACAGTGTTTCTTCTAAGTCAGAAGTTAGACACAGTATTTATGGGTAAAATAAGTGTCCATGCTGCAGTAAGATGTGTGACTGCAACAAGCCTACATGTCCCCAGGCCACCTTTCAGAGAACCACTTTGAATGCAAGTGGCCATTCTGCAGGACAGTTCTCCCTATCTCACTCTCCTGACCAGCTGGATGCTGGTCACCTTTGACATTTTAACAATGGTATTGTTAGCACTGTACTGTACCTAAATCCTAAACTTTCCTGAGAACAAAGTAATTAGTGCAGGACAGTCCTGTGCTAATGTCCCATGCATGACTAATACTGCCATCCAGTTTTCAGTTCAAAGCTTGCTTCTTACAGCCAGAGGAGATCAGTGACTCTCAAGATTTCCACCTCTACTGCCCTAAATGCTCACTCAGTGTCACTGGCAGGCTTTGCATTCTCCATGTTGAACTCTGTACTGCCAGCAGCTGCACAGGTACCAGCCTGAGCTAGCTGCCAGCTACCCAGGGTACAGCTGCAGGGGGACAGTCACACCTTTAGGTTTCTGTGTCAGCACGCCCTGTGCTTACAGCAGTGAGGAGGTGACATGAGGCAGAGGCCAAGAGTATTACCCCCTCCAAACCAGCTTTTATAGTGTGTAACTGGCCTAAAACAGGGGGTATAGAAAATGAATTTTTATTGCTGACTTATATGCTGATTCTACAATGCTTCTAGTCTTCCTTAAGGCACAGATTTCTGTTCAAATGGTTTAGTGATACTATCCATCAGAGGGTTCAACCTTTGCAATGTTTCACAGTAGTTCCTCGGTTTGACTCAGGAACAATATATCATTTTGGTATTGTTTTATAGCTTGTTGTCAGCTGTATATTTATCATATTTATCTATTTATTGGGAAAGGATGTATGAAATTTCTAATAATCAACATTATATTGAATGTAGTAAATAGAAACAAAAATAAAGAGGCATATCAGTGAAAGGAATATGATAGAAGTAGTCATGAAAAAGTGCTAAAATTCGCTGCCAATCTTAAGTCCAGCTAACTTCAAGTTAAGTGACAAAATTAGAAATTGTTCACACACTTACCGGTATTCCTAAGGTTGGAAGTGTTAACAACACTTAGGGCAGGGAAACTGTCCATCCTTTCTGTAGCCTTCAGGATCAAAGATCTGCATGACAGACTTCTCTTTTCGTTTTGAAGTCTAAATCCTTAGCAATATATATATTCTAGTTACTACTGTGCAGATATCTCTGAGACAGCTTTAAAATATCCTCTGTGGTAAAGAGTAGAAACAGCTCTGTGTGCACTATAATCTGTACGAGAATCAAAGTAAATTAGCAAGAATCCTTGTAACACCACATCATTTTTATCCACACACTGTTATCACACCACACTGTTTATCCACAACGGAATAGTGGTGGTACTGACACTTTGCTAGAATAAATGTAGTTAGGTGTGCTGTAGTAGAAACACCTTCATAAAGTGTCAAAAATCGTGAATCTCCAATAATTACTGAATAGGATTCTGATTTAAAAAAA
>VWYN01011358.1:34509-45063 GCA_013400075.1 Hippolais icterina | reverse complement strand
AAAAAAAAAATTCTGTAAGTAAAAAAATAAAAAACCACAACAAATCCCAACCCCCAACAACCAGAAAGAGACAAAGAAGACCAGTAGCCATAGTCTCCGCAGCTCTCAGGGGAAGTACAGTATCCTAGGCTACATAAACCCAGGAATTTCCCACCGGACAGTCCTTCTGGTCCAGCTAGTTAATTCTTGAGTGTCCATCATGAAGAACTGTCCTTCAGCTGCCCTGTACAACACCTGATTTATATCACGTATTAATGGCTCTACGATGGGAGACAGCTAAAGATCAAACACAAGATATTTTCCATTTGTTTCCAGTCTGTTATCCTGCCTTCATCACCAAAGAGGATATTGTGTAATAAGCCATTAATTTTGTTGTTAAGAGGCAATTGCAGAAAATAATCTGTAGATGAGAGTGCCAATCTGAGAAGTCAAACCTAGTGATACACAAGGATCTGATTTCAAGATGGAGGATTTGCAGACTTCAAACAACCTGTAAAAACTGAACTTTTGGAAGGCAAGACTGAAGGTGTTGTCAGTAAAGCAGCTTTCTATCAGAATTACTCATAACTGTCAGACAGTTACAAGCTTGGTTTGAACAAATGTCTCTAGAAAGGAGCACGAATCCAGTGAAAGAATTTCTGATTGTCTGCCTTGCTGCGAGGCCGTCTAAATCTGAGGCAGGCTGTCTCTGCAGCAAGATAATTGGATTTTTGTTCTTGTGGAGAACTTTGTGCATGGATGCACGCATGGAGGGTTTGTATGTCCCAGTCAGAATAAAACTAAATTTTAAAATATTGTTCATACATAATGATTTTTCTTTTTTTTTTTTTTTTCCTCAGAATCCCTTTGGTGTGCAAACTCAGATGCCAAGATCCAGTCACTGAGATGCCAAGATCAAAACAGTGCTGTGTGAGCAGACTAGGACTTTGGCAGGACAATGGGAACCTTTTACGAAGCACGTGTGGTAGTAAGTGTCAGAAATTGGTAATGGCTACTCTGAGCACATTTATATTCCCATCTCCTTAGAACTCATTGCCAGAGCAGAGATGCAGCACACCTCCCTACTGTCCATGTATATAAACACAGGTGTAATATCCTACCCAAAGATTTTGCATTAATTTTGCATTGCAAAAGTTCTGACTTACTTTTAGGGCATACTCTGGAATTAGATATACCTTCCCTGTATATAAATTATCACTCAGTCCTAGGAAGAAAAGAATTCTATAAAGATACCAGACCACAGTTCTGTCCTGAAAATGTAACATTTTAAATAACATAGGGATATGACTTTTATATTTTGTGAAACAATGAATGACAGCAAAAAAGAAACGTTGAAAGCTCCTTCCTCTTATAATAATAAACCATCTCCTTCAGAAGTAATAACAGTGTTTTCCTGATGGTGTTAAATTTATCCTCTATGAGCAACACTACAATTTTGAAAAGACTAAAGAAATGGAAGATGTTTTTAACTATGATTTTGAAACAAAGCAACATCTACTTGCTCTAACAGTGAAGGAATTGTATTTTTACAAAGGGTCAAAACTCCATGCATTCACAATGGATTTGTGTAAATTAGAGATGCAAATTAGTAAAGCAAAGTGTGAATTCAAGGTTCTTAATAATTCCAAGTCTGTCCATCATGACTGGTAGGTGATCTATTGTGGTCCCAGAGTTGATCACTTGGCCCATACTTCAAAAAAAAAAAAAAAAATACCCACAGGTTTTGCTAGTTGTTAGACCCATTCTACTCTGGTATTATTCCTTTTGGTAGCTCTTGTGGAGTTCTTACTATGTCACTTAGCATATGTGCATTTTAATGTCACTGAAAGCTAAGGATTCTATATGAATCTGATTTGCATTCAGTTACTTTTTAATGACCTCATTAGCATTCCTTTTTTATCCTTCAACAGGGACTATTTAAATCAGAATTTTTTGTTTTAATGGAGAGCTGTCGAAGAGAGTGTAGGTCTTTGGGTTATCTCTCCAGAAGTAATTTGGAAAATAAGCTCAGTGCTACAGTACCTAGGTTGCAGAATTCATGGAATCACAGAAGGGTACAGGTTACAAGGGAACCTTGAAGAGCCACGAATTCCAACCTCACTGCCATGGGCAGAGACACCTTTCACTAGACCAGGTTTCTCAGAGCCCCGTCTAACCTGGCCTTGAACACTTTGAGGGATGGTTCATTTAAAATTTCCCTGGGCAACATGTTCCAGTGTCTCACCACCCTTAAGGTAAAGAATTTTGTCTTAATATCTAATCTAAACCTACCCTCTTTCAGTTTGAATCCATTCATGATTGTCTTTCTGGACCAATTAGACACCTGTCTGCTTCTTAACCACCCTAGCTGATAGGTTGCCATTATCTACTACTACTGAAGTAAGTTTTTCTGCTACTTCTCCCATCAAGGGAATAACCTCTAAAGTACAACCGTGGGGTGGTGAAGTCTGCAACTCATGAGTTAGAATCACCTCAGCATGTCTGTTGGAATAAGAATTAAGTCCAGAACTAAGCAGCTGACCATATTGGTTTAGTTCCAGACTGTCTTCTGCAGACACAAACTCTGTAAGTCACTACTGTGTCTCTAAGACACCAATCTCTAATCCAAAATGTGGATTCTCAGACCTTTTACTCAGCTTCTGCCTGTCTCTATGGACAAATGCACGCTTTAGAGAGAAACAGTTTCTCTTCAGAGAAACTGTAGATGTGAGCCTGAATGGAAGCTCCTGGGCATAATAATGCTAAGCAGGTAGTTGCCAAATTACAGCAGGGTACATATAGCAGATGTTCTTCTCCCAGTGATCCACAGCTACTGCAATTCCTTGCACTGATCTTGGCAGTACTCTCTACTTTCTCCTCTTTGTCAGTGGCTAGATACTTATCCAGAAAATGAAAACCCAGAATCAATTCTGTCTGATAATATCTCTGCAAGAATATCTACATGTTTCCTTCCAAAATAAAGATCACCACCAAGCTCACAACCAGTGTCTGACTCAACATATCTTCAGGGTCCTGTCATAGGAAAATTCAGTGTGGGCTGAGGGAAACAGCAGAGCACCTGGAATTCAAAAAGGTACCTTGAATACTAGCCTAGAAACTCAGTTCTATTCTTTTAAGATTTATTCAAACCACTGAATATATCAGGATGAAGGCCTGTCAAAAGTACTTCCCAAATTTACTCAAATGCTTGGCCAAATGCTCAGCCAGTTGTGATTTTGGATATTGTCCCTAGTGCAGCAGGCAGCATCAGGCTGAGATCAGAAATAGGAGAAGTGAACTTTTTGCATCCATACAAGGCTGTCTTAGGTGGCTGGATAATTATTAATTGCTCTGGTTCACCAAGGCCACTGTGATTTCTGCTTTCCTCAAGAAAAACTGTAGTCTCTTTTAGGCTGTAAACCAAACCAAGCCTCCTTACTATGTCCTTGTTGCAGTTATTTTGTAGGGCAAAAACTGTCGTTCTCCCCACCCTGAGTGTACCACAGTTTGTTAGCTCGAGGGTTGCAATGTGTCCTGGGTGAAATGTATTTGCTGAAGTTACAGCTCCAAGGAAGACTGCCATGTTTGCAGTTATTTTTCTAAATGTGCTGTACAGACAGACTTTGATATTATGACCTGTTTTCATTATTTATCTTTCCTTTTCAAAATGCCAAAGCAGAGGGAGGCCTTCATGGATAAGATTACAGCTACATTTGGACTGATTTTGGACTGATTTTAAATGAATAATGGAGAGTATGTATCATGTTGTCTGGGAATAATGTTAGAGCTACTCAAAACTGGGGCGTCTGGCTCACAAGATTTTTAGTGCTATTATTTAATGACTGAGTTCCAGGGAGACAAAGAACATCTTCCAGATGAATCTGGGCAACTGCAAAGTCAGGCATGAAAGAGGCTGAAGCAAAGACAGCTCAGCACAGTGCTTTAATCTATCTTTTACAACATTCACTAGAGAACTCTCAGTCTATATCACTACATCAGTCCTGGATTTTTTTATTTTGAGAACTACCTAAAAACACACTGGCAGTGTGAAGTACAAGGATCATTGATTTTTGCTAACCTAGCTGAGAGCTTTAGGCTACAGAATTAGACTACTAAATCACAGAGCACTAAGCTCTATACCTGTGAGACACTGACACTGCACCTCTTTTATATAAGAATTTTCTAAGTTTTCTGAGTCAGAACCTCTTGTGCAAGGAAACAATTTTTTTTTGCCTGAAGAAGGGCCATGATAGGGTCCTCTCATGACAGGCATAGTACAGATCCTTAGTAAGAGAGGCTGATCTAGCAAGTTTATAATAAAAAATGTGAGATAAAAAATACTGTTTCTTGATTTGTAAACATATTTGAGATTTTGGAATAAATGCCAAAATAAAAAGAGAATCTTATTTTGAAAATTGATCTGTTTGGTTATTCATATGTCATAACAGTTTTGAGAAGTATATTTTTATTTTGACTTTTAAATGTAAGTCATTAATGTTTCATTTACTAATATGATGAAGCCCAGGTCCTTTTCCAGTAAAGAATATCATCATTACATCAGAAAATATCAACATTGACTTGTCAAACATTTAGCAATTGTAGTTTCTGAAACAGGACATTTACTAACAATAAAATGGTTTCCAATCACTGTGGAAGGTTGTACTGCCTCTACTTTAATGCACTGAATAATTGTATCTAGTTAAGGAACTATCCCATCAAGGGCTTATCAGACCACTCCTCTCTTACCAAAACCACCCATTCTTGAAAGAAGTATCTTTAAACTTTTCCACAAGCCAAGCCCACATACAGAGAAGAATGAAAACCAAGAAGTGTATTTTAGAACAATTTAGAACAATATTCCAGAGCTGAGGCTGAGACTGCATGGCAGAATTTGGAGTCATTAACATCAGCAATGAAGCACCACTTTGGAAAAGGCATGCTTTTGGTGTCCACTTTCATTTAAAAAGCCCGACACTTGAAAATGAGTTTTATTGACAACAGCTGCCCTCTGAATTTATAAAACTGGCTTCCTTGGGTGATCAGCATTTTAATCTTTCCTCAATAAACATTACTAAATATCAATGAGTGCTTCAACAGACTATAGAGTGCCCTTGAGTTTTCAAGAAATTCAATGAAACTGATAAGATTTTTTTTGATAACTGTGAGAAAGACTGATATGTCACAGCACTTTTGATAAGAGTGAGGCACAGCCTTTGCAGCTTGACAAACGCTGTTATACAAAAAGCAGAAGAAAATTACATACTTATGGTAATTGATAAAAGAGACCCCATTGCCACTTATAATCTGTTCTAGTTGCATTTCACAGATTCACAGAATATTCTGAGATGAAAGGGACACACAAGTGTCCCTGAGTCCAACTCTTAAGTAAATGGCTCATTCAGGGACTGAACCCATGAACTTGGTGTTATTAGCACCATTATTAGTACCATGCTCTAACCAACTGAGCTGATCTCAGCTCATTAGTGATGGAAAATTAATAGCTCCAAAATGCCCATGAAATTATATGGTGATCTTGGTTCAGCTGCCAGTGTCAGTATGGTGTCAGAGAGCTCACCTTGCCTCCAGGCAGGTGTAGCACTGCCTTGGTGAGGCACAGCTCCTCAAGGGGGAGCAGGTCCCAAGGGCTACTTTGCTGAGAATACATGTTATTATCTTTCACAGTCTTTGTTAGTTTTTCATTTAATGGTATTTTCGCAATCCTTTTGAGAGATGTCATACCAGTTCTCTTGACCAATCCAAGCAACATGTACTTTAAGGAAAGGCTCCTCTCCTTCCAAAACATGCAGTTTTGGTTTTTGTACAATCTAACCCCTTGCTCTTTGAATTTTACTAAATAAATTCTATTCAAAATGTAAATTTCCAAATATAACCTACACCAGACTTTAGGCAACAATCCCATGCTACTCCTTCTTCACTGTATTTATAACATTCAGAGGTAATTTCTGTTATAAATCCTTACTTGAAATGGTTTTTATTTAGTGTCAAAATAAATATTTGTGAAGGGTGTTCAAATTTGACAAAGTTTCAAGATTATTGCATTTTATTTATGAATCAAAATTTTCTGTATTTCCTAAACAACAAATAGAGATCTAGCTCCAATTCTTTGTGAACAGCTGTAGTGCACTCCATCGCACCTTGGTTCAGGAACTGACAAGCAGAACATCTCCTTTGAAAAGAATAGTAATGGATATGTACATGATCAGCTGTGTTGCACATTTTAGATATAATTTGACTTGGACATGGATGTACTGGTGTCTTCAGTGCAGGAAATTGAAGACAGCATACATTTGATCAGTTTTGAAGTGTTTCCATTGTCTAATCTCCTTGAACACTGTCAAAATATGTAAAGTGGTTTTACAGGTTTTACTAGATTCTTTGTAAGGTGGTAAATGTTAAATTAACAGTATTGAGCTAATTTGACAGCAGTCTTTCCACATTTAAATTAAAAAAAAAAAATTAATTATGCTTTCCCCTTTATTTAGTTTTGACAATTTCCTATGCATGCATGATATAGGGACACACACACATACACACACACATTCTTTTCAAGGTATTTTATTTCAGTTCATCTGAAAGATTTCTAATCACTTTGAGTTCATTTGAAATAAAATGGCCAAACTGAGCCAAAAAGTGTTTCCAACCACCTTTAAAGCTGTGTGTAAACTACACTTCAAACTGAGCAGGTACACCTCTTCCTTGTAGAGAATTTCCAACTCAAGGGATAAGAAACACCATTTTCCATGTGTACAGGGCCCTGGGCACAAATCCTTGAAAATGTTGTCCTTCAAATTTATCCTGAAGTTCATTGTAGCTGTAGCATAATGCATTTACCGACATGCTTTAGTACAGTAAATGCCTTTTGAGCCATCTCATTCCATTCCATAATTGTTTTCTGGGGAAACCCTTACCCTCTACTAGATTTATGCAATACAGATGGTTGGTAAAACTTGGATTTTTATTGATGCATAGTAATATCTTTCTCAGCACCCTTAAAGAAAGTGACATAATTCTTTAAGACATAATATTACACTTAGGAATTGCTCTAGAGGGTCATCAATCTTTTGTGAAACTCTTCCAGCACTCTGCTAGTGTTAAATAAACCATGACTAGAATGAAATTCAAAATAGTTTGAGTGATTTCTGCAAAATGTTCTCCATTTGCCAATTATGTAGTACTATATTTCATCCTATCAGTTATTCATTATTCTTTGCTAAAAATACAGCAATGGCAAGGGATTTTTGTGAGTTTCAGAAGAATTACAGATGACCCACTTCATGAAAACCAGGCATTGTTTTATAAAACATGACAAAGCTGATAACTAAGTGATGATGAAGTGGTATTTGTTTATAATTTTTTGTTTTCTTGATAAGAAACCATGTCCAAGCCCAATGGGAAGAGTGTTTGTTCAAAGCCATTTTCTAAAAAGTTGACTGGATCTTCTGAGCTTATGCTTAATTCACACCCCACCCCGATTGTCCTTAGCTGATACCAGAGTTCCAAAAGGCAAAACACAAAAGAAATAAGCATAATCTAAATATGTTGATATTGTTGATATATGTTGATATAAATATCTAATATCAAAAAAGGCCATACCCAAGTCCATGTTCCTTCTTCACAAATATGTTTGAAATACCTTTTTTGTTTTCATGTTCATAACCTTGCTCTGCCACCTCCTCATGCCAACTTTTCCTTTAGCTTTGTCATTTTAGATCAAATCCTAAATTGGGATTTTTAAATAAAGTCTGAGTTCAGCTGACTAAAGTTCATTTTAAAGCATTCTAGGCATTTTTATATGTCTATAGTTGGGGGTGTTTTGACTTAAATTCAAACCTCAAAGGAACTTCCTTTCAAGTCCCACATCCCCAGGAGCTCTGACCCAGGGATAATGATGTTCCACAAGAGCCTGGCTCTTCATTCTGCCGATTGAAGGCATCAGCCTGGACCTTGAAGAGTTCTTTGCCCATACAGAAAGCTGAGTAAAGACCCTGTTTAAGGCTCCAATGTGATGTCGAACACAGAAAATAAAAGCAAGACCCTAAAATAAGTTAATAAGGTGGGTGCATGGGAAGGTAAAGGCTTGGCATTTCTTTCTCTTTGTCATTCTCTTTTCTGGCCCCATAGGTAACCTTGTCCCAGTTTAACAGGGAAAAAATCTTGATATTCTTCACAGTATGTTACATACCATCCTTATTACCACTAAAAATCAGAACACACTGACATAGAAGAGGTTTATGATTTGAAATATCTCTATTTTTTTCTTAGACTTCCCTAACTAGTCAATCTCTCACTACAATCTCTTTGATATGAGTAGAGAATAGCTATGAGAGAGGACATTTTCTTCTTCTATAGTAAAAGACGGTGTGATCATTCAGAGATATAATTATGTGTTGTGGTTTGATTTCCAGGCTTGCTGAAAGTCTTTAAGCTGTTCTCCTTAATACTAAACATTCAAAAATAATGAAGAAAATCTAGTTTCCTAAAATATGTACACTGTAAGAGACAAAAATTTAAGGAAACATGTGAAATAACTTAGGGTAATCTCTTTAAATTATGGAAAGGAAATAACAAAGTTTATCTCAAGTTAAAAAAGCCTATTTATGTTCACTTCTTGTATTAGTTTATGTCAAATAAATTCAAAGTTTATCTTGTGTTTTAAATAGTCATTTTCCATTAACAAGGCACACACACACAAAAAATAAATCCTAAAAGCATTGGCCCTTTAGTCTATATTATACAGGCTTTGATTCCCAGAATATATCCACATCATGCAGTGGAAATCAGTTTAACATTTTAGAATAAGCCCCAGAGTAGGTGCTGGTATGGTGCAGTGTTTGGTCAGGCTGTTCCCCACTGAGAGATTAAAGTGCTCTCAGGACACAACTGACCCTTGTGCTGTGATTTCATGGAGTGCCACTGTAATAATTCCTTGAAAATGCACCGCTACATGCCACCTTCTTTACATCCCAGCTGAGGCATCTTTGCAGCAGTGTCCTTTGGAAAAAGCACACTTGTGCCTTGGGGGCAGATAGGCAGGAGCACAAGAGAATGCCAGTGGCTGGGAGACCATGCCAGGAACTCAGCTCTGAGGAGAATCATAGGGAAAGAGAACTGATTAGCAGTTCAGAGCTGTAAAGAAGAAAAATAAAAGCTTCATGATCTAACTTCATGGAAACAGAAAGTTTGAGTGTGACTAGAGGTAAATGTGATGTTGACCTGAAGTCCGGCCACTTGGTTTTAACTTTCCAAGAGAAGATTCCGTAAAAATCAAATAATTCATGTTGGTCAAAACCCAAATTTAGTGAACTATATTTCAGTCAAAGATATTTGACCAGTTCTAACAGTTTATAAAATTTACAGAGGCATGAGGAGTGGATCAAGTTCACCATCTACTGCTGTAAATAAACATTTTTATTCTAATGTTTAAAGCAAATAGGGCAGCTGTCATGACACCCCTCACACATGACTAAATCAAAAGCCTACAGCACCTCTAGAACTGACACTACTGCAACCCCACATGTGAGACTTGAGTCTGGGAGTGATAATCTTTATTCTTATTGTAACAGAGAAAGACAAGTCAACACTACAGGAGACAAATTATTAAAAAATATTTATGTGCTAAAACTTCCTCACCAGAGAGAGAGGATTGTCCTCATTAGATGTACCAAAAATGGCTAATAATGTATTAACCTATTGTTCACAAGAGAAGAGCTACAAGTTTACAGGCATAATTACTTCTCTCTTAAGAAAATAAAATATTTATTTGTGGTACACTTTTCTAAGCTGACTTGACTTTAAAAAAATCAGAATTTTCCCTTCATGAATGGACAATGATTTTTAAAAGGAGGCTATTCAGAAATTTTTGTGGAACTTGTCTCTTGTGCCTCCAAGTAATTAATCTACTTCACAAAATTATACCTCTTTTCTCTGAAAGTCACTGCCTAATTAAAACTCATAGTACTGTGCCCCTTCTAGTTATGGCTGACTTTTTCCAAATTGTGAGAAATAAAGCTATATCACTATATCTATAAAGCAGCAATTTTCACCCTGGAGATTTACTTTCAAGGAGAAGTCTGAGGAGCTCATCTCACTAGATAAGTGTTCAAAGCCTGTTTGAAATACAGCTTGAACTCAGTGAGTTTAGTTTAGTGCAGATGCTCTTCCTGCTTTGTTATGTCCTTGATTATTTTCAGCATCATGACAATTTTGATATTAGTCTTTCTAAAAGAAGATGAAATAGACTGGTTAGACTGGTTCAAAACTGAAAACAATTTTAGTAGAGATGGGCCTAACAGTTCACAGACAAATGTAAATGTTTAAGAACTACATTCATATTTTCAGGTACACTAATGAACTCATCACAACTGAAACAGATGGCAAAGCCCATTTGCTAGTCTATTAACTTTTATAGAACACTGAAGAATCATTATGAAATAGAAGTAATCTAGAAAACATGGAAGACTCCTGAACTAGATTTAGGATGTATTTATGCTTTAGATTTGATTTATATGGTTTCTTTTTTTTTTTTCCACAAAGAAGAAGTATATATAAAGATTT
>VWYN01011358.1:0-34417 GCA_013400075.1 Hippolais icterina | reverse complement strand
TAAAGTGGGCAAGTCAAATAATGTTGTAATGTAGAAAATATTTATAAGCAGAATATAAACAATCCTGAGCTGTGTGTATTAAAAATAATTTATGAAAGTTAAATCCTGTGATTAAATGGTAGTTTGAGGTAAGTAAATTTCACCATGAAATCACTTTCAAGTAATTTAAGCTACTTTGTACATGTAAACTACCTCCATAATTCTTTCAGAAAGGTTATTCTATTTTTCAATGGAATCAAGGATAAAAGATGGCTGAACTTTCCTTTTAAGTTAAGAAAAGAAAACTACTGTTTTCCATTGTATAAAAATATATGACTAAGAAAAACTAGCTCATGAGAGCCTCCTCATTGAGTATTTCATGTTAAATGTAATTCAAAGTCTCATTATAGATGTTTGACCCAGGGGCTGCTGCTTCCACTCTGCTGATGTTCATTCACTCAATGAGTCACCTGAAAGACAATAATTTAAAAGCTGCCATGAGATGCCTCACTATATGATATATCGTAAAATTATTTCTGTTTGGAGACTCATCCTTTGTTGCTTTCAACAGAAAGGAAAGTTTATATGTGAGAATGTGTATAATTTCTGACTCATACACTTCCATTTGTAAAGGCAAAATACATCTTACAAAGCCAATGAAGCAGTTAAATAGAGGAATCATTGTGTAAATTATCAGTAATTTATAAGTGTTAACCATCAAAAAAATTTTCATAATTTTTTGCAGTATTCAGTTACTAACATAATTTTTTATTAGATCCAGTTAAGCACAATGACTGATGACATCCAATTCTTTTTGAGGGCCATTACATGAAATTGAAACCATTATTAGAGTAAATTAAGATTATGCAGAATTTGAAAGTAAGGACTGTGTTGCAAATATATTCCCTACAAATAAAAATGCTTCTTAATTAGCTTATAATCACTTCAAAGGACCAAACTAATATGATCCACATGAAGCAAGGGATAAGAATTATAAATCAAATACAATTTTGTTTTTATCTACTGTCATGATTTAGGAATGGTAGTTCCTGGTGTAGCTCTCCCACCAAGACTCCAAACCACACTGCCACTCGCTCCCTCTCTCCCTACCCTCTACTCTCCTCTCTGGCAGGATTGAGTTGAGAATTGGAGGCACAAAGGAGGAAAACCATGGGTTGAGAGAAGATCTGCTGGAAACAGCAATGAGCTAAGAAAACAATCAATAGCAGGAACAATATTAATAGCTTGAGTACAAGACAAAGAAGTGATTTATACAGAAAGCCCACGACAAACACTGACCCCACCACTGCCTTCTCCCCCTAGAAGAAATGCCCTTCTCCTCAGACGCAGACCATTACCCCACCCCTGGCAATGACATGAGGGGACACAGAATCACATCTGGGCCTTAGCCATGCCCTCCTCCCACCTACTGTAAAAAATTAACCCTATCCTAGCCAAAATTCAGACAGCTACACGNACCATTACCCCTCCCCTGGCAATGACACAGAATCACATCTGGGCCTTGGCCATGCCCTCCTCCCACCTACTGCAAAAAATTAACCCTATCCTAGCCAAAACTCAGACAGCTACACGTATCTAAAACCTGCAATATCCGAACATACTCCAAAAATACTTCTCACATGTGAACAGGTAGTCCTAAAGTATTTTACCCTATTAGGAGAGAACTTTTTCCATTTTTCTTTTTTTGTCTTGTAGCCTAGTGGTAATACAATCAGAATTGCAGCACCAAACACCTGATGTTAGGCCTCACTTGAAAACATACTAAAAAATAAATAATGTAATAATGAATAATAAAAAAAAAGAAACTGGTTTCCTACTAGATCATTTTATATTTTCATCATGCCATAATACCTTATAAAAATTTCCCCAGCTAGTTACAATCTTACAATTCACCATATTTATTTGATAACATTTATTATGAATTACTATATGAAACTTTAACTTGAGGGAATAAACATAGGTATTTTTAATGTCCAAAAGAAGAAAAGCATGAAAATTGAACTTACGAGTTGAATCTCACCTGTATAAAATCAATAAAAATCTGCAAAAAATCGTATTACTCACAGAAATAGAATTCAGCAGATAATTGTTTATTCCTAGGCAGGATATTTCCTTTCTGGGCCATTTTAAGAAGATATCAGTAGTTCTTATTCCATCCTTCTTTACTTGTTTAGAGCAATTTATTGTTACCTATTGTGCTAGTTTTGGTTGGGGTAGAGTTTATTTTCTTCACAGTAGCTGGGTAGGGGGTTGTGTTTTGGATTTGTGATAGAAAGAGTGTTGGGAAGTCAAGGATGTTTTAGTTACTGCTGGGCAGAGTCAAGGCCTTTTCTGCTTCTCACTCCACACCACCAGGAGGAGGCTGGGGGTGCAAAAGGATCTGGGAGAGATCATAGCCAGAACAGCCCATCCAAAGTGACCACAGACATGTTTTATACCATATGGTGCCATGCTCAGCCATAAAACTCTGGGGAAGGTTGGCAGAGGGATTACTGCTCAGGGACTGGCTGGGCATTACTTGGTTGGTGGTGAACAACTGATTTCATTTGCATCACTTGCCCTTCTTGGGTTTTATTCCTCTCTCTTTGTTATTTCGCCTCCATTAAAATTGATATGTATTATTTCTATTTTTTATTTCCATTATTAAACTTTTCTCCACCCACAATTTTTTTCTCTTTTATGCCTCCAATTCTCTCCCCATCCCACTGCTGTGGAGAGTGAGTGAGTGAGTGACTGACTGACTGACTATGTGATACTTAGTTTTCACCTGAGATTAAACCACAACACCTATCTTCTTAAAGTATTAGGAAGTCTATGAAAACAAAGCTAATTTCTCATTTGATGGAACTGCTGTATGTAGGATGTGAAAAGGCAGCTGGAAGGCTCACAGTGCTGTAATGCACTGGCAGATAGCAGGCAGAAGCAGGAATGAAATTTGAGAAAGCCACATATTGTACTTCTCAACTTCAATGACCCAGCCACATACTTAAAACAAACAAACAAACAAACAAACAAAAAATGCACACACAGAAAAAAAACACCCAAAAAACCCACCCCAAAACAACAACAAACCCCACAAAAACCAAAACATGACCAAAAAAAGCACACACAAGAAAAACATAACCCACAAAAAAGAAAAAGTCTTACTTATGGCAAAATTTTCAGCTTGAAAATGAGAGAATCAATTCTATTAGCATATACTTTAGCATATTGTACTGCAATAAAAGAATGAGAAAAGCACAATGAAGTGCCTTTCCCACTCAGTAAAAGGGGAAAGAATGAATCTGGATAATGACCCCAGAAAACAAAGTAATATTTTTTTTTTTCAGACAGAAGTTCTGAAGGATATATATCAGCAGCTTTGAGTTTTTAAACAGGCCAAGAAAATGACAACAAAACAACATGCACACTTCCAAAGAGACCTATCAAGGCAATTGATCAAGTGCAAAAAGCAATACTGAAGAAGGTGCAGGTCCTAGAAAATCACAAATGAGTTTATGAGATATGATATTACTGACATCACTGGAAAAAAAACCCAGAGTAAATGTAAGGCATCCATTGCAACTGTAAAGAACAGTAAGGACTAAATGTTTGAGAGACAGTAACTTGTCAAAGCACAAACACTGCTTACAGTGAACCTCGAGCAGTGAATTGAATTGGTTTGCAAACAAGTGGTCAAATTATATAATATAACAAATATGTGCTGCTCTGATGGAAATATTTATATAGGGAAATGGGAAAATCAAGGTTAAATTTGGTGGGGGAAAAAACATCATAGACTTTGCTTGGAAAAAACAGCATGAAAGTTGTTTGGAAAAAGAGAAGTTCAGCTTGATCATCCAAATCTGCAAAGAAAAATTAATTGAAATAATGGTGGTATCTCAGAGAAAGTGTTATCTGTTTTCAGAAATACTACAAATACTTTCTAAAAAGCATACAGAATTTGCTGTAAAGTGATCTGCAATGTTATGAAAGCTGAATTGTTGGAAATGCCTCTAAAAGGGCAAAGTCAGAATATGAAGCTAAATCAAGCTTACCTATTCTTGAAGTCATGTTCCTTGAGCTCAACTTTCACACCACAGAGCGAGAACCAGTGAGCTACAGCCACTGCAGAAGCAAGGAGCAAAGGGCATTTGATATCCTGAAAACCTTTTCAGAAGTGCTCAGAGTTAAAAACAGGTGTTTTAAGATTATTTTTTCAGTCTTTGTCTGTTCACTATCACAAATAAATTTCTTCTGAAATTATTTTCAACAATACATTTGCTTTCTGGAAGTATTGTAATGTGGTACCTTCATTGAGACCTTCTCTGATTCAAAAATCTTAAACCAAATTTTTCTTCTAAAATTGCAGTCACTATATTATAGTCACAATATTTCAAAATGTTCATTGGATGAAAATCAGGGAGGCGATCAACATGACAATCTGTAAATGGCATAAGAAAAAGGGTATTTGAAATTTGAAGCCATTATAATTTTTTTATTAAAATTATCATAAACTGCTTGTGCCTAGAGATAGTTTAAAATTTTTGGCTTTACAGTCTGAAAATATATTTGGATTTTTATGTGATAGTACAAAATTATTCAAAATTTGATTTTCACTGACATTCTCATTGAAAGAGAAAATATTTTCATGATAAACATTTCTTGTGATTGTCATTGATCCTAATAAGTACCAATCAGTCCTTTTTCAGCACAGAACTCTCCTTTTCTGTCCTTCAAAACAGAATTGTTAACAACTCCTATTTCTTTCCCATCCTTTCAGGTACAATCAAGATCAGATGTCAATCTCCACAAATAAATAAGTTATTGACAGGGCTAACATCACATTTTTAAAGAACAGAAGTATTATATCAGATGCGTTGTTTTATTTATAGAATATTAGTCCTAGTTTCTACATCAATAACTGTAGAAGAGGAGCAATGTGAAACATTCCCAGTGTTTCCTTTTTTATTATCTTTTTGACTGAGTTGCTAGACTGGAAATGTACTAAAAACAATTGGGTGATTTAAATGCCAAGTTTCAAAATTACTTAGCTATTCTGATGGCTAAATATCATAGAATATCAACTGCAGAAGGCATCACTTACCTTTAGAAAATCAAACTCAGAAAATTCTAAAAAATTCACCTTAGAATGAATTAATATTTTATTATTAATCTCTAATCTGAATATTGTGAATATTATAATTTTATATATATTTACTGCTAGGAAATACAATCTAAATCCATATTCATCTACCCTTCGTATTGCTTCAGAACAAATAAATATTATTCTTTTCACTTTTTAATCAAAAATAATTTTTCCTTGATTACACTTGAAATATGATAAGGATATGAAATAATTTATGTAATTGGCATATAACCATTCCTAAGAGAAAGTGTAGGCTACACATGGTGAATAGTTCACACTTTCTAGTCAGTATATCTTTAAATTTATGTTGTCAGTCTGTCACAAACCTACTTAGAAATTTGAAGATTGTTCTGGCTGTTTGAAGTGTGACACGATGGTGGCTTTCCTCTGAGTTATGTGAATGAAAGATAAATCATGTTGTCTTAGCAGCAAGGCAAATCAGTACTTAAAATTGCTGCTGCAGTAAGGCCTTTAGTGAAGGAACTTGTTGCATCTGATGAGCAGCTGTCACTTTCAGAACTCCGAGTATGTTAGCATAGGAATAAAAGCATATAGTCACAGCAGCATGGCTATATGCAGTGCTTTTTATTTTTAGGGCCCGAGAACCAAGTGGTCGACACCCAAATCCTGGTTCTATGGAGGTACATTCGGATTTACAATTTATACCTTCTAGTTACATGAGACATCAATGATTAATTTTAATATTTTCCATTCTTCTTATTGATCCTACTGAAACATAAGACTTTGAGTTTCGAAAGAACTGTTCTCTATATTCCTACATTATCCCTTGATTGGTCCTAATTACACTTAATAGCTACATTTACACATAGTCATGGTTGACTTGTACAAAGCAAAGCCAGCTACCTACCCCATGACTACGTTTCACTAGCTTGCTGGTTTCCATCCATGCCCCTCCCCCCATAGATTTTCCACTCTCCTCTGAAATCTTGATTCTAAGAGGCTAAGATTTTAACCCTAATACTATAAAGTATACATAGAAGAAGTAACCTTAAGACAAAAATAAACAGGTTAGAAGTTGTGTGCTTGTCCTAAAAACAAAGACCTTGCCTTGTACCTTCTGTATCTGTCTCTGCTCTAGCACATATTTTGGCTCTTTGCACTGTTCTGTCTGGCTGTGTTAATCATCTCAAATCAATCTAAATATTCCTCCATGACATTATTAATTCTGTTGTTTTTGTCTGTTTGCAAGTGCACCACAGTACTTTTCCTTCATTCTTAGATAGCCTGTGTCATAAAAACAATTCCATTGTTCTAGTTCAATACACTCAGCTTTATTGTCTGCTGTTAGAGCTGTGCAGGAAAATTTTATAGAAAAAAGCTTTTAGTACAGAAAATCAAAAAGAATTTTTCATAGTGAAAATGGTGAAAATGTTCTTTCAAACTTTTCTTCTTTTTTTCTTTTGTTTTTGGGTTTTTTTTGTGGATTTTTTGGTTGGTTGGCTTTTTTGGTGGTGTGGTTTTGTGGTTTTTTTGGTTTCGGGGGTGGGGTTTGTGTGTGTGTGTGGTTGTTTTTATTTGCTTTTGTTGGTTTGTTTTGGTTTTTTTGTAATGCAAGTGTTGGCTGTTATCATTCTTTGCAGAGCATGCCAGCTATCAAAAATAAAGGCTGCAGCAAGTATTCTACTCTCAGACTCTGAGACCTCCAGCCCATCTAGATTCCTTTTCACTGCCTCACATGACTTTTCCCTTTCCTCATGATTCCAGCCATTTCTTGTGTCTTATCACATCATGTATTAAACTGAAACTTTGCAGGACTTGGAATGTTGAGTCAAATTTGCACCTAGGGATCTTCCCAGTCTGCTACTGTGCTGCTGAGTGCAGCTGCTTAGAGTTCCAGACATTCACTGAAGATAGAATTAGGCCTTCTTAATTCTTAGGAGCTGAATAAAATCCCTGGTAGTCAGTGGAGGTAAGAATTAAATATATGATTAAAAAAATGAACTCAAAGTAATGTGTCTTGGAGGCATACCACATCTGTTTCTAAAAATTCTCAAGGGGATGAGATTTAATTGATAGTTGTTTGTGAAGAATAATGACAAAAAGATGGAATTACCTTTCCCTGAACAAGCTAGAAATTCGCAGTGTTTGCTTGGTTAAGAAGAGAGAAGTGAGCCACTCTTCCAAGAAAACTATCTATGAGATTAGGATAGTAAAAGCATGTATTGAAGTTAAGAGGGAAGTGTTTATGAGAACTGTATATGAGCCACAGTGTTGGAAAAATGAAGAAATTACTCAAATCTCAGTACGCACAAATAAGACAAGTGTGCCTCAACTTAATTAAACATCAGTGCTTCAGAGAGATTTTCTCCCACTGCTTTCTCATTTGTTTTCAGAGATGAAGCATAGATTTTGTTCCCATGCTAGGGTAAATTTGGATCTAGTGCAGCTAGATTGGTTCATACTACCATGGCAAAAAGTCCTAGTGAAAGTCCTTGGTGAAAACCCAGACTCTGCCTGAGTATTTTATGTGGTACATATCTCATTCCTTCTCATATTTTTTTTTTTCTGAAGGCCTCCCTCCACAAATCATCTTTGTACTTAACATTAGAGGAAAATACAACCGTGCCCGATATCCCTAATATGTAGTAAGGAATGCTACTGTTTGTCTCTGTCTTTTCTTAAAAATATTTCAGCTTTTCTTAAAAAACTCGGTGTGAAGGAAAGGAGGGGAGACAACCCTGTGTGATTGGGTTGTCCTGGGAGTTTAGACAGACTCCCTCCTTCGTAGATGGAGAACCCTTAGATCAAAAGATCTGTTCTAGATGTTTATGTGCTGAAAGCCTTATCTTTTGGCCTACAGCAGGTACAAAATTGGAAAACACTGAAAATGGCATGCAGTTCTTTACTGGTGTGATCATCTTTCCAATGATGGAAGACCAGGAGGAGACTGATGTGAGGGAAGGGCTGTGCAGCGTGTGCCTGCTGGGGAGTTCCTTACAGCAGTGCCTGTTATACTGTGGATTACTGTCACACTGAGGATACTGGACAAGATTTAACATGCTTCCAGTGTTCTAGGCACTAATATTGGATCTTCCTTGAACAAAACACAAAGCCCAACGTTTTGAAGTTCATTAATTGGAACACTTCCACTGTGTTAATTACCCCACATTAAACACTCAACACCAGCTTTGCAAATTCCAAGCAAAACCCAGGTATATTTTGGGTCCCCTAGAGTTCACAGCAGTTTTACAACATGCACAGAAAATGATTTTGAAATAAAAAATATTCAAAGACTTTTGAGAAATTCTGCCTGAGTGCACAAGGAAAATGTAGGGCTCTTTCCCTTTCATATTTTTGTTTGCTTCTGAAGTTTCACAGCCATTAGGAATACTTTGCCCCCTTGAGGCTTTTGCTGGCTCTTGCCAGACTGGTATTTTCCCTACACAGCAGGCACTGACAGTGACAAGTGAGAGCATTGACTCTCTGCTTCTGGCTACCTGCTGCCTTTCTTCTCCTGTTTCCTCAGGAGCAGAGGCTGATCTATGAAAATAAAGCAAGAGAAAATGATTCTGCAATTAATATTTTAAGCCCTGTGCCTTTATTTCCATTGCATTTTTAATATTTCTTCTTTTTTTTATTTAAGAAGAGTCTTTTCTAAAAGTAAGATGCCATATTACTATTTTGTCTGCAGAGCTGGGATAGGTGATTTCTCCAGGGAGTGTGGAATATTAATTATGACTCTGCATTTGCAGGGTGTCTTAAAACTCAAATTTTCTCAGCCAAACAAATGCCTCTGTTCAGAATAACAGATTGTTAACACCCAATATTGTGCAGTGTCTTTTTCCTCTACCTGAGGAACAGGCTAGACAAAAGAAAAAAAATAACCACAAACCAAACCCACCAAAGTTCTCTCCTGGGCTCTCCTGCTGTTTCTGGACTGTGACTGCACCGCACTTTGAATTGCTTTGTCCCAGTGTCAGCCATCAGTCCTTTTAAAGCCTACTGTCTTCTCTCAAATAAATCTGCCCTTTAATGAGGAGAGCTTGCATTAGTACAAGAATTTGTAACCTGACTATTGTTTGAGGTTTTCGTGGGTGTTTGCTTTTTAGGTTTAATGAACAGTGGAAACAGCAGCCACCCAGAAGAGTGTTGTAAGAATATCCAGATTATTTATTCAAGTGATCAGTAAACAAAGAAAGAGAGAGTTACAAGTTCAAACCTAGATCAAGACCCCTGTCATAATCTTAATTTTAAAAGTAGAACCCGTTTTCAACGTTCCATAGAGAAGGTAAAATAACAATGGTAAGGATTTTTTCAGAAATATGGGAGAAAAGAGTTTGGATTTTTTGTTTAATTTGGCTTGCTTTTTCTTTTTCTTTTTCTTTTTCTTTTTCTTTTTCTTTTTCTTTTTCTTTTTCTTTTCTTTTTTTTTTTTGTTTGTTTGGTTGGTTGGTTGATTCTTTTTTTTGTCTTCTTTTGTTTTTGTTGTTCCTTGTAATCTTGTTGTAAGGTCTTTGACTATTAATACTTCAATGAGCAGTAACTTTCGGAAGATTTTACTTTTACTGGCCTGTGTGTAAAGAGATGCCTGACCATCAAGGCCATCAATGTGGTACTTCTGAGTGACATAGTAACATATTTGACTGGTCAAAATACTTGGGTTGTCTCATTTATTTGAAATATAATCACATGAAGAGCAATGATCAAATTCACCTCAGGCAATGCAGACCAGGCAGGAAATGGTAGTCAATGAAATGACAACCACAGTGGGAGGAAAAATGTATCTGAAAAGTAAAGATCAGATCAAACAACATTTTTCCTTTTTTTCAATTTTCAGTGCCATTTCAATTGGTTTTGCATGAAAGGAACTGAGAGGCTGGGTAACAAAATGCAGTAAACACTGAAAAACAAGCAAAATCAAGAGAAACAGAACAGTGGAATAGATTTGAAAAGGCCAAAAGTAAAAATCTATAAATAAGAAATGATACAAAGAGATATTACAAAGTAATATAGCGAAGACATGGCAACAAAGTCATTACCCTTTCCCTTTAGCATTAAAAAAATTCATGCAACAGGCTCCCTAGCCTCAAAAGAAAAAAATAATCTCCAGTTTGAAAAAAGTAACATTCCCTAAAGCAGACAATGTTTCAGCAATGTCCCATCCTACTCTATCTAGCCCTGTTATTTTCTACTTCTCTGTCACAAACTTGGTGCTATGACAAGAATTCTGCCCCGTATAAATTCAATATAATTACTTCCAAATGTTGCTGTGATCTTCAGTTTATTCTGCTATCTCAGAGATAGCATTTTTGCCCTGTCCACGACTCATCATCTTTTTAATATCTGACTTCAGCCTATCCAAATTCCTACCTGCTGTCTCCCCTAATCTCAAAGCTTTTGAGTGATTTTCTTGTCCCAGGTTCTCTGTATCTTTCGTCTCCTTCAGTTTTGAAAATATTCTCCTGGTCAAGGGGGGATATTTTGTGCTTGGGTCCTTCCATCTTGCAAACTGTGCTTATCTCCCAGCTCATCCCAGGCTTGTGGTTTCTGACCTCAATAGAAGAAATGACAGTTCTGTCTTTGGTTTGGGAAAGAACAGGATTTCTTTATTTGACTTTACTTCCTAAGGGAACAGGGCTTTTGTTATTATGTTGTCTGCCTCCGTCAGAGCCATCCCTTCCCCCACCTTTTGAATCAGTAAGCCTATTTCAATCAAATTTCTTGTTTCAATCAAATCTTACACAGGGTGAATGTATTTTTTAAAAAATTAAAATTTCCCAAGTTTCCCGACAGGGAATTTGGGAAGCTAAAGAAACAGATGCTTAAAGTGAAGGAAATCCTTCAGTGTAACCCTGCCTATTGTTACTAGAGTTTCTACACTGGAGAAGGTTTAATAAACAGGAGCTGTAAAGATACTCAAATTAGAACTAGTGCTTTCTTAAACTTCCAATCAGTCAGTCCTGACACATTAACAAATGCACCATCATGTTTCATTGTGGTTATCAGAGCTCAAAGAACATCCTGCCCTTTAATGAAAACAGTAACTTTCCATCATCAACTCTTCCCTTTGCCCTGAGTATCATGTGTGGAACTTGGGTAGAGGGTGAGAGTCAGCCCAGGTCTCAGTGATAATAAACTTTGGGAAAGTGGCCTGCAGTTTCTGAGGATCAGCTCTAGGTCTCGGCTATCTATTTGAATAAAAATAACAGTTTCTTAACAGAAAATAATTGTGCACATTGGGATTTTTTTTTTTTTAACTTATGAAGTACTAGTAGCTCAGCATATCTGTAAGCAAAGCAAATTATAAAGGTCCCCCTGCAGCATATGTTTCACTTTTCCTTCCAAAAAAGCATAATATGTTTATGAAATTAGGGTACTCCCCCAAAGGGCCTTGAATAATGATAAGATATATGAAATAACTACTGTAGGCTTTGAAATCAATGTTGCAGAAGATAAGGATTTAGCTAGGATGTAACTTAGTCAAACCTGATTAATATGTGCCTGCTTGTGCCTAAGCCACCAAAACAGTTCACTGGCAGGCAGTGCAAATGACAAGCCACTGCTTTGGTAGTCTGGAGGGGATTCTTGTTAATATTTATGAAAACAGTCTGCAAACTGATTCTGTTTAACTAGGTCTGTCTGTACTACCATTATCTTATCACATCCCACAGGGATACAAAACCTCAATACTGAATTAATCGTACTATGATATTGGAAGAAAGAAATAGCAGAAACTATTCTGCTAGCTCAAACCACTGGAGATTAAAAATTGTATTTATGATGGTTTTTTGAGAAAATGACAAACACATTTTAATAAACATCTGTCAGTAAACATCAAACTATTTTTTTCCCAATATTTCTCTGCACTTTTTCTCAGACATTTAAAGATGCTGGTCTCCACTGTAAACAGAGTGTTGCAAGAAATTGCTTTTAACTGGAGCTCACAAGGTAACTGACTTTACAGTAGTTGAACAACATAAACAGTAAAAATGAAAGTGGAGATGTGATCAAAGCAATATGAGAAACTTGCAGCATTACAGTACCAAATTGTCTGTTATTTTACATAAAAAGAACTTCCATTGAAGCTATAATAAAAAAATAAGCATATTAATTATGTACTATATATATATGTGCAAACTGACTCACAGTGGAAACCATTGCACATGTATGAAAGTATGTGTATTTTCCAACAAATTGCACACTAACAGCTTTTAACCAAATCTGACAGAGGTGAAGATTTTAAAGACATTAATTCCTACCAGCATATTTAAACAGGAAGTTAAGCAGACAACTTAGAGTGTCTGTGAACTTCCCCCGAGGAAGTTCCCTTTGAGCTCATCCCTAACTTGGCACTAGAGAACCCAGGAATGCAAGAGCTTCTCTAGGACTTCGGAGTAACTTGGACCTGGAAATCTACTGACAAGACAGAAATTCATTATCTGCTCTGTTCCTTGCAGAACAACCATATGCTGATTTTGTGGAGGATTGTTTGTTTTCAAACCACTGGATTTTGAGTGCTGTGATTCACAGCAGTCGAGGCTGTGAATAGGAGCTTAGTTTTCCATGCCTGGTACAGATGAAAACTTGACTCAATACTGGAGCCCCAGCATAACTGAGGCTCCAGAATGTTTGGGTGGAGATGTCCGTGTGCATGCAGGTAGCTGAGGAATTTTCAAACCAAAGTGTGCCTCCTCAAAATGTAGCCACACTGTTGGAGAATTCCTGGGTTTTGAATATGGGTACCTAAAGCCTACACACATTTAGTTTTAGGAGCTTCAGTCATTTTGTTTTCACAGTTTTATTTGAAGGCAAGGTTACCTGAAAATTAATTTACTTCAATAGTTGGCATTCTGATAACACAATGGAGGACAGATGCCCTAATTTCTGAAAAAAGGTTCAATATAATGCAAGCCAAGTACAAGTGAGAATGAAAGCAAGAATGTTTTAACAAAGCTGAAACATATGGCAAAGAAATTACCCTACAACCCTTTAGAGCACAATAGACAATAATATCCTTGTTATGGAGGTTTCAAGTAATTTTGTGCATCTTAATTGCACCCTTACTATAAAATGTAAAGGTTGGTTTAAAGTGGCAATAGGGTGGTTATCATTTTCTACTCACTTCTATTTATTATTTAATGTCTCCAACTCAAGATTAATAGGGTGGTTATCATTTTCTACTCACTTCTATTTATTATTTAATGTCTCCAACTCAAGATTAATAGGGTGGTTATCATTTTCTACTCACTTCTATTTATTATTTAATGTCTCCAACTCAAGAATAATAAAAAAAATTCCTTCCAAAAATTTACTCAAAATTTTTTACAATATAATACCAGCTTTATGATGAAACACTTTTCCATGAAGAGATTGGCTTCTTTCCATAGAATCTCCTCTTGTTTTCTTTTTTGTTTTTTTCTTTCCCATTAAAATGATTTGGTTGAAAACTTTGTGGATGACAAGTGGAAATTTTCAGATGAAACATTAATAAAAACAGAAATGTACATAATCATTATATTAGTAAATCTGGCCCTGTAGAACATTTAATATGTCCTACACTCCTACATCTTTAGATAACATCTCAGTCCAGTGGCACAACTGAATTGTAGAAGAAAGTTTGGTGTTCAATCAAATGTGATGTTTTGCTCTTTTCATTTCCTGCTGTATGTGATAAAATTTCTATTCTTTTTCTGGTTATTCCTGTGTCAACATTAATATTATTTCTTAGCATGGCTCTCTTATATTCAAGTTAAATCAAAAAAAAAAAAAAAGTTTGTAAAGAGCGATTTTTTTCTAACAAATTCAATAGAACTTACTATAGTAAATATACTATTTAATAGGACTTACTATAAAGCAATTTGATTTAAAAGTGATAAGACCATTAGAACTATCTAGGGAGAAGGAGATGGAAAAGCTTCAAATACTGACTTGTGGATGGACAAATCTACCTTGAGCTTGTACTTCCCAAAAAATACTAAAGCTTTCTTTACCAAGAGCTGACTTCAAGGAACACAGGGGAAATGCATTTTAAAATCTTCAGATGAGCACAGAATCAGATTTTCAAGGGTATATCTATGACTTCTCTTGATATTATGCATCCACTGATAAAAATTCAGGTGGCTCTAGAAGGTCTGACCTTGGTTACTGGAGGTCAGCTACTTAACTTGCAGGTGAGTCTATTGCTGAGGTCTTCAAAGAAATCGGACCAGGAAACTTTGTTTTTCAGACAGTTTGAACAAAAATACAGTCAGCCTGAGAAGGGGAAAAGTAATGTTCAATGGACATCAAGGGATCCAGAACAGAGAAGTAACCACAGTGCTACAAAAAGGCCTGCTGCTCAAAGAACTAAGGTAATTCTCATTCAAAATAAAGTCATAGGAAAATGGGGTTTAATAAATAATAAATTGAATTTAATTCTCCATTGATGGCTAGTCAGAGGTAGGAACATCTTGAATTTTCAAAGTAAGGTCAAAATGTACTTGATTTCTTATATTTTAAACTGTTTCCTTCTGGTATCAAAACAATTTAAATTCCAGAAAGGTTAGGCAAACTCCTTCGCATCTTGTCTTCACTGACCTAAAACTACATGTATTTTTCTGTGTCCTTTGGACCAAAATATGAGTGTTTCTCTGTGTGTGAGTGAAGATAAAGGACTTCTGTTTTACCATAGCATAGATTAGGAAGAGATGAAATGCTGACCTGGTGAACCAAAGCTTTGCAACATTGCAGTGTCTTCTTCTCACTGTTTCCATCATAGTTTTTTCTAACCACAGGGTTCCTCAGAGTAACCTCCAGTAAGAATTTCGTATCCTTTGGTGCTGAAATGAGTCTACAGGAACTCAAAGATGCAAGAAGGATTTTACCTAATCATCTGAAACCTGGAGCCAAAATGCATTCAGTATTCAAAAAAGGATTTGGAAAAACAGAGGTAGTGTATTAGTCAAAAGGAGCCTTTTACAATAGCAAAAGGATTGTGAACAAAAGACAGGAAAGGCAGATTGAGCAATGGATATGGGAAACTGTGTGGGCAGGATACAGAATAAAGAGTAATTCTAAGTATCCACATACAGGAGCTCTTGGCTGAAATATGTCTGGAGTGTAGTACGCTGTTTTGAATACTTAATCATCACCTCTGTTGAAAGCTTGTACAATAAAAAAAGAGCAAAATCTAGATAAAGGCAGATTAAGTTCATTCATTACTCCAATCTAAGATAGTCTGCTCATTTCTGTGCTGCAAAACCTTCCAGTTTTCATCATGCAAGAAGTAAAGCAGAGATGACCGTCACTGCAGCACTATACAAGTCTTATCTAAGTTTTTATTTTTGTAGACCTCAGATCAAAAGTTTCCTTCTCATGGTGTTACCACTTACAACTCCTTAGCATACACTTTTTTTTTTAATCTGGAAAGAACTTACCAAAGGACCAACTATTTACAATTAAGTAGTGGATATTTTTGGCCATGTAAAAATATTTTTACATGAATAGCTAATGAGCCTGCAGATTTCCAGTGTCTGTTTATACATGACATGGAGCAGTTTCCCCCTAAGCACAATTCATGAAAAAAGAATTCAATTCAGAAGAATAGCACTGGGCTGTGCTTTCACTTTGCAGGGTATGGTGAGATTCCACATGCTCTTCAAGATTAGAGATCTCTAATTCTGCATGTGGTTTTTTCACAGAGCTCTGATCATAGAGTAGATTTCTCCTCTGGGATTTGCCTACTCCCTGCCTCCAGGTTTCTGTTTGGTGTCTTGGGTCTGAACAAGTTCAGGTTTGCTGTCACAGCTTGCTGCATTGCCTCCCATCCCCAGGCAAGCACCAGAAAAAACATGGCTTGAGCTTACATCAAAGCACTGGTGAACCTGAGATTCTCTCCAGATTATTCACAGATTCACGCTACTTAGCCACAGCTGGAAATCAGAATTTCTGACAAAATTCAAAGCGAAAAACCCAAATAATCATATGGTGTTGTTTTCTATTGAAAACATTCCTTTTAGCTTTGATAAACATATTATAAATCAGTATACTCAGGACTTGGGCAAACTGCACTGAAAACAGTGCAGCTGCACAAATCATTCCAACATTAATTTTTAATACAAGTACATAAACAGAACTGCCTACTCGGGGTCTTGCAAGCTCACCCTTCCCACGGGGACGGTGAAGAATCGCAGTCTGTAAAAGTGTCCTGCTGCTGCCACCTGGCCGCCGGCCGCCCACTGAGCCCAATTGGCGTTTCCAGAGGCAGCAGCCAGACAGGGGAGGATCGCCTTCCGCAAGTGCGGATTTAGTGCCTCAGGAGACAGATTGGCAGCGACATAAGGAAAAAAACTCTGGAAAGTACAGTAGAACCAGGGAAGTGAAAAGAGAGGAAAGGAAATAGAAGGACAGTAGAAAGATCTGCAGGTGGTACACAGGCCAGGGAAAAACAGAAGAGGGTTAAGTGGAACACTGGAAAGTGCAGTTTGGGGGAGCTTTGAAATGGTGTCAAAATTATTCTAGGATGGGAACAGGGGAAGGTAAAGTCTGAATTTCAATTTTCTTCATTGTCTCTGACTATAAAATAGTAACACATGTATGTTTTCATGAGGTTTTCCAGGCCATGAAATTTTGTGCTCTATTCAAATAAGTGATTTTGCTTTTAAATAAATATGCTGTTTTGCATAAATGGCTTTAACATCACAGATTTGCAGTTCCATTATGTGTGCTATTCAGGAATAATAGCATCAAAGTAGTGAGGGTGGACAAAAGTCCAACATTTGAAGTGTGGCATCCATATAAATGTCAATTTGTTGAATTAGTTCAGTGCTGGCAGTTCTGTGTTCAGGTGAGTAAAATGACTTGCCACAGGTCATTCAGATGAAGCTGTACATGCACAGAGAGGGCCTCTGACATTGCAGCCATTAGATTCTCATTGAGTTTATTTCAGGTCACTGGTGAAAGTCATTGTCAACTGTTGAGAGTTGTGAAAAAGCCACCCCACAATGTGACACCATTAGTTATTTCTTCTAAGAGGAAAAGTCTTATTAAAACAGCAGGAATGCTGCAGTGTAATCAGACGTGAAGTGCTCCATGCCTGCACAGTGTCAGCAGACTGACTTTGTGCTGTGCTAGGCATGGCTCTGCCTTCCTTCCCTATCCCAGTGACATTTCTCTCTGCATGAAGTCTTGTGTCTAGCTGAGAGATTGTTGACATTAGATAAGTCAGAAAAGTTCAGTTAATACACAGCAGACCACTGTGTGAAAGCTCTCTCTTTAAAGGGGAGAGGCTCCAGTTCTCTGCAGCTGAGCTTAAATATGTGAGCTTGAAACTGCTATGCTCCATCCTGAAAGGTCCAAAAATGTCACTCCTTGGCTTAATTAGCCTTAACTCTCTGGAGGCTGTCATATCATAAGAGTCTAAGCAGCAACATTAACATGAGGATTTCCTACCTGATATTCCTACTTGTTTTTTTCTCATTAAGATCACAAAATTTTGCCCTCTTATCTCTCTTATCTGTGATGTGTGAATAGCCAGGACCAGAACTGGCATCTCCTTGCCTCAAGCCCCATGTTAGGAATTGTCAGGAACTGCATTTCCCTTGAAAGTAGATTTTCTTGCACCAGGGGTAAATCAAACACTAAAGTAAAAACATTATCAGTATTTTTGTCAGGCTTTTAGAGAGAAAAATCCTTCCTATGGAAAAGAACAATTTTATGTTCCAGAAAAATTATTTTCGAGTTGCAAAGGCATGACAACCTAAGAGCTCCATGCTGTTGTGATCCAACTGCTAGTGGGAGAGGAATTTGTCTACAGATAGCTCAGGTCTCTCTACATAACACTGCAGATTGCAGCACACTTATATCAATAGTAGCTACTGAGAAAGTAGTGTCCTCAAGCACACCTTTAAATAGCTGTTTTCTTGGGTTTGTCCCATTTTATTGTTTGCTATTTTCTAGTTTTCTAGATTGTGGAGTAATTCTTTTGGCCTTTGAAAAGTTGGTTTAGCAGTTCTCTGCTAAGCATTCCTGGGGGATACAGATGTCATGTGACATAGGAACAGCACTCAAATTTCTCTGATCCCTGAAAAAAAAAAAAAAGCTTTAACCACTAAATTCTTTAAATCATGAAAATTCTGGGCACTGCTATCACAAGCAAACTTGCACATTGATTTGATGTTTCCTAAAACAGCTGGGTACCTTGAAAAGTTGGTGTGGTTTTAGACATGTATTCCCTTGGAGCACTTTGAATCATCCATCTGACATGAAGAAATTTCCTGTTCACTTGAAGTCCATAAGACAGTCATGGGTAGGTGCCTGGCTTGTCCTGTGGGCAAGAAGGGACTGGAAAGAACTGGAAGGGGTTTTATTCTACTCTGAAGTTAGATCACATTCCTGAATCAAGGATTATCTAACCCTAAATAAGATTTATCATTTTTGTCACTGTTGTTATTTTCAAAATCTTACTTTCTTACAATTATGTAACAAGTGATGTAGAGCAATCTCTCAGAATAAAAACAGTAAGCTGGTTGTGAAAAACAGTCTAAGTATACCTCTTGTAAGCAATCTGCAGACAAAATAGAATGTATTAAGGAAAGTCATATTGGGTTAATATTACTATGGGCAATTGCCATGAGGAGAAGAAAGTTTAAGATACATCCTCCTCTGGACCCTGAAAAAATATCTAGCAATAGGCAATATCCTTTACCATGTCCAGACTGCACAGCTAGGCATTCTAATGTACCCTGCTCAGGAGAACACTGTGCTATATTGTATAAAAAACCAGAATATTAATGGATGCTATTTTTAGATACAATTTGTGAACTATGTTAAAATTCATACAATTATATTTCTTTTCACTAGAAAATGTTTTTCTAAATTTTGTTTAACATTTACCATTTGTTGCTTTCCTCTGTCTCCATATGTCTATGTCTTCACTCACTCATACAATTGCCACTAACACCAAAGAAATTTCTCCTATGAAGTTTAGGAGCTTTTAGCAAAGGTTGGTTTCAGTAGATATTTTGTTGCATGCGGGTTAAAATCTGCCACAGACAGACACACTTGTCTGCAAAAGAGTAATATGAGAGCAGGTTATGGGTTTCACATCTTTAATCCCTTAGCTTCTGGGTTTAAACGATTTAACAACTTAGTTTTCACTGTAATGAAAAATGCTGGGAGTTCTTTGCCACAGTGCTGTGCCTTCTAAACAATAATTACTATTCCTGATAGTTATTTCAAACATATGGTCTGGGTGCCCAATTTATTGATAAAACTATTTAAGTGTGGTGGGCTCATCATCATTGTCACATTGCAGTATCTGAAATAGCTTTCATAAAGAAATATCCATCTGGTCCCCTGCTTTATTTTATTCTTTGCTTATTTAGATCATAATTACAGTTGTGGGGTGTCAGGGTAGCTACAATTCAATATTGATCCTATGTGTAACATCTGTTGAGAGTGTCTGATCTGAATATAATTAGGTAGTTTGTTATATTTCATTCTGAGTTAGAGCATATTCTTGTGCAACAGTTTCATGATTCTCAGGTGGCTGGTGTTTTAGCTCTGAAAATGGGAGTTTGTCTTGGAAGCAGTAGCTAGAATTATAGTATTACTTTTAGGATTCTCAGACTTTTACTGACTTTGTGGACCATTATGAAATTACAGTTGATGTTGTTTTCTGTCTTTCTAGACTATTTTATATCCAGATGCTGAACAGTTTCATTATGGGTGTTTGAATTCTTTAGCTACACTCTGCCCCTGAGGTCCTGGGGCAGTACTTTACCATCTTGAAATGATATGAAATTCAGGCCCAGGAGGACTTGGGGGTGGGGGGGTAAAACTGTGATCATCCAGTCTGACTTCTGCTTTGAAGTCTGCCTTTACTTACTGTACTAATTACCTCAGTAAAGGGAATTCTGCTCTTCCACATAAGTGGGTAATGCAGCAGTAGCTGCACTGTAGCACAACTGAGTTATCAGCACAGAGAGAGATGAGGGGGAGATTGTTTTACACAGTTAAATGTTGTTTCTCACAAAATGGTCCTGTCACACGGCTGGTAGGGAAATAGAGAGATAAAAATAGCATTTTAGTGTCCAGAATCCACAAGCTAGAAAGAGCCTTTGTGGAAATCTTTTATTTTAAAGCTTCATTCTTTTATGGCGTTTTCTTCATTGTTCACAGCAAAGTATTATATTTGGGTATATCCACTTCCGCAGTGGATAGTGAGAGATTTAAGAAGAGTTAGATATGACATTGAAAACTACCCTATTGAGGGTAGAAAAAGTATAGGAATATTTTTCAGGCCAATATTTCTTCTGTTCATCCTTTACTAAGTTCCCACACATTTTTCTCATTTTTAATTTTTCTCCCTTTTTCTTCCTAAAAACATTACATCTGAAAAATTTTAGTTCACAATCAGTATATATATGTCACACAGACCTCTCTTATCTGACATCAGCTCTAAAGATAAGATTAAAATATTGGAAGGTCACACAGATCAGAACAAAAAAAGTCAAGAACACATATGTACACATCTGGTCAAGAATAAGCACATTTTATTACAGATTGGCTCTTTTCAAACAAGGTCTATTTTCATGATATCTATACTCTTAATCTAATTTAAAAAAACACTCAAACAAGACAAACAAAGACAGTGTTCCAAAATATCTCTGTGTTCATCTTTGAACTGGACTTGCTGTGCTGTTTCTTTCATATCTAACCATATGCTCTCATTGTGGCTGCACCACTCCTATTAATAGTTCAGAGAACTATGTGTGATAATAAAATGCCTGCAGAGCTTACAGCCACAGCTTCTGAATAATGGACTACTTTTTCATAGTCAAACTTTGGAGAAAAAGTTCCCTGATTTATTAGACACTTACACAACACACTTGGTATCTCACGTTTATTTGGATTTTGCAAGACATTTGCCTTGCAACTGAGAAATGTAATTAGCACTCAGGAGAAGTGAATGCCGTTCCCAGCTCTCTTGCAGGGAAGGCATTCCTGTGGATGGCAGGAGGAGATGAAGTGCCACATTCATCTGGCTGTGACTTCACTCTTACTGTTGTTCTTTGCACAGATTGATGAGAAACTCAAGACACCTATTCTCCAGGGTTCCCGGACAGGCTGTACTGTCAAACAGAGGTAGTTATGGCGCCTAGGTCAGCTGCTGGCAACAGTTGGTTGGCTCACAGTAGATTCCCTCTCTTAGGGGACTTTTCTCCTCAGGATATGCTGTGTCTGTAGTCTTACCCAAGACATAATGTGCATATACATTGCACATGCATCTTGGGCCTCAGCTCTTGGTGATTTTTGTGTAGTAATTGGTAGCAATAGTTTCTACAGACTGAGAATTGTTAAGTGCTTATTACATAAATAAGCAATATGAGTTTAATTCATATGAAGAAACATGGAAAGCATTCTGGCAACATTCTTCTGATTCCTGTTTTTCATGTGGTGAAAAGGTGGCTGTGTCACTTTTGATTGATGTTGTGTTTTTCAGGATTGTGCCCTTTCTTCAAACGATTTTATATTTTTCTGTTCACAGGTCTAGTTTCTTTCTCTTTTGCTGTCTATTAGAGTAAATACATTCAGTACAAGAAGATAAATTGAACACAGGGAAATGTTATAAGTTCTGGGCAATATTTTGCCATTTATCAGTGAGACAAGAGGTTGTCTTTTTTAAAAGTATAGAGGAAAAATGATTGATTGGAAAAATGAAACTTCAGTCATCCTTTACTGTTTTAGTTATGCAGTGATCTGAAGTCCTCTATTAGATTAAAAATGGCTGAAAGGTTGTTCCCTCCATTTGTCAGATCTTTTGGTATTTGTTGGGTTTTATTTACATTTTAAGTGAAATTGAAGCTTGGAAATCGACTGTCCACACCGCTTTTATGCAGTCTAATTTACTCCAAAAAGATTAGAGTAAGGCAGACACAGAGAAATAGAGAAACTGGAGAACCAGCCATGCACTTTTGGGCCCTTTGCTTACCTTAAGTTGCCTGTACTTCATCAGTGAGGGTCAAACTGATATATTTTAATGAAAAATGAATTCAGGAGTAATCCAGTGCAGCTCTAATGGAATCAATGAAATAAAGTGGAATTAAACCATAAAAAAAAATACATCAGACTTTAGTTGTCAATTCATTTTACTATATTTTAAGAACACTAATTTCAGAGGAAAGATATTCACAGCACATGGAGCTGGGTGGTTCTCTCTTCCGGATTCGTTTCCTGTGTTGATTTTAGTGCAGAGGAGGTGGTATCCATGATTGCTGTGGATGACTCACATATCACATACATCTTATGTTAGATTTTAAATATATTCAGTTTGATCTATTTAGAGAAGGCATTTTGAAGGATGTTTCATGTAGTGAATGGCACATATACTCTTTTTTGATGTGCCTTATCCCATGGCTGGCAGCAGGTCAGCTCCCCAAATCATGGAATTCAGGAATTGCTCCTATGACATCTTATCTCACTAAGTACCAAAAACTGAAGGAGTGTTTCCTTTGAATTTGGTGAGGGAAAAAAATAAAATATCAGAAGGATGAATATTTTAGTCCTGAATTTTTTCACCCAGATATGTGTAGAATATGTCAAGGTGAACCACTTTTCAGCTACTCACTCATACTCAGGGGACCAAGTACCTCATGAGAAAGGAATTAGATGGTGATGACTGGAACTGAATGAGTTGTGACAAAGGAATATAGGTTTGAGAGGACTGTAACTAAGTATACGCCATTCAATGTTTAATCTAAAAATGGGTTTCCCCATGAATTTGCCTGAGTGGCAAATGGTGTGAAAATGTAGAGAGTTGTAAGAAAGGGCTATAAAAATGTTCTGACATAAGAGATTTTCTATTTTCATGGAAGTAGGGACAAATTTCCCAATGAATAAAATACAAGTATAATTCAACTCAGTTACTGAAACTGCACTAAAGTGTGTTTAGAAGAGAAAATTACATTTTTCCACTCTA
The DNA here is from genome assembly GCA_013400075.1 of Hippolais icterina. Taxonomy (NCBI): domain Eukaryota; kingdom Metazoa; phylum Chordata; class Aves; order Passeriformes; family Sylviidae; genus Hippolais; species Hippolais icterina. Next base: position 11,369 of record VWYN01011358.1, on the reverse strand, counting down.
TCAAATTGTCTAATAATAATAGCAGCCATCTTTTAAATGCTACAAATCAAGCTGTCACTTCATATCATACAATTTGACTGCTACATTTCCTTTTTCTTTAGAAGAGCCTCATGGGATTAGGGTGGAACAAAGAACTGTCAATTTATGACAAGGAACATTTCATATTCAAAGTTGCAAAATTTGTAGATGATGAGATCTGGAAGAAAACCCTCCATAGTTCCCCATGAGATTAACAAACAGTGGAAATTGTTGATATCTCACATATTAAAATTTATATTTCAAGGACAGTCCACAGTATTAAAGCAACACTGGAATTTTCCAATAGTTTTATTAAACTGAAACCAAATTCCCTTTCTTCAGTCATACAGGAGCTAGAGGGATTTGAGATTATATGCCATTTTTTTTTTTTTAATTTTTTTTTTATTTTTTTTTTTTTATGTGCAGCTACTGTCTTTTAAAGAATATCTGGAGAAATAAGATTAAATTTAAACACTGTACTCCTGGTCTCTCTTTAATATGGCCTTTTCTGCAGAGTCTTGAAGAATGTCAGATGAGGAGCAGATTTCAGAGTCTTAAAATAATTTAGTCTGGATAGAAGCTTTGGAGATCATCTGGTCCAGCCTCTGACTTGAAGCAGAGCATACTTTGAAGTCATATCGATCTTCAGGGAATCCCTGAAGTATTTTCAACAGTATATTCAAAAGTTGCTCACCTTTCTCATTTAAACTGATCTCTATAAAAACACAGCTCTGTTTTGCAGATAAAATAAATGCAATTAAAAAATCAAAATAGAAGGTAAAATGCCCATATTATAGCAAATTACTTCAAGCAGACAATAAAGTTCTTATATCTACGTGTTATTTTCTACACAAATAATTTTGAAACTTACTCACTTGATTGATTATTGAATACCTTTTGTTACTAGCGAAAAAATAATTCAGGTAGTTGGAGAAAACCAGGGAGGAAAGGATTAGAGTACTTTCAAATTATTATCATTAGGAAGGAGGTCTTGGCCACCATCCTTTGCTGCTCTTTACTGCTGATTATTACTTCTTCCATAAGAAATATATATTATTATTATAACTGCTCTGCTTGTGAGGGCATTGAGGGAGAAGTGTTTGTTTTCCTGCATGGTTGGTTTTTTTTTCTGAAGTAGTTACTTTTGTACCACAAGAACAATGAATTTATAGTTGATTTAAACACAGTATTTTCTGTTTTTTAAAAACATTATTGACTGAAAATGTCAATGACCATGAGTCCCGCTCTGCATGTATCAAATTTATTTTAGTTGTGGATTGCTTTGAAAATATTGATTGCCTTCAAAATTAAACCCTACTGTGCTGTTCAAGCATTCAGTGAATCACCTGTAATAAATTTGATTGCAGAACTTGTTTAACTACAGTATCTGAAAAAAAGAAATCAATGGCATGTGCCAGTTGACCTTTAAGTTAGCAAATGTAATAAGGAAATATTGTTTAGTAACTTCAATCTTTGTGCTGCAACTATTCTTGAACACCAAAATGCAAAAAAAGAAAAAATAACCCACCACATTTTAGCTGCTGTAAAACAAGAAACTCCAATTCACTGACTCAGAGCCTGCAGTGTCTGACTTTTTACCCAGACTAAGCATTTCGGTTTGTGTTTAGATTTTCTGTATACTCTGTTCAAGGAATAGCACCATTCTGTCTTATGTATGTACTATTAAATGTTTAAGACTTTACAGACTTTTCAGCTAATTGAAATTCTGTGATTTTTGCCTAGATTTCTGCATTTGGGTCTTTTCTCAGAGTTGAAGTACAAGTAAATACACCTAAGAAATGGATATGTGAGGGAGAGTTACAAGATGCCTACTTCAGACAGCTGTGTTAAAAATGAAGAGGCAATGCTGACTGAAAAACTCCACTTCTTCTCAATTGTCTCCTTCACTGTTGTGTACAAGTAACCACAAAAACACTTTAAAGTAGTAAAAAGTTTGTATTTATTAAATACAACATCTTGGCAAGCTTATTTTCACCCTACACTCACTTCACGTTCATCATCAGTCGCACAAGTTTCTTCACATGCACAGTGTGCAAGTCTGGATGTTTACAAAAAGGCACAAAAGAAATAATTTTAAGAGAAGAGCATACAGAAGAAAATGCATGAGGGCTCCTAACTGTTCTGAGAAGCGAGCTGATTGATGTGCATGATAAATAAAAGGACTTGTTTGTGAAATGAGCAGGTAAACAGTCAAAATCCTGGTCTTCACCTGCCTGCAAATGTCCCATGAGAGTGTGGATGCTATAAACAGAGGACAAAATTGGATGAGATTTGGTCACCCAGTCGCACTCAGTAAGAAGAACATTTTTTATTGCTAAGCATACAAAATGTTATTCACTGTCTAGTTATCTTTTAAGATAAGCAAGTTTTTATTTAAAATGGGCAACTTTTCCACAGCAATAAACTTATGTGAGTCTGAGATTCTATGCTGGCTTTCTATAGCCTATGGTTTTCTATTAAATTTTAACACAGAAATTAAGTGTAAAAGCTAAGTATGATCCAGTGTAGCACAATGACGTCAAAGTCATGCCTACCAAATTCAGAAGTGGCAGGCTGCATATTGCTCCTGCAATCCAGGATCACTCCCTGCTGCAATGCTCTGATCCTAACTAACTTGAGGTAATTCCTTTGAAACCCATGGATCTGCTGCTGTGACAAAGCTGGGTGATGCAAGACCAACCCATGTCACTCATTCTGTGTTGAAACAGAGAAAATCCTACAGATCTCAGGCTCAGTCCACAAGGGGAATGACTCACATGGTTGATAAAAAGTGTGAAGAAGCTCAAGCAGATTTAGCTGGAGCAATGAGGACACCAAATGCTGCTGCTGCCCATTCTACTCCTCTGCAAGGCTCTGCCTCATTTATTATAAACATTTGTGCAACCCTTCCTCAGTTGAGGTCCATGCTGATGAACTGCACAGCAAACAGGGCAGTTCATTTTACTACCATGGTCTCAGAAGGTCAAGAAGCTGTCAGAGGACCTGTCTTGAACAATCCACCATTGCTGAACACTGTAAAATGTTTCATCTTCTGACATATATTTCTTCCAGTGAGGAATACAATCTGTTTTATTCATGCAACAGGAACCTGTTAACTAAAATGGATTTGCCAGTGCTGTGTTATGTTATGATATGTTGTTATGTTTTCAAGCCTCTACATGCCTGTTGAAGCACAGATCTCCATCTGTCCTGGCTTTTGCCAGGACAGAGTTAATTTCTTGCAATAGCTGTGAGGGGTAAGAGCTTGGAGTAGTGTGGGTGTAGTGAGTAGGTCATTCTGTACCACCTTATGTCAGCATTTGGAGAACATTTTGCCTTAATCATTGAGTCTAAGACATGTCTAAATCATGTGGCTTAATTAACAAGAAAGAGGATTTAGGCTAAATATTAAGGAGAAAAGTTAGGGTGGAAAAACACCAGGAGATGATCAAGAAACCATTAGACCTGGACACTGGTTGCTTAAGAAAATATCTGCACTGCTATTAGTGTCCAAATTTTATGGATTGAGAAATATCAAACCCATCCTGATGACTTCACAGCTTTACTTATTAAGTACTGTAATAGCAGTGGCTGTACAGTCATTTGTTTGAAATCAGTTGGCAAAGTAGGTGACATCAAGAATTGCAGTGTTGTCCTCTATGACAGCTTATTTGGAATTTAATCTCTGGGCATGGATGTGGTATTTATCTCATCCATTTTAGAGTTTTGGAAAGCATTTAGAGATATCCTTTTATATATATGTATTGCTAAAATATTATTTTCCTTTTTAAAACATATTCAATTTTTATAAACATACTTAGAAACTGGGGAGATAGGGAAAACATTGCCTGTAGTTTTTTTTCAAGTCCACATTAAACTAATCTCAGAAATCCTTAGGCTTTCTCCAGTGCCACAAAACAGTTATAGACTGGTTCAACCAGTCTTCTGAGAATGTTCTTACACAAGGGAATTGTCAAATAGGCAGCAGAGAGCTGACACAGCAAGTCTTACCAAAAATGCCTTTCTAAGCTTTCAATGCCTAAGATGTTCTCAGATCATCTTCCCAGGGGGCAGATTTTCGGCTTCTAGGTGTGCTGACATGTAAAATAAACTTAAGAAACATTTTATTTGCTCCGAATGACTGAGGATAGAAAACAAATCCCTATGAGTAGTGGTGCAAAACTGTGATTTTGAGGCCCTCCAAGTCCATAAAGGAATAAACTAACAAATACAAGAAACAAAAAACATACAGCTTTTTAAACTAATGTTATTCTGAATTTATTTTCACATATTAAGAGCCAAATAATAGATCACAGAATGGTTTGAGTGGGAAAGGGCATTAAAGATCATGTAGGTGGCACCCCCTTGCCATAGACAGGAACACCTTCTAATAGACCAAATTTCTCAGAGCCCCATCCACCCTGGCCCTGAACATTTCCAAGGATGGGGCATCAACAACTTTCCTGGGCAACCTGTTCCAGGGCCTCACCACCCTCACTGTAAAGACTTTCTTCCCAATATCTAATTTAAACCTACCCTTTTCATCCTAAAGCATTTCACCCTTACAAAAAATCCCTCTCAAGGCCTCTTTAAATACTGAAAAGTTGTTCAAAAGCCTCCCCAGAGCCTTCTCTTCTAAACAATCTCAGCCTGTCTTCATCAGAGAGATGTTTGCAGCCCTCTGATCATCTTTGTAGCCTTCTGTGGACTCATTCCAACATGTCTATGTCTTTCACATGCTGGGGACCCAGAGCTGGATGCAGCAGCACTCTGGTATTTGTGTTTGGGATTGCTCTGACTTGGGTGCAGGACCTCACATTTGGCCTTATTGAACATCATGAGATTCACATGGGCCCAACGCTCAAGCCTGTCAAGATCCCTCTGGATGACATGGCTACAGTCCAGTGTGTCAGTTCCACCACACAGATTGGTGTCATTGGCAAACCTGCTAAGGAGGCACTCAATCCCACTGCCCATGTTGCTAAAAAAGATGATAAAAAGTGCTGGTCCCAACCCTGACCCCTGAGGAACACCACTCACCACTGCTCTCCACCTGAACATTGAGTCATTGATCATAACTCTTTGATTGTGTCCATTCAGCCAGTTTGTTGTCCACCAAGTGGTCCATCGATCAAACACGTCTCTCCAATTTAGAGACAAGGATGTTGTGTGGGACTGTCAAATGTTATTTACCAGTCCAGGTTGATGATATCTGTTGATCTTCTCTCATCCACCACTACTTTTATTTCACCAGAGAAGGCCTCCAAATTTGCCTTTAGTGAAATAAAATCCGTAAAAACTTGCCTATGCTGGTTGTTGCAAATCACCTCTTTATTTGCCATGTGCCTTCACAGAGTTTCCGGGAGAATCTGTTCCATGATCTTGACAACACTGAGGTGAGACTGACCTGCATGTAGTTTCATGTGTCTTCCTTATTTCCCTTTTCAAAAATTGGGGTTATTTTTCTCTTTTTCCAGTCAGTGGGAACTTAAGTGGAATGTCAAATATGATGGATAATGGCTTAGCCACTTGCATGGGCAGTTCCCTCAGGACCTGTGCATGGATCTTGTCAGGTCCCGTGCACTTGTGTACCTTCAAATTGCTTAAATGGTCTCAGACCTGGTTTTCTCAACAAAGAATGGACTGTAACACATGGCACTTGTACAGAGTTGGAGGTAGACACTGTGATTTTGAAGGTGTAGTTTCAGCTGTGTGACCAAAATATCAGCTATTTGTGTCCACCTTAAAAACTTTTGTTGTTTTTGTCACCACTACGAGAATGAACCTTAACATGTCCCATGTCTAATTTGTCAGGGAAAGTGGTTCTTTCCTTGCATTGTTCTAAAAAAAGATAATCAACTTACAGGAACATTAACAAACATAAGAACAAAATATAATTATATCATTTTTCTCCTGTGGATAGTAGTAGAGGAAAAGTAAAGTAAAGTAAAACAATCTGTCCAGGAGAGATCTTGTTGATAAATGGAACTACTGCCACTCAGATTCCTGTTTTAAGCACATAGTTATTTACTGTGTTTTATTTTAGGAAGCTGCAGTTTCTCCTAAATCTGTACAAATCTGCCCAATATCTTATTTTCTTCAGGCCACACAATATCAACCAATTTGGTACAAGAAAAAAGTAAAATAAGAAGTAGCATATAAGTTGTAGGAGTTTAACAGTATGTTTGAGTATGTAAAGGTGGGAATGCTCTGACAAAGCTCCACCTAACTCTGCAGAATGCAGTGAAAGTAATTAATGAAAACAAACTCAGCATGAAGAACAAGACTCCACCTCCTTCTTTAAAGCTTCTGATTAATTATTTCCTATTCCCTTTCCTTTATTCTACTTTGGTTTTCTAGGACTTGGGTGCTAAATTCTTACTACTACTGATTGTTTAAACCATTATGTTATGCTTACCTCAGGTACCAAAACATTTGGGTGAACTACAAGATTGCTTCTCTTTACTGATGCTTGATTAATTAATGCTTAATTACTGCTTAATTATAATATTTTGCTGGTTGTTCATAAAATCTCTTAATTAGGAGACAGATTGAATAAATTTTTAGCACATATTACTGGTCAAGTAAGTATGTGACAGCCTTTTTAGCTGCTTTACTCCCATTCCTTTTCAGAAGACACAGGGAAAACAATGCCTAGAAAGTGATTCTTCACCTCAGTACAGAGGCTTTGAACTTAAGCTTCAAAGTCTGTGCTTCCTCTATGAAGTAATAATAGCCTTCATTCTTTAAAGTGCTACTTACCAGCTGCTCTGAAGCATGGTACAACAGAAGACACTATCATTAAGTCCCAGCAGAAAGATAAAGCATTTGAAGCATAAACAAAAACAAAAACAAAAACAAAAACAAAAACAAAAACAAACCCAAAAAAACCCAAAAAAAACCAAAAACACCAACCAAAAAAAACACCACCACACCAAATAGCACCCCCTAAGCCTCACCAGAAACATTTTTAGGTAGTGATCCTTAGCTCCGCTGCTCAGTCACCCTAATTACTTTGTAAGCTCACTGCTCGTTGAGATGCAATCCCTATTCCATTGAAAAATGTGAATTAGGACAAAGTATGTGGTTATAAGAAAAGTCAACCTCTGGGTTTGGGTTACTGCTGCAGAAGTGATAGTGTACCAATGTGGATAACTTGATGTAAAATGCTAGTAGAGACAACACTATATTTGTATTTTATTATTTGATTGTAGCAGTATGCCTTTAAATCCAATTACTAAAGAACATCTTGAGTGGCTGCAGCTTCATAGACTACCTATATAGTGCCTATTAAGGGCTTTCTTAATTGAGAATTTTTATTTATGGTAACTAGAACCGAATTATTAATTAGTGTATTATTTTTTTGTTTTTCATCAAATCAAAACTCTCAGTCTTAAAAAGAGTCTAGAATACAGCCAGTTGATGAAAACCTAAATCCACTTCTTGGAAATTTCAGAAATGGCCAATGATTTCAGAAAGATAAAATTACTGTTTGCTTTTTTGGCAGTAACTGTTGGCTCACATCAATTGTGGCCCAGCTTTCTAGAACAACTGAAAATGTATTTTAAAAGCAGGAATGCACAGAAGTGATTTTTCACCCAACACTCTGAACTTAAGCCCTGTGATGTGTTATCCCACCTCAAATGGTAATTTTACAATCATTCAGGTTTCCGACTAAGAAACTCTGACTGCCGGAGAACATGTGAAAACCTGACAATAAAGAGACAAATCCATTTCAAATGGGAGTGCTAAAGAGTACAATGTATTAGGGCACAGGACATGACCTGCAAAAGACACATGGATGAAGGAATGTAAGATCTGCAGGGGTTTCTGAAGTCATTACAAAAAAAGGGGAAAACTAAGGCTTTTTTGTTTTGGGGGGGGGTTTTGTATTTTTTTTTCATTCAACTTATTTACTCTTTTCCTGCAATATGTTATGAAAGCAACAAAACTGGAAAAATGTGTTTGCCACAGGTTATGTACCTTTCATTCCATGCCTCTTACAACTAATAACCATAGTGCTATACTTATGAAATGTGTACCTCCAGTCCTAATCAGATAGTTCTATTCTTGAATTAAATTAGTAATGGAAAACCACAAACTGATACACATGAGAATAAAAAAGTGAAATATCCTTTCATCCTTGCTGAGCTAAAATCAAATACATTAAACTTGGAAAAGACCTAAGGGTCGCTGCAGACAGCAGGGACTTAACAGAGGACAAGGCCTGAAAAAAGGACTGCAGATTTCTCTGTTTGTTAGTGGCACTAATATGTGCCTTTGCTATGTGCTCTCTAAAGCATTAAATCACTAGTTTTTCTAGTACTTCTATCTGTAATCATTCTCTGACAAAAGTGGAAGCTAAACATCAGTATCCAGTACACTTGTGGAAAAAAGGGAATTTACAGTCAATATATGTTTCTTTATTTGAAGGATAATTTAATACAACACCCTGATTTAATCTGAATAACGACAGCTGAACAATTTCTTTGTTCATGGTCATATTTTAGACCAGGTCAAATGAATTTCCAAAACAGTTTAAACTAAACAGGAACAAATCACTTTTCTTCCTGCACAAGACTGGTCACGCAATGAGGGTGGGAATAGCTTATTCAGGAATAACTAATCCTAGAACCACTTTATATATATATATAGAATAAACCTTGATCTGGTAGCTTTTTTTTCCTACAATCTCTTCCTGCAAGTGACACAAATCTTGGCAATTTTCAGTCTCTGAGGAAAACCATTGTCATTCCCGTAAGTACTTTTAAATTATTCCCAGTTAACCATAAACTAAACTATAAATACACAGTTAAGGATTAACAACATAATTTATCAGATATGACATACAAGCCTTCCACCTTTGTGAGAAGCACTCAACATTAATGTCCATTTTTTGACAAAAAAACCCCTTCTATATATTTTAAGCAGAAATATTTCTGATACAAAACTAATGATTCTTATTAAGAATATAGGTGACGCCACTTCTAGAACTGAGGAGGTTTTGTACGTTTTTAGACTATATAAGATCAAAAGGGCTAGTAGTCTTTCTTGGGGCAAAAAAGGACACTTTCTCTGAAACACAGCCAATATCCAAGTGAGCAGTGGCTTGTCATCAGAAGATAACTGCTGTCAGAGTTATACTGTTTTGTAACTTGATCCAATTAAAAGAAAAGAAAAAAAAGAAAAATTTAAATATGCACAGTTATGCTGCTATTGTTTTCCTTATGTTAAAAAATAAAAAATTAACCGTTTTAATTAGGTTCTACTGCTTTGGTAAATTACTAGAAAAGTTATCAGATTTGGTTAGAGAAAAATTGCTTGGGGAATTATTTAGGTACTAAATGTATTCCTGTTACAGCCTACCTCTAGTAAACCTGCATGACCCTCTGCATAATCTCTCTGGGTGCAATGTACACTAACTTCAGGGAACAGGATGAAGCTTCAAAACTGAGATATCCTCATCTAACCGCTTAGAAAACATGTGTCAGTGACTGCTGATGAATTTAAAATTAGGCTACCATTTGAAAACTTTGATAATCCATGCAGAATGCCTAGGATGCTGAAATAACATCTATAGATAGATGCTGTCCATGGCCAGTTTACTTCCCTTCCTAATATGTTTCTGGAGTGCCATGCCAGTAGAGCCCTGACTGCAGAAACCATTGTGTTGGAAAAGAAAATTTCAGGATGCTGGTCTTGCAAGGACTGTGGATGATACAAACTCTGTTGTTATTTCTTGAACGAACAAACAAACATCTGGGTAACAAACAGCTCTGCCTACAGAATAAAGATCCACTGTCTTCCCTCTGTCTACCTTGTTAACTTGATCAGATACAAGCATGCATTTTCATATTGTTGCAGTCATGAAGGAAGAGCTTGTTCAGAGGTCATTCTGTGAGATGAATTTGCACAGTGCATTTCCTCAAGGAGAAAATTAAAACCACTCTTAGCACATTTTCAGTATTGCTTGCAAAACACAGAATGGATTTTAAATAGTAATTACCACTGAGCCAGGGTTTATGTTTGGCTGAGAAAACTTTTAGGAATGACTGGTGTCTGATTTGTAATTTTTGCAGAAGTTTGCAAAATTATTTATAGCAATAATAACCATAAATTTTGAAGGAATGGAGGAGGTTACACTTCATGCTAGTTCCATTCTTTCCCAGATTGCATAATCTGTAGGAAATAGACATCAGAAGTCCTATAAAATATATGATGGAGTCACACACTCATCTGCTCAGTGTATTAGGCAAAGATGAAATTATGCCCAAACAATGTGAAGCAGCTATCCATGAATGCCTCCAAATGCAGGAGGTGCAGTACTGGCCACTTTAAAGGTAATGGACTTTTTCATTTCGGCCTTCAGCAGACTACAGATTTTGTTCTAAGAATAATTCTCTTTAGTTTCTAATGAGGACTGCAGTACCTCTATCTGAATACTTCTCTCTTTGCTGTTTCCTATATGCACCTGCTACAATTCAACCTTTCTGTAAGGCATGAACTGTATGAACCACAGGAATTTATTAAAATATCCTATTCATCATTTAAAAAATAAAAAAGTATTCCTATTTTTTTTCCATGATGCATCACTGAGCTTGTTTGGTTTTCAATAATTATTATTCTAATGTACTTCCAGATAACATTCTTTCCTCTTAATATTTATGACCAAACTACCCGTATTATGTTAAACCTGTAATAAGAAATTGTATTAAGTAAAAATATTTATGAAAATTCATAACCTAAACATGATGGCTACCTGCCATAATATTACCTGGACCATTCTGCTATGGACTTGCTGTTTTAATCCTTCATAAATTACATCTCTTATCTGGTGCTTATTAATAAGGCAGAAAACAAAAGTGAAAAACCAGTGCAAGTAAACTGTTTAGCAATAACAGAGTTTCTCCTAAGGAGAATCCTGCTTTGCTATAAGCAAAATTAAACAATGGCGTGTGGAAGGATCCCCTTCCCATTCAGCCCTGGCTACCAAACTGAAGTTCTTTTTGCAGGACTGCAGTTTCACTAATACACTCCTAAGAGCTCTTTAAAACTTGCCATTTACATCAGGTTTAGCTTGTTCAAAAAATTGTTTAAAATACCAAATAGAAATATTTTGCCTTAGAATTTCCACATTTCATTTTGCAATATAAGAGCTTCATTCAAATATTATGTAATGATCTGTCATACTGCCATCATTTTTACACAAGTAATTTTAAAACTGTGAGTAAGCATTGATCTATCCATTTTCTACTTTTCAAAAGAGATACTGTGATATTTTTGATCTTGGACTGAATGAGTATTTCTGAACACCAATAAAATTCCAGCATGGTTTCTATCAATTTCTCTTT
>VWYN01011349.1:0-10394 GCA_013400075.1 Hippolais icterina | reverse complement strand
TCTCTTCCCAAAGAGAGAAATTACCTTGGAGGAACACCAGAAATGATAGAAATGAGAGATGAAGAAAAGGGACTTCCCACCTGTGGTGGCCTGGGACAGGGATCTCTTTCCAGAGACAGAATTTACCTTGGAGAAACGCTGGAAATGATAGAAATGAGGAAAATGGACCTCCTGCCCATGGTGGCCTGGGGCAGGGATCTCTTCCCAAAGACAGAATTTACCTTGGAGAAACACCCTCTCCCTTGGATAGCGATAAGGAAAATCCTCCCCGAGGTGGCCTGGGACACCCTGTGGGTAATGTGCTAAGGGCAGATGTGCTCTGAGTTATTCCCCTTACATTGGAGTCAGGATATTCCCCTGCCTTTTCCCTGGGGAAGATTCAGCTGAGGTCCTTCCACATCCCTGAGGTTCAGGGAAGGTGTGGCTGCTACCTGGGAAAGGACCAGGGATGGATCTCAGAGACCCCAGCTGGTCTCCAGCTTCAGGCTGAGTTATCAAAGCTTCAGAACACTCCAAAGTTGGTCACTTGTCCATGGTCCCTGCAGGACCCTTCCCTGGTGGCCTCAAAACCCATTTATTTTTCCTACTTGAATCAAACACCCTGCTGACATTGTCACCGTGATTTAGGAGGTGCCAGGTTTTCCTGGTAGTGATTTCTTTAAATATTTAATTTATTTATTTTTTAAATTTTCTTTTGTGACACCTCCCGCTCCATCTCTGGAATGTCACTTCGGCTTTCACCACGGATTTCCCCAGGACTGGAATATTCTGAAGTCTGAACTCTTCATCTCCCACCATCCCCAGGTGCTTCCTCAGACAAAGAAGAAGACAATGAAATGATCCTTTTCTTTTACCCAGGACCCATTTTATGCACTGAAAATAGAAATATCATTTTAAACAAGCTGCTCAGAGAGACGCATTCACCTAAATACAGATGAAATCACTTTAAATATTTTGAAACTGGCAATCTCATATATTTTAATGATAGACTGCAGTGATAATCTGCTGAAAGAAATTACATTTTAGCTCTTTCCACATACACATGGGGAACTCCTGGCAGCTGTGCTTCACAATGACTTAAGCATTTAAGGCATCATGGATGTTTTTATTAAAAAATCCATTTTTTTTCCCAGTGTTTTGCCACAAGGCAGGAGGTTCATTGTTCTGGACATGGCCTTATTGAATACATGAGGGGTAATTTAGGTAGGTGAAGGTGGGTATGTTGATTCCTGAAGCAGAAACACACGAGAACAACGTTCCCCCCAAAACTTTTTTGAATGACCTCTTGTTTTTTGCTGGGAAAATGGCCCGGCCTTGCTTCGTCAGGACTTTTTAAACCTTGCCCCGTCCAGCAAAGACACTTCTGTTTAAACCCAGAGAAACCCTCCCCTCCAAAGCTCCAAATTAAGGATATCTGTTTCCCTGGGTTGGACTGGCCGACAAGCAGGGCTTGCTCGAATGCGGTCGAGACGCTCAGATCCAGTTCATGCTACCGATACCCCTTGCTCTCCCCTCCAAACGAGCCCTGATGAATGGGGCCTTTTGTCGTCAGCAAAGAAACGGGCAGGAATCACAATCATCTCTTTCTAGCCAGGCTTCTGCAGCGTGGGGTGAGGCCAGGGCTCGGCCTGGTGCTGCAGAAGAAGGAAAACAGCAATTTCTCCGCGGTTTCTGCGGCGTGTTGGAAGCTGGAGGAGATCTCCTCGCACGCACCTCGGGCTGGTCGCTCCCCTTGACTCCTTTCCAGCCTTTCAGTGGGATTGGGGACCATGAATCCCGTCCTTCACATCCCCTGGTGGCCCCTCAGGTGATGGGAGGTGGCGAAACCTTCTCCTGGCTGGCGAGGTTTTCCGCGCGCGCTTCCCGCGGTGAAGCCCGGGGTGAGGAGTTACACTTCTTTCCTGTTATTCTAGAACTAAGTACTTTGCACATTTGGGAAATATTATTAAGTAATAGTCTGAGTGACAGGCTGTGGTTGGGAGTTAATTTCTTCCAGTTCTTCAAGTGTCTAATTACACTTTCTTCGGTGCTAAGTGGACGGCTTGTGTCGAGTGTGCAAAGACCTCTTGTTTAAATTTGAAACAAAACACACACACAAAGAGAAAACCCTGGGCTCATCAGTGAAAGTCGGGGCTGGGGACATAATCCAAAAATCTCCTGACAGCTGCTGTGGTTCTGCACGTCTTCCCCCAAGTACCCTTGGAAGAGCAAAACCCAACAAAACGGGCAGATCGTACATGGTAAATCAAACCAGCCCTTTTATAGTTTTCCCATCTTAAAGCTGAGCCTGGCTTTAACTTAGACCCAAATGAAGACCTCAGGCAAACACAGGCAGCCCCAAGGGAGTGGGGATTGTTTCTAAGGGATTATTCTCCACTTCCTTGCAATCCCTGTGCCCAGCTGTCCATTCCTAGCCCAGGGTGCTGCCAAGTGAAGTGGGATCTGGGCTGGGCTTTGGGTCGATTGTTTGATCCCAGAGCAGGGTCAGGGCAGCAGAACATCCATGGAATCTCCTGCTGAAAGCAGCGGTTTGGTCAGTCCTCATGGCTGGGTTGTGCCTGGAGAGAACCTGGGCAATGTTAATCAACACCTCTTAATGGCTGATGGAAGAGCAGCAGGGGTTTCTCCAGGCAGCACTGACAGAACAAGAGGACACAGCCTAAAGCTGCACCAAGGGAAAGATAGGCTGGACATTAGGAAAAAGTTTTTTACAGAAAGAATGATAAAGTGCTGGAATTGTCTGCCCAAGGAGGTGGTGGAGTCACCATCCCTGGATGTGTTCAAATAAAGCCTGGGTGTGGCACTCAGTGCCACAGTTGAGGTGTTGGGGCTGGGTTGGACTCTATGATCTTGAAGGTCTCTTCCAGCCTAGTGATTTTGTGAATTCACATGGAAACAGCTCTCTGAAGAAGGACCAACTCTGCCCAGAGGAAATTCCCACCTCTGCTGCCGTCAGTTCAGAAAAACCACCCAGATGATTTTGCTGGTTGTGATTTGAACCTCCTTGGGGTGGGGGTGGCAGGGGAGCAAAGAGGGGCAGAGCCACACACGAGGGGCTGAGAGACAAGCCAGGGACCCTTTGGTGCCAAGGACAAGCTCTGGGAAGGCACCACCAGCTTGGTCGTGCTCATCAACCGCCACCTCAACCTTAATTTGGGCTGATCACAAGTTTATTTACTTTGGCCACGCTCAAAATAAGGATTTCATGGTTATCAGATCCCTTTTGGCCTCTGTGTTCACTGATTTCTGAGAGGAATGGACACATCCAGTGTGGATGGTGGCTTAAGGACCAGACGTGGAATCCTTCGAGACCAGGCGAGGAGCTCAGGGCGTGATTTATTTTTCTTTCCTGGGGTTTGTGACTGAATCAGACGGCAGAGAGGAAGTGAAGGTTTGTTCTTTCTAAAGATTTATTTCGTTACATCTGCAACAAGTCAAGAGGAGAACAGGGTAGGAAAGCTTTTGGTTTTGGGCCTGGAACAAAGCTCAGGACTTGAGATAAACAAATGGGGGGAAGGAATTATCAAAGAGAGAGCTGGCCACAGACTTTGTTATGAACTTCGTGTAACGAGCTGAGAAACTTTGAGAATTCAAACCAAACTGAACGTGCACAGGGGTAAGAGGAGAAGCAGATGATTGAGGTACCTCAAGGAGGAAAATGGGGACACTTGACATGGAAAATATCCTAAACTCTGGGCAAGATGACCCAGCAGCTTCTCAGGTGTGTGGTTGCCCTCTCATTGATTTGGTAGCCATGGGCACGTTCTGTTGGCTCCTCCAGGAGTGAAGTTTTGGTGACGTTTTCTCAGTTTTTACATCCTTGAGACAAAACCTGGGCACTGCTGTGGGTAGAGATTGTGACCCTGTGAGCTTCACCTCCCAGGTGTGATGTGTGGCTGTACCCAGGGCCAGGAACTGCAACCACACACAGGATTTTTCTCAGAGCTGGCTGCAAAAATATCCAGTAATTTTGATTTCCTATTTAAAATTGCGAGTAATTAAAAAAAAAAAAAAAAAAACAACAACAAAAACCAACCTGCAGAACAACCGTGTCACCCTGTCCAAGTTCTTACTTTGCAAAGTAGGTGTTAGTAACTCCTACCTGGTGTTCAGGATGGTGTAGGAGCTGAATTACTCTGTGTATGTCTGTGGAGGTGGTGAAAAATAACAAAAGTTCTGAGAGACACAGCATTTGTTAAAAGAAAAAAAATTATTTCCCTGTAGGGAAGAAAAAAGGGGAAAAAAATGTTTTGAGTTTCATTTCCACGGTGTTAAATTAACAACAGCAAAAGCCAGCCAAAGGAATAAAATGCATGTTAAGGAAATTTGAAAGGGTTACTCTGAAATGAATGCCAGCTTGCTTTGCCGAGCTCCTGAGTCACCAAAATCCCACAGGGCACCTCCTAAAAAGCTGAGATCCTCAGGGTCACAGTGCTTCCCTCAGGAATTCCGTGCCCCGTGCTCTGGGAAGGAGAGATAACCCCTGCAGAAGGTCCCAGCACAGGTCTGACAACACTTCCCCGTTACCTGTGCTGAGTGCCCTTTATCTCCCTGATACTCTATCAACCCCGCCAGGCCAAGGCTCCCCGATAGTCAAGTGGCTCAATTAGCAGTAATTAGCGCTCTGAGGAACCCGCTGTGTGCTGGGATGGAGCAGGTCCGTGTCTCCTGGGCCCTCCAGAGGAGCTGTGGGGTTGGCCGGGGAGCCAGGATGGGTTTTTTGCTGGGCTTGGTGGGGCTGGGTTTAGGGGCAAAGGCTAAAAATGGGAAAACTGTTGGGATGGTCCCATCTGGGCACGGGGAAGGCGTGGGAGGCTCCCACCTGTGACGGTTCTGGCTTCTTTTTCTGCCAAGGTTGGGGTTAATACACGGGATTCTACGCATTATGAATACAAAATCTCATGTTCAGACTCATTGTTTATTATTTCTTATTTATTTACAGACCCACAAGCCGTGAGCTTTAACTAGCAAGGTAGAAAACGAAGGTAAAATGGAGAACATCTCTATCTCTACAAGGCCTTTTCAAGGACAACCTGTCCAATTATGAAATGCTACCTGAATTATTTTTACTTTAAACCCAATAATTAACTACTTGACATCTGCAACGCGGACTCCATCAACCAATTACAGAAAACCACCCAAACTCATGAAGAAGAAGGAGGAAGAAGGAGAAGAAGAAGGACTCAGACAACTCCCAAAGCCCTCCATCTTGCCCCGNCAAAATCTCATGTTCAGACTCATTGTTTATTATTTCTTATTTATTTACAGACCCACAAGCCGTGAGCTTTAACTAGCAAGGTAGAAAACGAAGGTAAAATGGAGAACATCTCTATCTCTACAAGGCCTTTTCAAGGACAACCTGTCCAATTATGAAATGCCACCTGAATTATTTTTACTTTAAACCCAATAATTAACTACTTGACATCTGCAACGCGGACTCCATCAACCAATTACAGAAAACCACCCAAACTCATGAAGAAGAAGGAGGAAGAAGGAGAAGAAGAAGGACTCAGACAACTCCCAAAGCCCTCCATCTTGCCCCGTACATTACTGTATACTAAAATCCCAAATATCCGAGTTTTTTCACCTATTGAGATCACACAATACTGTTCTAACTACACACGCACACCCCAGTGCCATCACTCAATTTCAGGTTAAATGCAATGCTTGCTTAAAAGCTGAAATTTCCTGCCTCCAGAGTTCCAACACCCACCTCCACACGGGTGCACAGACAGGAATTGCAGAGCCATTGGGCTTCCTAAAACTGGTCTTGCAAGGGATGGCCCATGACACAAAGTGCCTTGGATGCTCATCGCTGGGGCGGGGATTTCTCAGTTTGATGGGAAATTGGGAGAAATGGGAGATGTAAGTTCCTCTGGTACGGAGATCAGGGAATTTTCTACAGCAAGGAACCCCTCGAGATGCCCGAGTTATCTGCACATTCCATAGGAGAAGAGGGAAACCCTCAGCCAGGAGGTTCAGGATATTTCCTGCACGCTCAGGCTGCTCTGCATGGCTCCTCTCTCACTCCCCCCAATTTTTTTTTGCTGCAGATTTGGTTTTGCCTGCACCTTCTCGGACAGAAAGAACAGAATGAGGGGACACAGTCTCAAGCTGTGCCAAGGGAAGTATAGGTTGGATATTAGGAAAACGTTTTTCCCAGAAGGATTGATAAAGTACTGGAATGGCCTGCCCAGGGAGGTGGTGGAGACACCATCCCTGGATGTGTTTAAAAACAGCCTGGATGTGGCAATCGGTGCCAGGGTTTAGTTGAGGTGTTTGGGCTGGGTAGGACTTGATGATCTTGAAGGTCTCTTCCAACCTAGAAATTCTGTGATTCTGTGATTCTCAGAACTCACCCTCGGGCTGAGGGCTTGTCCTGTCTCCAGCCAGGGATGTCCCCGCTCCTCCTGCAGGCACACGGTTAAATCCCAACATCTCCAAACCAACAGTTGGCCGTGCCAGTCCTCAGTGCTGCCAGCCAGAAACCTGCAAAGCAGCAGAGAAATGGTTTTGGTGGCAGAACTACAAATGCTCCACGAAGCACAGCTTGTTTCTGGGCTTTTTCATGTGGTTCTCCGCTGACTTCTGGTCGCCTAATTCACAGCAGAGATTGAGCATGAATCCCCTACCCTGGGTTAATGGGAACAATTACAGAGGTTTCTTCTTTTTCTGCTGCCAAGCTGTGATGTGAAATCGTTCTCTGGGTTCCTGTTTCCACGGGAACAATTAGTTTCATGCCGTTTCGCTCTCACACATCAATGAAGTGTTTAATGAAATGAAGGCCAACACTTCATAAACGTATTGTCTCACGCAATAATCGAGTAGCTACCAAGTGCCACAGCGAAACGCGCTTGAAACGCAACGAAAGCAGCCCCACAAAAGGCTCTGGAGTGTGTGAATATTTATTGATCTGATACAGCACATCACCCGTCAGCCAAAAATACCCCAAATTCCAGCCGCGGGTGTTTAGGTGTTAGCGGCTTCTGAGCCAAGCCGCCTTTTCTCAAAGGGTCTGGGCACCTCGAGCCATCTCCAGGAGAGGCTTTTGGGGACCTGCTGGGTGATGCTGATGGGTTTCAGCTGGCCCATCCCACCCAGGGCAGGGGGCTGGAGGCACCTCGGAGCTCCCGGGGCCGTGCCTGGTCCCCGGCCTTCCCTCCGAGGGCTCCACATATTTTCCTCCTTCAAGCAAAATATACAAAGAGTCCACACGGCACGGAGTGGAATTCAGGGCTCTGCCCGCTTCCCTCCCCGGCACATCTGGGAGCTTTTCCCTCGCAGAGCTGAGCAGCTGCACGGGAGGGAGGCAGGGAGGGAGGGAGAGAGGGAGACTCCCGTGCTCTGCCGTGGAATTGGGATGGAAGGGAAATGGGGATGGAATTCAGGGATGCTGCCGTGGGTGGGTGGTTCAAGCGGGAGGGAAGGGCAGCTGGGCTGGGCGCTGGGCAAGAGTGACTTCCTGGGCTTCACTTCTGAAAAGGAGCCACTCCAAAGGCTCAGGGGGAGTTGGAGCAGCTCGTTTTAATGAGTTGTTATGAAATAATTCAATGTTGGACCCTGAGTTCTTACCTCACTGGGCAGTGGATCACATCCTTTGTTGATCTCACCCTCAGAGAGGAGGAAATGATGTTTTCCCCTGCTAAATTTCCCCTGATAAATTCAAGAAGGATTCATACACAAAAAGAAACAGTAACTCGATTTCAGTTTGGCAGCTTGAGAAAATCGGAATTTTGCTTGGACCATTCCCTTTTACCCCTTTCCATTCTCTTGACTGAAATGTGTCCCAGGGATGGTGTCACACAGAGCCTTGCCCTGTTCCTGACGGACACTCAGACCACACTCAGTGACCCTTGGCACAGCTGTCTCTTGGATGCAGCCCCTCGCTTGGCCCTTCCAGCCAAACGCAACAGAGATTTCACAGAGAAATTCACGTGAAATCATTTTTTGACCTGGTCCCAAAGAACATTTCCGCACAGGAGGGGATGGCTCCTCCACGTGTACAGAGTGGTGCTCTCTGTCCACTGCTGTTCTTCCTGTCACCCTTTCTGCTGCCAAGCTGGCAGGTGCTGAATCACCTCAACAACAACACCAAACACTCTGTGATGGGTGAAGGAAACACATGGAGCTGTTTCTCCATCCACTCACTCCCATCTGACCAAGCTCCCTCCCCTTCTCCACGTGCCTCTCTGCCACCTGACTTTCCTGCTTGTTCATCCTTCTCTCTGGCCACACCAGGAGCTAAAGGCAGCCTTGTTTTCCAGGGAGGAACCAGGGATGAAATGATGCCTAACAGGGCTGGCTGCCACATCCAATCCTTCCTCAATCCACTTGGATCCACTAAAGCAGCCAAGGACGAGGGGGTAAAGCCACCCTCACCCAGGACACTCAGGAGCTGGAGCTGTGTCCGTACCTGATGCAGATTTCCAGCAAACCTGGAGAGGGGAACAGCCTCAAGCCTCCACTCGGTGGTCAGCATAAACATTTCCATGAAATCTCCCTGCAGAACCAGCCTTGAATCTCTCCCTGCTATTCCCCACTCCCCTTTTACCACCCAACCTCCTGCCCTCGCAAAAATATGGCTCTGGAGGGGCAGAGAGTGAGCCTGGAGCAGATGCTGATTCCTGGGATTAGGGCTGGGTGGCCCAGGGGCTGGACAGTGCAACATTCCTGCTCAGGGGCTCTGGATGAGATAAGGCAGCCCCACACTGTGATTTACTCCAAGGAACAGGAGTTGAGTCCTGCATGTTCCCCGGCAGATGAGGCAGGGGAAATTCTGCAGGATAAACCCATTTTAATCTGTCAGTAATAGCTTACTTTGGGAAAAAAAAAAAAACAACAAAACAAAACCTCTAATTGTGTACAGCTCAAAGCACCAGACTGGGCTGGACCACAAGCCAAGGCTCAGCCTCTCCCATCCCAAACTCACAGGGATGCACCAGGATGTGCTGAGCTCATTTATTCCTGCTCTGCTTAACCCTGGCCCAAATCCTCCTGGATTTGTGACCTTCTCCTGGTTGGATTTCAGTAGCAAAGTGAGGCGTAGAGCAGCAGCGTTTCCAGGTGAGAAAACCCAGGTGAGACGCTTGAATTTCAGCAGGGTCAGAGCTAAAGAAAAGGATTGATCTCCCTCACCTGGCTGGAAAAGAGAGAATAAATTTCCAGCCCAGAGGCGCAGCAGTTTGGAAAGATAACACAAAGTTAAATTCTTTCTCCAGAGGGGATTTCATTGATCAGTTTGGTGGAAGGATCGTGTATCCACACAAACACACCCTGCCTTTTCCTTCGCCTGATCTCTCCCATTCCCACCACGCTGCAGGCACTGGGAAGAGCCAGCTCCATCCCTGGGCAATCCCTCTGGCCGTTCTCCATGGAGGGAATCCTGCAGGAAGGCTCTTCCAGCCCCTGCACATCCCAATTGGAGCCCAAATAAAACCCCAAGGCTGAGGAAACCTGAATAAATCCGTGCACAGCCACCATGAAACCTTCAGGTGTTCCTACACCTGCAGTGCTGGTCCCAGCCACCAACCAGCCACTTCGCCAGCTGGGGCTGGTTCTTTCTTGCATCCCACCTGGATGGCTCCGGATTCTTGCCTGGAAACATTTCCATCATTTTGGGGATGTTACCAAGAGTTGCCAATGCTGGGAATGTTGAAAAATGCGTTCAAGGCCAGAGGAGCCTGAGCTGGGGCTCCCCATCTGAGGTCACCCTGAGAATGTGACACCACACACAGGACTGAAGCCTCTCAAAGCACGGAAAAATGTCATGGAGCACAACAGATGACTTTGGAATTGGAGCTTTACTCCTTTTTTTTTTCCCATCTATTTCATTACACAACTTCCTCCCCTCAGAGGAACACCGAGTTCCCCTCCCGGTTTGGGAACCGAAGCAGAAGAGGTGACTCTGACAATCTGCTCCTCAGCCTGCCAGGGCTCCTTTCGTCGCTTCCAAGGATCTCAATCCCATCTCGGGGAGGTCGCTGGGATGACTCAGGTGACAAACAGAACACACAGAGTTTGTGCAACAGCCTGAACTGAAGGAATCTCCCCTCGGAGAAACAATGGGGCCATTGTATTCCCCATCAGAGCACGCTGCTCCTGCGGGGCTGGGATGAATTAAAGGCTTTTCTGCGGCCCATGCAGTCGCTGTTCCCTGCTCAGAAACGCTCTCTGGGTGCCTGCAGCACGTTAAATCCCCGAGTTCACCTTCCCAGCATCACCAGAACTTGCAAAACAGCGCGGGGGCAGGAGATGGCCGGAGCAGGGTGACTCAGCTCCGTGCTGATCCCTCCAGATTCACTGGATATTGTTCCTTGGGCACACAGCAGAGGGAATTACTGCCCAAACAGTAATTGTCTGCTGGCAGAGCCTCCCAGCCTGGCTGCAGGGGCACC
>VWYN01011345.1:149767-172909 GCA_013400075.1 Hippolais icterina | reverse complement strand
AAATATACCTTGTCTTTCCTTTCCTTACCTTACCTTTCCTTTCCTTTCCTTTCCTTTCCTTTCCTTTCCTTTCCTTTCCTTTCCTTTCCTTTCCTTTCCTTTTTGTATGAGTTTAAAACTTATTTTCAGCTTGTATTTACAGAAGCATCAGGGCCTAAAGATTGTTAATCCAGTAAATTTCAGTCATGACTATACACAACTTAAATGACTTAGTACAGAGCACTTCACAAAATAATTTTTTCTAAGGATTATTTTAGATTGGATGAATTATTTGTGATTTCAGATTTTTTTTTCTCATTACTGGAGTCCACAGAATGTAGAGAAACAAATTGGAAATACACTGCACTGGGGAAAAAAAATAGAGAGAGAGAGAAAGGGAGTGAGAAAGAGAAAAAAGGGGATGAGATAGAGAGAAGGAAAGAAAGAGGGAGAGAGAGAAAGAACCCATATCAGAACAAAAACGCACTCTTACAGACTTGACCCCAAACTCAGATAGAAAAGCATGAATTGAAGAGTATTTTGTTAAAACAACTATACTCATTCAAACTGAAAATCTAACATCAGAAGTAAACCCTACTTTTCAGGTGTTTTTAATGGTGAAAATTATTTTTTCAATATTTTCTATAACTGAACAAAGTACCATTTATTTAAAATAGAGTTAATATACCCTGTCTACTTTAAAAAGCTGATATGTTCTTTTGACATTAATTACTATGTTCTTGAACTTTCTCTCTGACTATCTTCTGTTATTAACTTTTACAAATGAAAATGTTAAATAATCCTGTAAAACCTTAACAAGACTGTATAAACACTTGGTCATCTTAGAATTAGTAGTGCATGACTGCCATTACATTACATTGTTCTATTTTTCTCATTCAAGAAATAAAGACTTTACAGTACAATTCACCCTTTGATGCTTTAATAACATACTTGTTAAATAAACAGATGAAAAATTAAATTGTCTTAAAAACCCAAGATAATGCCAATATTTTCAGGAAATAAGTCCTGTGATAGAACAAATTCCAATCTCTGTGTGATTAGTGTACTATAAATATTTTCTTAGGCAATCAAAATAGACAATGTCATTAAAATTCAATATCTTCTTCAGTTTGCTGTTACACATTTCTAGATTAATATTCTTAGAGTGTTAGCTGAAATTCCTCATTGATATGCCTAGGCACTCTGACCTTGGGATGTTAATCTGAACACAAACATTTATCTCTGCCTTGTCACTGTTTTAGCTTGTGTCTTATGATCAAATCTCTTAGATGGGTGGATATCCATCACTTTGCTGCCATTGGCCTGTGTTGATTTATAGATGGCATCTCAAAGCAATAGTTGTTTTGAAATGTTCAATGCTTCATAAAATAAAGCAAAAAATTTCATAGTACTCCTGCGCTCTGGTAGTAACTACAACTATTCAATATTTCCAAGTATGATTTATCATACTGTGGAATAATACATTGACTTTTCCCCTCTTTTTCCATTTCTTTAGACTTGTATTTGCCAGTAAGTTGCCATGTGGTTGCTATATACCTAAAAGGGAAAAGAATCTAAGTAAAATTCCTTGACAATTTTGCAAGTAAATTTTATTCATGCTGTTATGCTTTGGGAGCTGTGAATTTTCAACAGTGTTTTGTAACATTCTAACCAGCAGAGAGCATAAGCCTTTTCAGTTTTCACAAAACCAACAAATATGATAATGGAAAAAAATGTAAAAATATATTTGAATATGAAGGACAGGGAATTTATTTCTATACATATTTGATTAATTAGAGAGGATTAAAGAGAAATCATATTAATTAGTGATGTGTTGTAAAAAAGTTATCTCTCTCTTCCTCTAAGGAGAAAAGAAAGTAAGAAACATTTTTAAGAAACTACTTTACTAAAATTGTTTTTCCTTCAGATAAATATAGTGAACAGATTTACCTTTTCATTTTTGTTTACATGATTGACTTACCAGATATTATTAATGCTTTTTTTATATTTAATTTCAATGTTGGAAAGCTCAATGTGTAAAATGATTTTTCTAACACATTATGTAACTGAGGTTCTGTTGCAAATAAGGAAAATAATAACTGATATTGCTAATGTGAACGTGTGTGGCAGGTTTGGGGGGTTTGTTAGTTGAGATTTTGAGTATAAAGGGTTTTTTTCTTTTTCCTAGTAGTAGCACTGGGGTTTCTTTTCCCCCTGAGGGTTTAAGAAAACACTAGAATCTATACATTGCGATAGAAAGAAAATTCGGGAAAAATTCTGTTTAATTCTACACAGTCTAAATGCTACTGCATGCATAAGATACCTAAAGAGCAGAATAATTCAGATTAGAATGGACTTCAGGATGTCTCTATTCCAACATCCTGGGCATAGGAGTCAGCTGTGATGTCAGACCAGACTGCTTACGACTGTATCTAGTATGGGTTTGAAAATCTCCTAGGATAAAGACTGCATAAGCTATCTAGACAACTTTTTCATTTACATTTAATTCTACATAGTTTGATTGGTCACATTTGTTTAATGTGCACTAAGAAATTTAAGAAGAAGCTAATTTTTTTACATTGGTATTTTTTCTCTAAACTTTATAGGTATATTTTAATCTTATTATCATTATATCAATTGGGACATTGACATATAAAGATTCAGAAGAGAGTTTTTGAGAGATTCTAATGCTCATTAAAAGAAATAAGGAAAGAAATGCACATTAATTTCCGTGTTTTGTGGCTTGTTTACTTTTCCGTAGAGTGAAACTGACATAGGCATATGTCCAACTTACATTCTATTCTAGGCTTCACAAAAACCAAGTACTTGTAAGGTTTATTTAACAATAACGTTAAGAATTTTAACATTTTCTCCCAAACTGTAATAATAATTAAAAAAAAAAAATCTAGTAAAAATACTGTTTTGACATGCAACAACAAAAAATTTAAAAGTAGGTGAAACCCTTATTCTTGGCACATAACAGTAGCTTTGCAATTTTTTTTCTAATTCATATTTTTATATATATTTCTATTAATACAGGAAGCTATAATTTTATCATAATACTTGCATTACTTCTGTTTTCATAATTTTATGCAGAGGAGTATTTTTCCTCCAGAACTTAACCAGCATATATTATGAAAAATACCAAGGTAAGCTATCTATTTTTTCTTTAAAAACTTTACTCATAGAGTTGTAAAGATTAAAAGGGTTCTACAAATCACCTGGACCAATTTCTGCTCAAAATATGTCCATTGAGAAGAGGTTGCTCAGCTCCTTGTCTGCTTGAGTTTTGAAAATCTACAAAATTTGAAAATATATGGTGTCTCTAGGCATCCTATTCTAGTGTTTGACTTCCCTTGTGGTCAACTTTTTTCTCAACACATTAAGCCAGAATTTCCACTGTTACAAGCTGTGCCTGTTGCTTCTTATCCTACCCCTGAACCCAGGTATTTAGCACCAGGTCACATCAACATTACACCCTCTCTTGAGAGCAGCAAGGTCCTTCTTTACTCTCCTAAACAAATCTGGTTTTCGGCTTTTCCTCATGTGTCTTATTTTTTCTATTGCAGAACAACACAGAATCATAAACAACATCTAATGTTCATACCCTTTTTGTTTAACTGAGATAGTTGTTTCATTGCAGAAGGCAAACTGGTTGGTCAAACAGGGTAATCTCCTTGGGCAATCCACTCTGGCCAATCATATTCTTGTTTTTTTTCAAGTTTAATCTGATTTTAGACTGATCTCCCTCCATTTAGTTGTCCAGATCCTCTTACTTTCCAGTCTTAGACATGAGAAAGATATTAGGTCCTTCCAGTGCTTGGGAACATTTTGTTTCCTTGACTTTTCAAAGGCCACAAAAAACACCCTTAAAATGTCCAAATGTATTTATCACATCTCCCAGCACCCTTGGGAATATGCCTCCTGTCTTCATGGTCCTTAATTTGTCCTGACGCTTATATTCCTTAGCTGTATTATTCTTGATTGTATGTGATGCTTAATTCTTTTTATTTAAAAGGAAGTATCTTTGGAAGCTGGAACTGACCAGTAAAAATTGAGGGAGGGAATAAGCAATAAAAACAAGTAAACACCACTAGGTCTTTGTTCTTTTTCTATACTCTTTTTGTCACTAGGTGCACTGCTATACTGAGTAATGGGCACAAATTTTTCTTAAGGTGTTTGTTTTTCTTTTTCTATTCAAATAATAAACTTACAGAAGCCCTTTTTATTGACTTATGTATCCAATGCTAGTTTCAAGTCCCATTGAGATTTGACTTCCCAGTTCCACACCTGCATTCCCAGGTGTTGTCTCTGTAGTCTTTCTTTTGTAATTTACTCTCATTTAGATTTCCTACATACTTCCTGTTTCTGTTTCTCTGTGCCAGTCTTCTGCTTTTCAGACTGAAAAAGAGCAAAGGATTCCTCTTTTTCTTTAGATGAATTGTTTTTAAAAATCAATTTGTCCTACTTGTACACTTTGTCCTTCAGGAAAGTGTTCTAAAGGGTTCTGTCAAGGTGATTCTTGAAGAAGTCTGAATTTCTTTCCCTCGAGGTCGAGTATTTGGGATTCTGCAATTTGTTTGGTAACTACTCTGAAGATTTTAAAATTTGTTGTGTCGTGCTTGCTTCACGTCCCCAGTGAGTTTTTCATTGTTTGTAATTGTTATGTCAAGCAGAACATCTCCCCTGTCTGTTCACTCATGTCATTGAGATATGTCAAGACAGCCCTGTCTCCTCATTTCCTCTGCTGTCTACTATTTAGTACAACACCTAGTTAGGCAACTTATCCCACCACATATCTACAGTGCCCGTGAGACTATGGCTGTTCAGCTGTATACAAACCTCTAATTCCTCATTCTCTTCTTTTGCTGTGAGAACTCCTGTACAGGAAAAGTGTATGGATCCAGTCTCTACCTTACAGACGGAAATATTCATAACTAGGAAATGCTTTATATTCTTTTCCCCTCAAAAATAAACTCTTCAAAACATTGAGCTTTCCCTATAGTCAGATATCAGCTACTGCACTAAAAACTACTTTTAGCTGAATGTAACAGATATTTTTTACCTGCACATAAGCTTTTTATTGTTGCCTATTCCCGTCTTAATGTATTTGATTAAGAAAACTATTAGACATTACAACTTCATGTCTGTAAGGCTGGAACTCCAAGATGTACATTTATATTAAAAATGAAAAATGTAGATTATTCTCAGGAGAAAGTAAAATATGTTGAGCTAATAATATTTTTTAGGTATTATATTTAATGAAAACAATTTTATATTTTGTGGAAACACTAACTATGGTGTTGATTTTTCATTTGAATATGTGGTGGAAAGAGAGAATGTAAATACATAGTATAGTGACTGGTGCACCACTAAAGATTTTTCCTTATTTTTGTAATATTTTATTTATAACTCTGATAGTTGCAGAAATTTGATATACCTTTAATGTTTTCCTTTTAGTAGATTTTAGTACTGTTTTAGTAAATGTTTTTACTAAGGTTGCTGAAGGTTTGTGTGGTTCTTTTTTTTTCTTCCCTCAGAAAATATCAACATTTGAAATTCTATAGTTGGTTGACAGCAAAAATACAAAAAAAAAAAGATAAAAATAATTCTAAACTTTTCAAGACTTTCAGCTGAGCTATAAGAACACTAAATTGTTCTTGGTCATTGAGGCATGTGATAAGGAAAAACTGATGACCTTGATTTATATGTTCTTGAAATAGCCCTTTTCACCTTCATATCCATCCACCTTAAGGACAAGAAGTTTGTCTATGATAAAATATAGCATATGCTCCAGGTGTTGTCAAAAGTCTAGGGAGACAACAGTAAACTCTGTCAGTGAGGTATGGCTATGGCAAATCAGGGTGTTCCTATGCTTTTGCAGTCTGTCTTTTTTTTTTTTGTTGTTATACTGTATGTTATTTACACTGCCTTTAAACTTTCATCAAAATCTATTCAAACCTTGTATGTTATTTTTATTAATAATTTATGCATTTCCTAGATAACAGATTGGCACCAAGGTTAACAATTTCTCTTTTACTTCTTCACTTTTATCACTCTCCTTTTCTTCACTCAGTAAAACTGGATAAATATTTTTTTTCCTTTGACAGTCAACTTAGAATGATTACTAAAAATAAGTTGTAGCCAACACTGGAGTGGGCCTCAGCTCTGCTGTTTGCTGTACTAAGTGAAACTGAACATAACAGTTTTCTTTAATATGTACAGATTAGTGAAGTACAAGTAAAGTGGTTAAATAAGGATTTTACATTATTAACATACCAGGAACTATGCAGAGAAAACTTTTGCAGTGTGTCTTACTGCATCTTTCTTATTTTGGGATGATTAAACTTCTTCATAAATGTGGAGCAATGAAGTTATCAGGCCGTTGCTAGGATCTTGCAGCCAGCAGGGGTGGAAACATTAAGGCAGATTTTGAGGCAGTGGTGGTAAAACTGTATCTTGACCAAAAGCTGTACCAGCAACAAATTACTGTATTTTTTTCTCTCTATAGGGACTTCTGTAGCTCTACATAGACTGAAATTCACTCACTAAAGACTATAATTCATCTAGTCTAAAAAGAGTCAACTCTTTATTGCCAAATCAGGTGCACTATTCTTGACGATGCACTCACTTTATGAACTGAAGAAGCAAATGGCTTCTTCACTATTTTTCAAAAGCTTCTTGCTTAGCCATAAAAGGAATAGACTCATAACTAATACCTGCTGATTATGCAAATATTACTTCCTATCACTACTTAGACATATCTCTAATTCGTGTATGTTCTTGCTCTACCAGAAAAATATTTCCTCCTAGTTGTTTATATGTCAGTATTTATTTGAAAATTCAAGCAGATATGTAAACAGATTTGTTAGCACTCACTTATAAAGCTTTGCAGATGCATTTGTCACAACTGTGAGCAGATAAAACTGGAACATAATCCAAGCAAATAGAATACCACAAGATTTATACAGAATTCTCTTCTTTTTTGTGCATCCAAAATAATTAGATATGTGTTTCCCACACAGAAAATACTTAAGAGAAATTAGTGTGTAAGGTTGCAGAGAAAGCCCAGCTGAAGTAATTTAGAGACAGTAATTACCTCCACATTATTGTTATTGTAGTTCTTACCACACACCACGAAGCAGAAAATAAGAATCTCTGACTCATGGAATACTTGAAACACATTGTAAAGATTCCCCACAGTAAAGCTTTGTGTGTCACCTCATCTAAAAATAGTAAACAACTAATAGCAATCATCTAAGCATGCTTTTGGAAGTAATGGGAATTTTAAAGGGCCATTTTTATACATAAATGCACGTTTAACTATACTTATAATTGGGGTTTTATCTATATTCCAGTTTATACTCTATAGGTAAACGATACCTGGGTACTTGTGGATGAAGAAACATACCTAAGGAGATGAATCACTTTAGTACCTTATACATTCTATACTTTCAATAGCAATCCACAGTCAGAGTACAAGCTGAACATAGTGATAAAGAATGGCAGTTAAATACACTAAGAAAATAAAGAAAATCAGCCTTAATTTGTTCAAGTTTGCAGAAAAAAAAAAAAAAAAAAACAAATCAGGTTGTTGTAAAAGTTAGAGAATATTTTATTGCACTCCCTCATTTCCTCTCATCAACAGTAATTTTCCTTCATTCTAGCTGACCTTTCCTTCTCCTATTCCCACCATCATTCATTAGGAGAATTTTACATTTAAAATGCCACATTTCTCACAAACAGTAACAATAAGCCTCTCCTACCATACTAGTTTAAGGTTTTATATTTTTATTTTAAAATAAAAACCACTTTATATATATATATAACTTTGTATTCACAGAGTTGTAAATGTTTTATTTCATCTAGTAGAAAGAGAAAGTTAATGCAAAGCAGGAGTATAGGAGCTGTGCAGCAGCTGCTGCTAACTACTTACCATGAAATCCTTCTGTTTCTCAGTTCTTCCAACCTGTTAAAATTAATTGCTTTACTAATTTTTTTGGTGAAGGAAGGATGCTATTCATGATATCTCATCTAAGCAACAAATTTAAGTAAATTAGCTGTCTAATTATCTTAATCACTGGATACCAGATACTTAGAGAAACAAGTCCTGTGCAATTTATATAAACATAAACTACAATTACTTCACATTAATTCTCAAGATCACTCTTTCCAGATGTAGAAATTCAGAAACTATAAAACAAATACAACACACTATGTTTTTGTACCATTTCATATAGGAAGCTTCAGTATTTGTTTTCATTGGGTGAGGAGTCAAAATACAACCTTTTCAAGACTATATTTTCCGAAAGGATCTGACAACAATGTATCTTCAAAATTAATCAGCCCAGTACAGCACTAGACTTCTCTTGGAATAGCTCTGAGTCTCATGAAAAGTGTATTCTTGTCACCATTTCTTATGTTCAGATTTGGATTCCTAAATGGATGACTTTTTCTATAATATGACTTGAAAGAAGCATATGAAAATTTATCATAAAAGGTGTATCCTGACCAGCAAGACTATTTAGGAGAATAAGTACAATAAATATGCAAATATATATCTTTCAGATGAAATAGCATTGGTATTGATATTAAACCGACACATAATTAAAATTCTGGACTTATTGTGGTCATGCCAGACAATACCTTATTTGAAAACAATTTTGGAATAATACAACATGAAAATAAATGTATTTTTAATAAACCCTCAGTTTATCTCAATTCAAAACATTTATTATTTAGAGATGTATTTTCTGTTCAGAAAAAGAAAAAAAAAAAATCTGTCAAATGCTTCTTAATCAGCTCTGTTAATGAGCAAATGTATTAGGTTTCCTTCACAAGTTTTTGATAACGAGCTGTCTGCATGAGTGTCTTCTGTGCAAAGACTCTCCCAAGTGTGATAGAACCAGTTCCAGCCAGCTCTAACACAGACCCACTGCTGGCCAAAAGAGCAGGAGGTCAAAAGAGCTTCAGTGGAAGCAGTAAAATCACAGAAGGGGCTAATGTGTATGTCTCAAACACTGAGAGCTGGATATCTGTGGAACCAACCAAGGATTGCTGGTAATGATATGCCATGAGAAAGAATGTGATTATTGATGAGGATAAGGGGATGTAGGGCAGCATTTTTCCTGGACAAATGTCATTGTTTTAGTTCCTGGAGGTGAGCATAACACAGTAGAGCACAAGTTTCCTTCCTTCCTTCCTTCCTTCCATCCTTCCTTCCTTCCTTCCTTCCTTCCTTCCTTCCTTCCTTCCTTCCTCTCTCTCTCTCTCTCTCCTTGTTTAATTTATCCCTTCCTTTCTCTCCTTCAGTTCATCTAACTCCTTTATCCAAAACCCACTTCGGTGTGCATATACAGCAGGCCAGGGACTGACATACCAATTTCCGTGTCAAGTGTATAATTTCATAATAAAACTTTGCCAGTGTTTTTGCAGATGCTCTGAATTTTGTTTTTCTTTTTGATTATAAACATCTAAAAATCTTGAATGTTCCCTTCCTCTTAATGGTGGGATGTCACAGTAGTTCCTCTAGAGTAAAAGATTTAAGAAGAGGGTAAGAACTGCAGCAGAAAGGAAATAAATCAGAATGCATGAGGGAAACAACAAGACAGAAAGTTCAGTGGAGGAGGGAGAGGATATGCCAGAACAGAGGCTCTCCTGCAGCCTGTGGTGAAGACCATGGTGAGGCAGATTGACCCCTACAGCCCATGGATGATCCTACACCAGAGCAGGTGGATGTACTTAATGGAGTTTGGGAGGAGACACAGCTGGAACAGCTGACTCTGACTTATCAAAGGGATATTTCAGACCATACAGCATCATGCTCTATATATAAAGTGGAGTAAGAAGGAAGAAGAGGGAGCACATTTGGAATGGTGTGGTTTGTCTTCCTAAGTAACCATTATGTGTGATGCAGTCCTGCACTCCTAGAGATGGTGAACACCTATCTGCACAACCATAGGAAGAGGTGAATGAATTCCTTGGTTTGATTTGTTTGAGTGCCTGGCTTTTGCTTTCCCTATTAAGTCGTCTTTATCTCATCCCACAAGTTTTCTAGCTTTTTCTCTTCCAATTCTCTCCGGACCCCACTGGTGGGGAAGTAAGTGAGTGGCTGTGTGGTTCCTGGTATCTGGTTGGGATTAAACTATGACAGATGTCCAGACATCAGACTAAGGTATTCTCCTTAGTGTCTTTATTTCCAAAACCAGCACCCAGATGTCGCTTTTTTGCATCTATTTTTCAAAATGAGAGGTCCTAATTTTTTCCTAGTAGATTTAGCTTAAGGTTATCAAATTGCTTGTGTTCAATTTGTTTCCCTATACTTTGTTGTTTTCCTCTACAGTAACTTCAAAATTATCCTTGGGAATAAAGATAGAAATACAGCAGCTCTTTTCTGACATAATGAAAATGCTGCTGAGATTTCATCCTAACTTTCCTAATTTATTCAAAGTCCAGTCTATGTCTACATATTTAACTCACTGCAGCTGTAAAATCTGGACAATGAAGCTGCAGTTACTTCAAGCAAAAACTTATTAAACGTTTTTGGGGTTTTTTTTCTCAAATTCTAAGAGTAGAAAATTAAATATTTATTTTAATTCTTATTGTGCAAAAAATAAGGATTCCTTGTTTTATCAGTCTTGTAAGAATCAGTCATACTCACACAAGCCAGTGCCAAAATTGTGTTGACTTTAAGGAAAAAATACTTTGTCCCAGCTAAACAAGTGACCACTTGAATAACTCCTTGGGCTGGCCAAGGGAAAGAAAGATGCAAATTTATGTAGTGATTTAAATTAATGACATACCATTGTCAGTTTATAAGTTATCTTATTCATTGTGCTAAGATGATGTAAAATGTAGCATATAGAAATGCTGAGATAGCACACATTGAGTAGAATCTATGTTAATAGATTTAGGTTTTTTATACACATATATACATACATATATAAAAATTATATAAGAGCTAAAATTCTAGTAATTTCAAAACGTGAATTTCAGAAATTTTTAAATCTACCGTTGCAATTGCTTCCCCTCCTCATCTTTTTCCATAAGAATATAAAATAACCAAGCAGTCTCCTCTATTGAATATACCCAGTCATACCTTTATTGAATTAATTAGATGTTTATGAACAGCAGTTCTTTAGGGACAAGTATGTTAATTTTGGGATGACAGTTATTTACTTTTGTTCTGTGTTTATGTACTTGGTGGTGATAACTAATATTCCATTCTGCATTATCTCGTCAGTTCAGCTTGCTGGAGAGCATTTTGATAAGGTAAACCAACAGTGAAACTGAGCTTAAATTAAGATTTCTAGCATAATGAAACTCAGTATTCACAGCTCCTATTCCACAATTGAGAATGCAATTAAAGTGAGGGAGGGGAAAATGCTGTAAAATAATGAATATTCACACTGAATTGCTTTTAAAACTGAGAAAGCAAACCAACAGTGAAACTGCTATGACACTAAATATTATCTCTATATTATAAATATAAATGCTTTCCATGATCTTGTTTTTGCTAATGAAGATAATATTGAACTTTCAGACTACAGACTTTCTTTGCATGCTATTAAGAAAGGAAAATATTAAAGATGGAGAGGCTATAATTCTCCTTTTATCTTTGCTTTAAAACTGTGCTTTCCCATAGGAGTGTGGCACCTGATGCACACTGGCACTTGTTGGCCTGTGCAAAATATCCAACAATAGAGTATGATGAAGCTATTAAGCACTCTTTATACCTTATATGTTAAATGTTCCATATGTCTTGGGATTTTTTAAAGTTCCTGTAAGGGATTTAAGAGATTAATTTATGTTTTGCAGTGGGACAAATGATATATGGTAATCTAGCCTACTCCCTTCAGGTCCCCAACAAAAGAAGCACAATAGTACATGCATAGGCCTTTAGGGACAAAAAATGCGCACAAGTATTTTTGAACGTGTTTACACATTTCTATTTGTCTGTGTTTATACCTGAGAGGGTGGGTGGTACAAAAATACATACTTTTCTCCTGAAATGCATGTTTTTAGAGGGCAGAGTAGTTTTGCTTTGTCACTATTTTCAGGCTGAACTAAACAGCTCAGTGTTTATCTGATGCTCCACATATATATCCATTGAAAAGTCTTAATTGACAAAATTCATAACATCCTGTAAGTGTTGAATTTTACCCAGAATATAACACAATGGGTAGAATTGTGATTATTAAAATTATTTTTTGAAAACTAAAGGCTAGAAATGTTGACAGAAGTAAAGAAACAAGTATACAGACACAATGGTACACATAGCCAGTACATGCACACCAAGCTGCTTTGTTACTATTTTTGCCTAACTACTGAATTATGTCTTGAAAAGTACTGTAGAGCTTATAATTGACATGAATTAGCTCTCTTATTTTATTTTTCCTCACCATCTTGAAGAACAGAAGGTCTTTTACCTTTAAAGATGCAAACAGGATGATTTATATAGTCAGTACTTTTTTTGTGTATCTATAATTTTGCATATCTCCCGTTGTTTTGTTCACCACACTCATAAATTAGATATAAAGGACTGAAATTCGAACTCCTCATCTTACAACTTGTTTTACTAACATAAAATTAAAGATTTCACATAGAAGCTACTGTGTACAGCTTTTCTCACAGTAATTTTGTTCTTTTGTAGAATAAATATTTGTGAAAAAACATGAAGACTAGGTATCACAAATTGTATTAAATGTATAAAAAATATGTCTCAGTCCCTGAGAAACAGTCTGAGCTCAGTCTCTTCAGACTCCAGTATTGCAATATATACTCCAATGCATTTTCTTCAGACACAGAATTGACCAAACTATTCGGAAATTGAAACAGAAAAACAGAAATCGGGAAGCTTAGAATCACTCATTAAATTACAGATGGTGCAGAATAGTCTGTGTAAGCAATATGAGTGTCCTATGGGGTGGGGAGAAATGAGAAAAGTATTTTCTTCTTCAGTAACAAGCATTTTTATTGTACACTTTATAAAACTTTTCAAACTTTTAATTTGAATTCTGTTTTTCAATGTGATGAGTAGAGGATTATAGTACTTCAGTGCAAATACATTCATGTTTTATAGAAGACTTTTGCTTCTGCAAAAATACTAGGTCAGTCCCACATGCTATAGCTTAATTTTTGCTCCAGTTAAATAATTTAATTCATTATATACAAAACCTTGATGCATTTTTCCTCTTTTCTGCAGCCAAACCAGTTTAATACACTTATTATTTCAAGAGTTTGTCAATTGAAGATTTTTGTTTCATATAAATTTGGGATGCAAGATTCCTATTGATGCTGAGTGTTTGGACAGTACTATAAAAGCATTTAATCATCACATGTAATTTAGAATGATTCATCTCTTACTTTATATTTCAAGTAGGTTTTTTTACCTTTGTTCCCAAGCATTTAAGAATTCTGTTATCCTCTAACTGAGGTTCCCTCCTGTGTGTATCCATTTACTCTTTATAGGGTGTTGGAGAGGTTAAACAAACAAACACAGAAACACGTTCTAAGACAGTCTAATTAAAATATTGGGACCTCAACCTTCCTGCAGGAGAAGAGAAAAGCCATCCCTGAACAGTGCCAAAGTCTAACATACATGAGTTGCTAATTTCTGGGTAAGAAATACACTTTATGCTCAACAGAAACCATATTTTAGAAACTATTTTTTTTTCCACAAGGCAAGAACAGCTAAATCATGAAAATCCATATCAAGTGTTGAGTCTGGTGTGAAACATCAGTGGATCAGCAAAGCAGAATTGATGATTATAGAACAGTCCTCAGCTGAGAATGGCACAGTGTAAAGAAAGCTTTGCAATTAAATCTAGCTGATTGATAAATGGACATTTTTAACTGTTTGCAAAGAAATTTTCAATCACCCAAAGCATAGCAGCTTTCTTGATCTGAATGACTGCTATTTTAAAATATTACTAAAAATATTTCTACTTGGTGTGAAGGATGGTAAAAATGCATTATTATGCATTTATGCTACTACTGTCTTCACACTGGGGAACACAGGCTAAAGAGGATTACATCATGAAAACTCATCTAATTTGTACTATTGTCTGCAATGTTGATTCCAAATGCGTATTGTTCATATTTATTTGTGTTTCATAGAATCACAAAATCATAGAAAGATCTATGCTTAAATATTGTTGCGTTCCACATTCCCTGCCATGGGCAAAGACATATTGCACTAGATCAGGTTTCTCAAAGTCCCCTTTACATACTAGGAGACTACTAAAACTTCTCCCTGAGGAATTTTTTCCCTAGGCTGAGTTACCCGGTTCTCTCAATCTGTCTTCATAGAAGTTCTACAGAGCTCTGACCCTGTTTGTGGCCCTCCTCTGGACTTGCTCCAGCAAGTTCATGTCCTTTTTGTACAGAGGGCCTCAGACTTAAACACAGCATCTCAGGTGGGATCTATGAAGGCGGAGTATGGGGGAGAATCACCTCCCTCCACCTGCTGGTCACATTTCTTTTGCTGTAGCCTAGGATGTGACTGGCTTTCTGGGCTGCAATTGTACATTGCTTGCTCATTTTGAGCTTTTTGTGCACCAACACACCCAAGTCCTTCCCCTAAAGGCTGCCTTTAACCAATTCTCTGTCCACACAGTATTTGTGCTTGGCGTTGCCCTGACCCACATGCAGGACACATAAAAATTTTGTACATGGACACAAAGAAATATGAGCTATATGTATATCATATATGTATAAGTGATTGACATTTCTTGTATTCTGCCCAATAAAATATATTTTAACTGTATGCTCTGCACACTTGTTAAATGTTCAAGATGTAGAATAAAGCAAAAACTTTGAAAAAATACATATAATAATTCATTCAGTTTTTTATATGAAGGATTTGAATTCCATATAAGAAATATAAATCTAATTATTTACAAAGAATCTTTCTGAAAAATTAATTGTAATCCTTTTTCTGCCATTGACATATTTTTTGTATAAAAATAAGAAAGAATAAAAACAGGAGCTACACTATTGTTTAGTATTTCGGAAAGGATTAAGGATAAAATACCAATTACTATAAATATAGTAGAAAGTTGCTGCTATCTGAAAGAAAACCTTCTATATGACACAAGAATTTTTTTTTCAAGCATAAGTATAGATAAACTGTCTTCCTTGGGATATTTTTTTTATGTTTCCTTGCAATATTATTGCACTGAAATGAGTCATCTAATTAGTTGGTTTATTAACCTATGAGGCAGCTAACTAGCATTCATTTTTTTAAAAAAATTGCATTTATCTTTGTGCTGGAGCTCCAGTCACAAATTAACAAATCTTTCTCTGGATCTCCCACAAAGCCTTCAAAAGCAACTGATGAATTACCAAAGAGAATAGTACAACCTTGGACTCTCCAAGCAGATATCTGCAGTGTGAACCTTCATATAAGAAGTGGAATTAATGACCAGGATGGAGAAGCAGCCTTTATCATTATTCATGTCGGAAATTTAAATGGCAAGTCCTTGACACTTTTCTTCAGATCACAGTACTGACTCAAAATCTAGGCAAAGATAAGGAGGGACATCGGCAGAGTGCACACAGCTGTGATTCTGGCGAAGCAGCTGAAAAATAGCAGCACTGTGGAAACTTGGGAAACTTATTGTACTTGCTGCAGAATGTGGCAGATTTTCATGTCTGTCCAGGGCTAGATGGAACTGAACATGTACCAGAGTTGTCCTATTTTTCCTCTAAATAAGCATAAGGGTTTTTAACAGAAGGAAGGATAGAAGGATAGGCAACATATTTCTTGCCTTTCAGAAGTTCATTAATTAAATTATTTTAGTTTTCAAGTAATTCAGTAAAGCATCAGGAAAAAGAAAATCACCTGCCCCCCACCCCCCCGACCCCCCAAGAAACAAAACAAATCCACTATTTCAAACCACAAGATTTCAGGAATATAATCAAAGTACAAAATATATGTGATAATGACATTTTATTTTTTGTTTAATTACAAATCAGGAAGCTACATTTAATGACTTTTAATTTTTTTGCTTAATTACAAACCAGGAAGCTGCATTTAGGTCAGAATCTCTATGCAAAATCACTTCCCTCTTTAGAGTGTTCATATATTTATTGAAAATGATTTTGTGCCCATTTTTAAGGTCATCAACATGTATTGTTCATATGTGAAAAAAGGCTGAATATTATTGATAAAATGTATGACTCCTGTTGATAATATTTTCAATACTAGTTTTTTTCTTGTTATCTGTCTGCTTTGGAATGTGTAATTTCATCTTCTTTCACGGGATTTGAAAATCAGAATTTTGAAATGTCTTTTAAACAATAATTCCAAAGTTGATCACTTATTGAAATTTAACAACTTCAAATGAATGAGTTTTTGTCTAAAACTACGTCTTTTTTCATAGTAAACTCCTTTAGACCACAATGACAATATTCTAGTGAACTGTTACATTTTCACTGCATGTCTAATTCATTTCCATGAATGAAATGAGTGTGTTTTGATGAAAGAAAATATTATTACAAGACAAAATTTATTTTCCACGGACCATTGGAAACCTCATGAGGTTCAAAAAGGCCAAGTTCAAGTTGCTGCACCTGGCTCAGTGCAATTCCCAGTATCAATACAGACTGTGGGAAAAAGAGATTCAGAATAATGCTACGAAGAAGGACGTGGCAGTACTGGTGGATGCAAGGCACAAATTGACCCGCAATGTGCACCAACAGAGCAGAGAGCCAGCTGTGTTCTAGGTTGTGTCAGAAGCTGCCTGGCCAGCTGGTCAAGGGAGGTGATTTTGCCCCTCTACTCTGCTCCCATGGGATCCCACCTGGAGTGTTGCATCCAACTCTGGGGTGCCCAGAACAAGAAGGATGTCAAACTGTTGGAGTGTGTCCAGTGGAGGGTCAAAAAGATGATTGGAAGGATGGAGCACCTATTCAAAAGGGTAAGGATTCTGGGCTTGCTCAGCCTGGATAAGAGAAGGCTATAGGGAGACTTTATTGTGACCTTTCAGTACTTGAAGTGTATCTACAAGAAAGATGGGGAAAGACTTTTTAACAGTCTTTTTGTGACAGGACAAAGAGAAATGGTATTAAACCAAGAGTTTAACAAAGACGTGCAGTTCAGAGTAGATATGAGAAAGAAGTTTTTTACAATGATGGTGGTGAAAACAAAGGAACCTGTTGCCCAGAGAGGTAGTAGATACGCCATTTCTGGAAGTATTCAAGGTCAGATTGGATAGGGCTCTGAGCAACCTCAACCAGTTGAAGATGTCTCTGCTCTTTGCAGGTGGAGGTTGGACTAGGTGATCTTTAAAGGTCCTTTCCAGGCCAAACTGTTCTATGGTTCTATGATCCTATGAGGGAAATATACACAATTCTCCTGTATGCAAAGACTTCAGAGGCATGGTAAGTAAATTCTCATTTCCTAAATAATATGTCAAGTATTTTCAACTGGAACAAAAGTTTCAAACAATTCTTGAGAAGACAAGAATGAAAGCTAAGAAGAAATGGAACAGCTTTATTTTTTCATCAAAACCTTTTAATCTTATTCTGTGAAAACAATTCCTAAAGGAATCATCCTGTAGACTTCAATAAAAATCACACTGAACAGGCAATCAGTAAGAGCTGAATATCAAAGAAAAGACAGAAAACAATCAGTTCTAGTGCTTTTATTCAAAAATTTACTTTATTTTATCCTAAATTTCTTTTAAATTAGACTGAGCTGTTCTAGGGAGCAATTTGTAACAGCAACTTAGGATATGAGCCTTAGTATAGGGTTCCCTTCATGAATCTCCCCTTTCACTTGCTACATAAATATCTTGAACTAAACATGCAAATATTAAATCCTTAAAAGAATAAGTTAATTCCCTTATTTGGTAGTTCTTGATTTCTTTACTGACTTTTAGCAACAAAAATAAGCAAAACAGATATAGAGTATTAGACATAGTTCCTTACCATTTTCTACGCAGCTTCATGCTGATATAATGAAGGATTTTATTTATTCAGTAAAGCTGACTAAAGACCTTTTCAAGATTATTAACAGAAGCAATAAATACTATTCCACTACTGTTGTCTCAAATATGCATTTGAATATGCTGGATCCAAAGAAAAATTTCAAAAGGCAAAGAGATGCCAGGGTGAAATGGACTTCAGTTTCTTCTCTGAAATATAGGTATGCACAACACTTTACTTGTGACCAGTATTGATTTTCTCTGATGCATGACATCTTCTATCAAATATTTTAGTTAAAAAATTGAAAATAAATAAATAAATAAATAAATAGTTATGCCTTATTACTAGCTGAAAAGCATGGAAAACATATCCAATAATTTCCCATTAACAGAAAACATTTTTCTTTCATCAATCAAGTAAGTCAGAAAGTATATCTCTGGTACCTTTTGGTACCTCTTTGCTCCATTTGGGTTTACATAAAATCTGAGAGAAAATAGATAAACACTTTTTAAATTAGGTTTTCTTTACTTCCCTGATATAAGTGAGGCTTAACACAGAGAGGTTGTGTAAATATATACATTATTTAGCTACAGGTGAAGAGTAAATAAATTTAGTTTTCATGTCTTTATATTTTTACATATTGAACAGTGTTTTTGAAAATAGAGGAGTAATAATGCATTTCATGGTAAAGGAGCATTTAAAAGAAATACTTAAATCATGAGGAAGCACAAGTCCACTTTGATAGAGAAAGTGTAATACTGAAAGAAGAAAGAAGCTTATAAAGATAAAAACCAATAAAAATTACGTACATTTTAAAATAATATAAAGGAAGTGGTTACACACATAATGCAGGCAAAACTACTATAAGCCTCTTAGATTTAAAATTCAATGGTATAAATGGGGTAGAAAATATACATTGCAGATATAATTTCTAGCCTCTGTTGCTACAAATAATCTTCTGTATTCTTGAGACAAACTAAATACTATTGTGTTTCTTGCTCTATCAACAAGTGTCTTAAGATTCAAACAGATGTTCCTGGGTTTTTTTGCCCATTGGTGCCAGTACTCATTATAACTTTGCCCAGAGGAGTAAGGGAACTAATAGAGTATATCTGTAGCATTAACTTGCTGAGAAATGGTCCATCTATGCCGGAGATTTGCTTCAGAGAACACAGACTTTTATTCAGATTTTTTTCCCCATGGTGCTCATCATAGACATTCCAAATACCTATGAGTCACTGAGAAGTATAGATGGGATAAAATACGTAATGGACCGGTTTGCTTTGTAGATAATTTCCCAAAGACACAAAGCAAATCTAAGGGAGTTTATATGCATACATTTTTAATTACAAATTTTTACAGCTTAAACATATTGGATTGCAAGCAAATCAAGGTTCACTTACTCCCCTATGAGCCATCATAATCAAGGAGTAAAATCTCTTTTATTTTCTCCACACACATTAAAGAAATACAATAAAAATTTCTTATTCCAAAGATAAAAAGTATTTTTATTACTCTATGTTGTTAAAAGTACTCACTCTAAAAAAAAAAACCCCAAACTTGATTTTCGGCAGTAAATGGATGAAGAAGTATGCAACACATCAGTGATTAACTTGGAAAATTCAGACAAATATACAAGTTTAGGAAGAATGACTGTGAAATTGTACAGAAGATCCCTGGTAAAATTCATAAAAATAAAATATTTGTGTTTCCAGCCTGTGATATTTGGAGGATACAGATTTTCTTCTGTATATTCTTTTACCTAATATATACTGTGCTTTAGTTTTGACCTGTAAGACCTTGCACAGTTTTGGAGGGATTTTTTTAAGTGTGAGGACAGTAAGTTGGTTTTTTTTTTTTGTAAATTTCACTAGCAAAAGATTGAGGTAGTTCAATGTTTTAAACACTTTGTTTTAAACAACACACATCATCTTTGTGTCCTTTAAAAGCAGTAAATTCTG
Organism: Hippolais icterina; assembly: GCA_013400075.1. Lineage (NCBI taxonomy): Eukaryota > Metazoa > Chordata > Aves > Passeriformes > Sylviidae > Hippolais > Hippolais icterina. The sequence continues at coordinate 153,038 of VWYN01011345.1, read as the reverse complement.
TTCATGGATTATAGATTTCTGTTAGCTCTCAGAATAAAATATCCCATATAACTCATGGATAACAAAATTCTGTTGCAGGTTTTGTACATCTCCAGTATATATGCTACCCAGAATGCTTTCACATAAACAATAAACCTAATGCATAAGTATTTGTATCTTATTTGCCAAAAATATATAGGATATCTTCAAGGCAAGATTATTGAAGTGCATCTGCATCAGACTCTTTCCATATGCTACAAGGAGTTGACCTTTGTATGCCCAGGATTTCTGGATGTTGGAAACTCTAAATATCCTCTTAGCAGATGGGGAAATGTTCAAAAAATTCAAAGTTAAAGGATACCAGGAATTCAACCTACATGCAAATTCTTAGTGGCCAGTGAAGGTTTTAAAGACATCTGAATACACTCATGGCATTTGATTTATGAAAATGCTTGATATCTAAAAATTTTATTAGCATAAGCTTTAAGCATTCTTATTTTTAAAAGAATAATTGTCCTGTATACTTAAAGGTGAGATGGAACTTTGATTGATAATTGTGTAAAGGGTCCTGACCAGACATTATTTTGTAGAAAGCATCCTGCTTCTTCAGTTCTTAGAAAACCCTTTGTCTTTCATGATTCATATCTGGAAATATACATGTCATAGGCAAATCTCTATCTCAGAGTTCTAGTAAGATTATATGTGTGGCTAAAAGTATGGGACATCTTCCTGAATATTTCAGAAAAAACTTTAATTTTTTATTTTCTTGTCCAAAAGATCATTTTTATTTATAAGCAGACCATATTCCTTTCGGAGGAGACCTAGTATGATAGACATCTGTTACAATTTCAACAATTTCTCAGAGAATAGAAATATATAGGATGTTAATATTATTCTCGTAAAAAAATTAAACATGTTAAGGGTTCTGTCCTTGTCCTCATAAGTTATCAACTAAATAGAAAAAGAGCCTCTGAAAAATTAAGGGACTTTCTCTTTTTTTTTTGCTACTTTATTTTTACCAGAAGATTAAATAGTGCAAGTTTGGTTAGATGTAAATGGATGTCCAGGAAGTTACCCAAGTAATCAAAGTCCAGGCTTTAATACTTAAAGCTATTCCAATTATTGTCTAACACTGTGAAACTAATCTGGTACCTGATGTTACTACTGAGTTGTTACCTTCCAGTTCCCTTCTTCATTCCTAAGACTTAAAACCTTTTCACTTAAATATTTTACTTTTCAGGTTCCTAGAGTCACTAATGGTCTGCATCCATGCAGTCATCTCTTTTAGTGCTTTGTGTTCTTGTTCTATTGTGACCTATGTACATTTCCAAAGCTTCTTTCTCAGTAAATCTAAACCAAGGTCACATTGCAGTTTTACATCTAACAATGCCTCAAGAGATATCTCAGAGGCAGCTGAGAGACACCTGGTGTTGTGCCAGTAGACAGAGAGAATTGGATTCCCCAAATACCTTACATCAAAATACTGCCATATGAAAAGATCATGCATCCAGACAGCTTGAGAGCCAGCGTGTCCTTCATGAGGAAATCATAATAATTCACAGGAGGCACGTGGCTAACTTACACACTCTTAAGTTATAATAATCAGGCACATGCAAAAAGTTAGGTGTGGCCTGTATTTGGTTCTGAACAAAGCTGCATTTTATGAGTGTCAGAACATTATTCCAAGGTAGCAATCTCCAATAACAAAACCCCCCAAAATACCTTCCTACTTTTTAAGCTTTATTGATCACGACCACCATACGCTATTGACAACAACTACAATATTGGTAGAATTGCTCATTTTGAACTAATTTTGAACCAAGAAAAGTCTGACGTGGTCAATCTCCAGATATATAAACCTTGTTTGTCTCTAACCATTCTCCCATTCTTCAAAGAAACGGACATATTACTCCAGTACTAGCTAGTAACATATAACTCTAAAGGAAATATAACACTAAAAGAAGTGGAAGGGAATGATTGTCATATTGAGCAGGTCCTACTAGTGTCAGTATGAGCAATTTCTTTGAGTAAGCTATTTTAATCTGAGCATTCTGTATCACATAGTGTGTCATGTTGTTTCTTAGCCTATCCACCATCTGTGACTGAATTACTTCCAGGGAATATTTTGACCTTGTGAGAGGCACATTGGAGCAGTATCTATAATTTGAAAACTCCAAGGACAGCAGGAAACAAAACAGGTTTTTATGTTTGGTTTGCTCTTTTTGTCTTTTTTTTTTTTCAACAGCTGAAATCCAGCAGCCAGTTACATCAGGGATTCAGAGTAAAACCCGTTTTAAGCTCCAAGCATGTGACTGGCAATTGTGGAGAAAGACTTGGAGTGCCTACAACAAACTGATACACGGCACTTTAGGAAAAAAAAATGCTATTCTTTTCCTGCTCTCTTTCTTCTGAAGTCTAGCCTGGCTTTTACAAGTAGGGTCTATGCTGGGAGCGAATAGTAATCATTCCACATCCAAGAAAATGAGTAGATCCTCAGGGGAGCTAAGGAACATATGTGAAGGCATTTGCTGTGACTCCTTTTGAAAGGTTACAGAACGCATTCCCCTAACACCCTGTCATTCTTTGTTCTGCTGACTAACACAGAAACAAGTTTGGGACTCAGTTGCTCCCTTCCATGCCCACCCCTCACACTCTGCCTTATGCTTTCCACCTTTTCTGAGCACATCAAAGCCTTGGAGTTTGTGACAGCACTTTGCTCTAGGCAATGGCTGCTAGCAGGCTCTCTAGTGTGCTCATGTCTTGGTAGGTCTTAATATTTAATATCTTTACTCAGTGCAAAAAATCATCAAATTAAATATGTGTGTAAAAATATTTATGTTGAGAAAAAATACCAAGTTAACAACACAGAAAATATTTTTCTGATTTGTCACTGTAAATATTGAGCAAGGAACAAGCTGTTTGTCTCCACCTACTTTAATAAAATAAAATTATAACAGAAGACGTCATAATGTCTGTTATTCTAGGGAAAAAATCATTCTATGAAATTAATGACTGAATTTTTTCCCTAGCTGTTTTGAGCCAATAAGCTCTTAAACCCAGTGAAAAAACTCCACAAATCACTCAGGAACTTCTTATATTTTTAGCAATTTTTGAAGCTACAAAAATGGTCACTGGTCAGCCTTTTTAGTTAGTTCTTCTTGAAAAAATTATCTTTTTTAATAGATGTTAAAAGATAGTGGAAGATGTCTTTTTGACTAGAGCTATAGTCCCCTAGAAGATTGCTGGAATTTACTTTAAAAAGGAGACCAAAAAAGCAATTTTAGATGACAAA
>VWYN01011345.1:129549-149685 GCA_013400075.1 Hippolais icterina | reverse complement strand
AAATCATAAAGCTTTAGTTTAAAGATTCTGGTAATTTTTGAATTAAATTCCTTATTTTTTTAATCTTCAATTAAAAAGTCACTGTGGGTTTTTTTGTTTGTTTGGTTGATTTTTTTCTAGTTTTCTCTGAGATCTACTTCATTTAAAGCACAGGATTGCAATAGCAGGGACAATGAGTACACCAACAGGTAAAATAGATGACCGGCTACTAATTTTAGAGTTTCAATATTTTCATTCTGAAACTGTATACAAAAATACAAGTATGTGCAGGATTTTAGAATTAAAAAAAAAAAAAGTAAATGAAGAAGTAAAGTTTATGAGCATTCTAATTACAGAAAGGAAGGTATGTAAGTTATATTAAAACAGAAAGAAAGTGTTATTCAAGCCACTTTGAGCAGTCTCAGATTTCAAGGCAGTATTCACTATTTAGTTTTGCATCTGGCCATCTCTTTGGTAGCTGACCTTGAGCCATCAAAACCAGAGTTTTGAAAGTCATTCAGAGATGAAAATATAATGCAAATAGATAAGGCAAATATAGAAATAATTCTTATGTGCTCACTAGCACTTTTAAACAAAACTTATTCAGAATCAGCTTACTGTTTTCTTATTTACACTTCCTAACCTTGTGTTCATCTTTCATATTCATAAAACATGATTTTAGGCACATCATTGTGGTATGATGTTCTTTTCACAAATATCATGACATTTGTCCTCCAGGCTGATTTCTATTCACTTACCTCATTAGCATTCCTGCTTGGAGGCTGTCCATGCTCTTCTCCTTATTCCTGTGCCAATTCATGACACCTGGCCACAGTAACCTTTCAAATGGTTTAGGATGTGGAATTCCCCAGGTTTAGGATAATTTCAATATGGAGTCAAAGTTATGTATGTTTGGACAAATGCCAGGTGTTTTTGAGGCTCCATTCTCATTTATAATTTAAAGATCCTGAACGACTTTTACTAAATAAGATAATATTTATTCAGATTTGATTCTTCAAGAGACATAGACACAATTTAGCAGAAGGAGACACACAGGCAGAGATACAAGAGAGTTTTCAGGGCAGGAGAAGAGAAAGAAGAAGAGAGAGTCACAGACACCAGAGAAGAAGAAACATTGAAGAAAAGAAAAATAGGTACGGAGATCAGGGCAGGAGGAAAAGCAGCCACCCCAGAAGTGGACTGAGGAGGAAGCATCACCGCAAAGGGACTGCAGCTGATGGAGGAACCCACATCGCAGCAGCACAGCAGAACCTGCACTGAACTCTAACTCCAATATTGTCACTCACCAAAACGTCCAGGTATAACATGGGACACCAGGAATTAGGGAGGAAAAGTGTTTTTCAGATATTAGTTTACCTGATTCATATTTATTTTTTCAGAATTAGAACCCAAACATTTGCTAATGAGCAATTAATTGATTTAAGTTCTCTTCTCAGGACAGGTCTTCATCTATTTTGAAATAAAATGTGTAGAACTTTAGAAACCGATGTAACACTTTCTTTTCTATAGGTTTTTGGTTTTTTGTTTTCTTTTTTTTTTTTTTTTAATGGTAGGATCCTCTTTATTAGCAATAATTTGGAACAAATGGTTAAAATGTATAAAAATAGGATCACTAGATCAATTTATTAGATCATTTATGTAATTGACATAAATAGATTCACTGGCCATATCCATAATTAAACATGATTTTCATTTTCAGCAAATTGCATTTTTAATGCGCAATACCCTCTCTATCTTTATCTCATCTCATGGTTAGCATTTATTTCTACAAATTATAAACTTCCTCTTTCAAGGTGTGAATTATTTTTGAGTATGTAAAAATAAATCAGTTAATGAATTAACAAGATTTTTTAAATTAGACACTCAAAGATATTAAAATGCTCTGTTGGTTGGAGTGTACTTTCATACCTTGTAGCAACATTATAGACTCCCCAAACTTGTTGACCAGTGACTTCATAAGAAAGACTCTTTTTAATCTAACTAGTATTTATCATATATTTACTCTAATCCCCTGTATTTATCCCATAAACACAGGCTTTCATATTACTTTTCTGGTTTTGTTTTTTTTCTTTATGTGCTTGGCCTGTTCATTCCTTTAGCTGGTTACTTTTAGAATTTTTTAAAATACAGTCTTACCTTTGTATTTCTGGATTGTTGCAGCCACGGAGCCTGTGAGGCCTCCCTGGCGGTCAGTGGTCTGAGATAAGGAAATGCTATGTCACGATGAGTGGCCAAAAAGAAACCCCTTGGAGCCCCTGGACCCCTCTTATCTATCTGTAAGACTATAGGCCAAATTGTACCCCAACTCCCCCATTGGTCCACTTTTCAAAACCTCTCTACCCTATATAAACCCCGAATTTTGCCCTGTTAAATTGGAAGAGCTGTCCCTGCCACCCTTCGAAGAGAATGCTGAAATAAAGGACATCTCTGAGGAACTGCATACGGCTCTTCTTCTCTCTCTCCCTGTGTCTGCCATGGCACTTAGCAAGCAAAGCTGAATTCACTGCTAAAGAGCTGAAATCCACTGCTAAGAGCTGAAATTCACTGCCATTAAGAGCTGAATTCACTGATAGCTGCTTGCTAAGCTTGCCTGAGGCTGGATACCTCGCCAGGAGCATCGGGTTGAGTGGTTCCTCACAGTACCATTCTATCCGGGACTCATACGGGCCAGGATCGGACCCCTCCAGGGGAAGGGGCAGCCAAGCCTTATTATTAATAATAATACTGGATATGTAAGCCTCCTGCTGTACCACTGTTTTCATATCTACTGACTAATCCAAAGTTCTAACACAAAGACAAATCTATATGTGTTTTTTTGAAAAAAAAAATAAATCTATCAACAGATTATAAAAATAATGTCTGCTCTGCTCGACACTGATAAATAAGAAGTGCTTCATGTGAATAAGACTTATGATAAATGTTTTCAGATAAGGGTCAAGGAATCTCTTGATTAAAGTCAATAAAGCAGAATGATGCTTGGGAAATGACCTTTAAGGTCATTGGAACTACAGCCTAGATAGCCAAGAGCATATTTCAACCCCAAATTTACTGTGACCTGCTGAAGAGTTCTCCCTGCAGTTAATTTTGTATTTAGTGTCTGGAGTTGATTTATATACAGACTGTTGTAGAGCTCTCTAAAAAAATATTTTATATTTATGTTCTTCTTGAGAGTGATTAGAGGTGAACATCTGTGCCCTACACAAATTATGTCATTATGAAATTAACTTTCAAAAGTTCATAAAGAAATATGATAGCTGTAATAGTTAGCTTATTCATAACAATATGGTGACCCAGATATCTGACAAGCTTGAGTTGTTTACATTTCTTCTTCTTGGCATGTATGTCAAACAATACATAAGGAAATGCATACAGAAATATGACAAACTATAAATTATAGACAAAATAAATCTATATTTTCATAGTATTTTTATATAAGGTGAACGTAGTAACTAATACATGAGATGTACTGCTAAGTTGTTAGGAAAACCAGACTACCTACATTGGTCTACATGCATAAAAGAGCATGATTTGAGAGTTTGACCATATGTATAATTGAAAAATTAGATATTTATCTACTCTATTCAGTCAGAGGAATAAAGGCTGGGATAGATTTGTCCTATTCAGCTTTGTAGTTTGACAAAACAAAAATCCAATTGCCATTTATTAGCAGCTTCCCATTATCATAGAATGGCTGCACGTGTGAAGTATGAAAATTAAGATGAAATATCCATCTGTATTACTTTAGCTCAAGCTGATTATAGAATGTGCTACTTCTGGGAGCCATCTGATTTAGACAATACATGATAAAGAGAGAGAGATCTGTCACAACACCACAGTTTTTGAGATAGAGAAATAAAGATAACAGTGGAGCAAAGTTAAGATAAAAAATCCTTAAGACAATATGTTCTTTTCAGAAGAAGTTCATTTGTTTGCAAATTATGCATTTAAGTGATCACCTTTATCACCAATTTTCCATCTTTATGACTTTCAATGACAACTGTGCCTATTCATAATCTTATCATATAAGAATTCAACATTTTTTAGTGGCACACGCTCATTTTGCCTTTTTTTTGTTTGGTTGCTTTTTCTGAGATATCAGTAATTTAATATCAGTGCTTCACAAATTCAGATAATATTATCTGTTTCACAGAAGGAAAAGTGAAATAGTCACAAATCTTTCATGTGGCCCCACACTGATTTCAGATGGATAAAAAGTAGCTGTCTTTTACCAAGGCTAACTGCTGACTCTGTGAGACTCCAAATACTCCATCATTGAACAGCTTGTGTAATGATTTGCATCTACAAAACATGTCTAGAACTCTACCTTTTCAAAATAAGACTTTATATTATACAGTTCAGAGGGGAAGACAGTGCAAAAAAATCAAGCCCAGCATTTTAGACTGACAAACTCTTGAACATTGTGCCCAGCTTTAACTCTTGCTGTACTAAGAATCTTACAAAGTTAGAAGGATACATGACAGAGTTTTTGAACAAGCTGCACTACCTTGATAATTACTGATCTTCTAGACCTATGTGTAACCTATGTAAGAAAGAAGCTAGTCCATTGAAAACTCACAGCAAAATGTCTCACTGGAAGTGAATGAGAGTTCTCACAATTACCATAATAAGGTCCATTGTTTTGTCACACTTTGGTGCCCCACTGGGAATGATTATTAATACAGAAGATAAAAAAGAAAATAATGCCAGTGGAATAAGTCATAAATGCATTTGCAGTACCTTCAAAGATGTGGCATAAAATATACTCTAAATTGAGCTACACTGTGTATGTGTTGGTGGAGTGTGGGAATATCTAGACAAGAAAAAGCAGAACCTGAGTAAGAAAAAATTCTTCTTTTGTGAATACAATGCCATCATTGTGCTATAAGCAGATGCAAAGTCTTTCTTGCTGCTATAGATCAAGGAGGAAACATTGTAGCCTGTTGACTGCAAGTGATTAAACAGAGCCATTTCTCTTAAATCTCTTAAAATATTGTCAAATAAATAGCAAAAAAACACCCCAAACCCCTGCAATTTGCCAAGAAATTATTGTCACATTATTAAGAGGATAAAGTAGAGTTTTCTTTAGGCACAGCATGGTCCAACAGAAAATTTAGCTTCCTGTGCATAGGCTCTAAAATTGTCTTCAAAGAAAAACTGAGATACAGGTAAAGAAATTTCTATGAGCTGTCACAAAATTCCACTCTGCAGACTGCATAAGCACTCAGAATGGAGATGCACAGTTTGCTCCCAAAGCTAGGAGAATCAAATGAGTAGTGTGTAGGCCTACGCTATAAGTGTAGGAAAAAACCAGGCAAGACTTACAATTTGATAAAGGCTCTTTTAGGAAGGACAGGAAGATTAGAAAGGGGAATTTCCCTTTATGTGAGACAGCAACTGGAGTGGATGGAGTGAGTACATGGAGCCCTGCCTGGAGTACAAGGCAAATAGTAGCACTGAAAATGATGCTAAGGTATTTAATTTAGGAACAACTTTTTCAGGGACTAAGTAGATTTGTTTTTCTTTTTTTTTTTTTTTTTTTTTTTTTTTTTTTTTTTTTTTTTTTTTTTTTTTTTGGTTGTAATTGTCATCTATTTTATTTTGCCCAAATAAATTAATACTCAAATGATGAATATTGTCAACACTGTGTACCTTCCTCAGTCACAGATACTCAACACATACAAATAAGATATATTTTTCCTGTTTTAAAATTGTGACTTAATTTTACTTCTTACATTATAGAATTATTTGGTTCAGTGCTAAAGTCAACATTTCACAAAGTTTGACCATTACAATTTTACATACAGTTCAAGCCTATAAATTTTAATTGTAGATTTTTTTGTCTTTTCTTCTATTATCTCTAACGACTGATCATTTTTGTTTCTTAGATGCTATGAAAGCCTTTTGTAGTCCTATCAAGTTTCACTCTCTCTTTGAATGGACCTTGCTAACCTAGTGTCCCTGGGTGATGTGTGTATCCCAAGTCATCTGTTGGGTGCAAAGGGGAGGGGAAGCGTGGTTTGTTTTTCCCCAGGAAAACTCTGGTCCTCGGAGTGACCTTGGAAGCGAGGGAGTTGGAACACAGTGAGATGGAGAGAAGCTCTGCTTCTTTTCCTTTTCTCATTTTTTTTNTTGTTATCCCTCCAGAGCGGCACGAAGTTCTTGTCATCAGGTATTGTGCTGGGAGTGCTTTGCCTGTTTAATAAACAGGTTTTTTCCACTTCTCTCTGAGGAAGTCTTTTCCCGAACTGGGGGGAGGGGAGGGAGCGCCCCGTGGGAGGGTTTCTCCCAAATCTGCCTGAGACCAGAACATCTAGACTTTCCTCAGTTTTCCAAACTTTTTATAATTTTAGCTCTGCCTTTTGATTTATTAAAAAATTGACTATCTTTTTAACAGACAAAATGTGATACGAAAAATTAAAACAATTTGAGGAATTTCTTCTTATATGCATAGACATGCAAATATTAAATTATAATCATAAAATCTATGATTTGCACTTAAACCTGCATTACATTTCAGTGAGTTACAACTGAAAAAGAAAGTATCATTAGTTCCACTGAGTTCCACACAGTATTAAAAAAAAAATCTTTAGATAAAAAATATATGTGTAAATATTAACTGTTGTATTCTTGTTTCTGCTTGTAATGATTTTAGAGTGAGAACAGATTTAACATACATCTATGCTTAAAGACCTCTGTCTCATGCTTTGTATTGTGGATAACTTCATTACAGTTAAACTTTTTTAGCATTTCTGACATGTAATGATTACCTGTCCTGTTATCTTTGCTTAAATAAATGGAAAATTATATTATATAAAAGTTTGGACATGCTAGCAGGAGTATTTCCATATGCTTAATTACGTTTCTGGTAATTAAAATATTTACCTGTATAAAATTTCAACTGAACATAAAGAATTCACATGGGCATCTGTAGGTTGGATAAAAGGCAACCTCTTCACATAAAAGATTTTTTTAAATATGATATCCAATTCAGCTGTTTTTTTGACTCGTGCTGCTGACTTGATTGAGCATCAAATGGCTCAGCATCCCTTTGTCATGATCTTGTATGTGCAAAATGGCTAGTTTAAGAAGAGACTGTGTCATAATTTCCTGGTCAATGCAGAATTAAAAAAGTTTTACTTATAATTTGATAATCACAGAAGATAAAACACAGAAATATTTGAAATAATAATATACAAAAGTTTAGTGATAATAGGGAAGAAAACTACCCCTTAAGGGCTTACTAGTGACTGAAATAGCATTCTGAAATAGCATACTGAGGAATTTTCTGCACACATATTGATGACATAATCTTCCATCTGTCCCTGTTTTGCTTGATAGGACACATCACATATGTAAAGAAATTACACTTTTTTTTTTTCTGTTTCAAATATTTGTGTCTTTGGATAATATCTGCAGTATCTCTCAAGGTGATCTGTTATCTGTATTCATAAAGATAGCATCAACTGGTAATCAAAGTTTTATCTTCATGAAGATTTCTGAACTCATTCTTCAAGAGAAACTTTTGATTAGCTACCAAGTTTCCTTGGACTTATCTCATGGGAATTATGTCAGAACCATATCATAATCTAACTATATTTTTATGGAATTGATTTGAACATTTTTGCTTATGTTAGAAATAACAAATAGGAATAAAATATTTAATATCTTCCACAACAAATAATCAGCAATTCTTTTACATAAGCATATCAAATATTTAAATAGTTGAAAAAGTCTTGTATTGATCACAAAAAATCTTTTTGTTCAGCAGAATTTTCTTATTGATTTTGTGCACAGAGTTCACTCTGAGAAATCACTGGGTCATTAATTTTTGCAGTATGACTAAAAAAATATATTTTTGTCATACTCTACACTGCCTTATGCTGTGGGCAGTACAGGTACAATGTGCCTTGTTTTACCAAGGCCATGAGATAACATTGTAAAATTAATTTATTAATGAAGACTCAAAAGAGTCCTCACAGGTGATCAGGTGGTGGCAAGTTAATAACTATGATCTGAATTAAGAATGAACAGAATGATATTAAAGTTGGGGTTATAACTTTATTTACAGTTGAATATAATACACTTCTGGACAGAAATTTCAGTCAGTAAAAAATGAAGCCACAGAAGTGAAAAGGGAAGCTGTGAAAAGATACTAAATGAAAATTCTGTTTCATAGGGTTTTGGTTGTTTGTTTTTTTTCTTTCAGCAATTGATATTTGTATGCTGAAGTATTAATGTGAATAAACTGAGTAAAAGTCACTAGGAATAGTAGAAGTGATATCACTAGAGAGGATAATTGTACCAGAGCTAGTCACAGAATCACAGAAATGCTTATCTTGGAAGAGACCTTAAGGATCATCTAGTTCCAACACCTGTGCCATAGGCAGGGACTCCTTCCACTAGACCAGATCACTCAGAGTCCCATTCAACCTGGCCCCAAACAGTTCCAGGGACAAGACATTTACAACTTCACTAGGCAATGTGTTCCAGTACCTCATCACCCTCACAGCAAAGAATTTCTTCCTAACATCTCATCTAGATGAGCCCATCTAGACCAGCTCTCTTTCAGTTTCAAACCATTGCTCCTTGTCCTGTCACTATCTGCCTGCAGAAGAATTCTGTCTGCTTCCTTTTATAAATTGCTGTAAGATACTGGAAGGCCACAATGGGTCTTCCCAGAGCAGCTTTGCATTAATTTTTTCGGACAAGAATATTCTGCTGGATCTTTGTTTTTATTTTGCTGTCAGTATTTCCATTTCAATGTAAGTAACACTTTTTGCAATATATGAATATTAGGCAAACAGTTTCCTAAGGTTAAATCACCAAAAAATATTTTATAACATACATTTAAATGAATGGCAAAATAATAATTGTATTCAAATGCAAGATTATTTTTTATCTGCTATGCCACACCCAAAAGTAAAATTTATTTCAGTCATTCCATGTTTTGTTATATTTGTTATTTTATTATCTCTGAAAGTTAACTAGTGACTTTTGTTTATGCAAAATGCAAATGCATTGTAGGAAATTTGATCTTCCTCTAGATATCTTGATATTCATCACAGTCAGTATCAGTTTTAAAAACACAAACATTGAATAGGAACAACGTCTTAGCTTTAGCAATATGATGTAGAAATTTGGTATATGTTGTCTCTTAGATAATGTTACCAAATAGGAAATCTTTGTCCAAAAAAATCAAACTTGTTAAAAATCCATAAGATGTACACAGCAAAGCTTTTACATTAGAGAACATAATTAAACGTCTGTGCAATTATATTTTAAGTATTTTTCATATGTATTGTTAAATCCATCCCCAATCAGCTCTAATTGTCAAATAGGATGAGATGATACCCAAAAATTAATAACCACAGAAGCACAGCTCACTTTCCCTGTTATCTATGTCACTCTCAGCTCTCTGCACACGGGGAATATTATTACAACTATCACAGAATTGCAAGAAATCTATCCAGCAACATCTGGCTCTTCAGAAGAAAATATGAATAATTTCACCAGCTTTCCCCATCTCTGCCTGCTTATTCTAATTATGATGTAATGGAGGACATCAGCAGGCTGTGGACTTGGTGATTAACCCAGGGCAGATGAGAAATAGGCATAGTGAGATGAGCAAGGAACATAGATCAGCTCAATCAATTATCTTTTTTTCTCAAGGCTCTTAAATACAGCAGTGACCTTAGTGATGGGAAACAGTAAGTTACACTTGAACCCATTTAGGAGGTCAGACATTTCCCAATACATTACAGGAGCTAAATTCTTTTTTTTCAATTACACAAAAAGTATTATTAGGTATGCATATCAAATGTACAAAATATATATGTATATGTGTGTATATATATACACACAAACTTTGCAGACCTTTATGTTTCTAATACAATGATAAGTCTTTAGCTGGTTCACTTTCTTTTTTCATTAATTAGCCTACATAGCATTTCCTCCCTTGTTTTGTTCTGATTAAAAATCTGTCTGCAGCTGTTGAAGTAATATGGAAAATAATATGACAATATAGTGATTAGGAGAAGAAAACCAAAAAATCTTTGAACGTTATTTCCAATCTGTTCTGATTAAAAATCTGTCTGCAGCTGTTGAAGTAATATGGAAAATAATATGACAATATAGTGATTAGGAGAAGAAAACCAAAAAATCTTTGAACGTTATTTCCAATCTTCACGTATAAGTGTGGACACATCAACAAAATCAAAGTTTTAAAGTATATTCACTTGTGTTGCCTGCTGTTTTAAAGACTGTGAAGCTCATTTAATTCAGATTGCAGACACATCCAGTTTCTTGCCTGAGAAGTTATCACTATAGAGCAATTGGACTAATGAACCTAGATTTATTCTGGTAGCATTCTGTGCTGCCTACACTAAATGAAGCAATTCGGTGCAGCCAGACACTAATCCACAGTGTCGTATTTGGCATCATTAGTCAAAACTTTGTGATCAAAGCAGTAGAAATAGAATGAGGAATCTACGTACCAACATAGTTTCCTACACCACTTAGTTTAAAGACAAAGTGAAAAACATCCATCACAATAAAGACAAAGAGTAAACAAAGAGAACAAATTCAGCTCATTAAAATGAATAATTTTAAGGGAAGGTGGAAGAGTTTCACAAGGGAAGTGAAAATGCCAGTTGTGATCATCAGTGAATATTTGGGAAGAAAAAAACACAAAACCCCTCAAATATTTTTACTGTGAGCAGGGCTCTTCTTGCTACTTGAAGACAATGTAACCTTTCAGTCGAATTACTAGATGGAAATAAATGTCATAGAACTTAGCAATTTTGTAGTGCCAGATGCTGCTGCAACAAATTTTGTTAGGATTGTGACTTGAAAAGTACTTGTAAATGCAATGATGAAATTTGCTTTCACTTAATTATTTGTTTTTATTGACTTAATTTTTCTGTCATCCATATGGGAAGGTAGCCTTTACTGGAAGCAAAATTTTCTCCTCAGGTTTTAGTGGGCATATATAAGCATTAAAGTAATGGTTTTCATTTGCTCCTGTACATTATGAGGTGATTGTTCTGTCCATTACAAACAGGCTAGATTCAGAAAGGGACCCTATTACCTTCAATCGAGCAACTACCACAACAATATTTTGATCTCTTGACAAGGAATCCAATATCTAGAGTAGGTGACAAAATTCAAAGTTTAAAAATATTATTTAACAAACCCCCTAATTTAGTACTGACATAAAGTCACCCAACAGTACAACGCTAAGGATGGTTATCCAACAGTATTATACTGAGGACGTTTTAAAATAATTTTTCAAGAATGCAAAGCATATTGAATCCAGGCTGTATTTCTGTCCCAGTCTTCTCCCCTCTGCATTTCCTTGGTTTTACATATAATTGAAAAAACTAAAACAAACAAACAAACAAAAATCCAAGCCCCTCAAACAGACAAGCAAAAAAGAAAACTAACAAAACAACAAAAATAAAAACTACAAAACCCAGACCAAAAAATTTATCATTATTAATTAAAAATGATTTCAGCAATGAAAGGCCTTTCAGATATCCTTGAATTTGGTGACTAATTAATTTTGACTATTTATTATCACTTGCAATAACCAAGCTACCTCAGAAATCTAACATACCAGAGACAAAGGGCTTCTTTCACCCTATTGTCTCTTACTAAAAAGAATCTTGGTAATTTCAGGGGTCTAAGAAACTGTGATTATTAGAATATAACACAGATAAATTACTGTTAGCTTCCATGAGTGGCTAGTAGCCTCCATATCAGTGAGATGTTTGCATTTAATTTGCTTAGGCTATTGTGAGAACAGCAGTAGAACTGCTACTGGACCTATTCAGACAATAAGACTGAGCTTCTACCTGCTGACACTATTTAAAACATGGGGGAATGAAATGCCTGAATAAAAACATAATGTTGTATTACAAAAATGCAAAGACTTTTTTCTTGACCATATCTGAAATCAGGACTATTGATCTGCCTTGGACAGTCATTTTGTGTCATTTTCACCAATTTGAAACACAAATCTAAATTGCAGTTCTGTTTCACCTGAAAAGCTTTAGTTATGAATTGCTGTTTTCTTATTTATTAGAGGAGGATACCAACCTAATTTATTGTTTTTATTGTCAAGCCAACATTTGCTGAATAAAGAGTCAAATAACTCTCTGAAAGAAAAAATGCAAATACATATATGAACTTATTTGTTAGAAAATTAACTTCTAGAACATTACACTTAGTTTGTAATGTGGTTTCAAAGGGGAGGATACCACACTTTTGCAGGGTTGAATCATAAGGCAATCTAAAAATTAGTTCAAAAAGTAATGAATAGTCATAAATAAAATTTGATGATACCCAGAAATC
Organism: Hippolais icterina; assembly: GCA_013400075.1. NCBI lineage: Eukaryota > Metazoa > Chordata > Aves > Passeriformes > Sylviidae > Hippolais > Hippolais icterina. The sequence continues at coordinate 137,334 of VWYN01011345.1, read as the reverse complement.
ACATCTGAAAAAATTCTCTTTTCCTAATGTAAGGTAAGGATTATTTTAAAACCCCTGCAAATTATATTGGGGTTTTTTGATATATATTTGTGAACAGGGCTTGAACTTTTGAAGATTTCTATTTTCTGCTCTGTTAATTTAATTAATATAATGAAGGATAAGTCAGATAATCATCTGGTGTTTAAGTTAAAATGAAAAACATGGCAAAAGTTTTCCATGAAGAAACTCTTTGGAAAAAGAACCAAAATTTTTGTTTTCCTCAGTTCTTCCTATCTATGCAACAAAAAATAAGTTTCACAAAAGATAATAGGAGAGTTTAGTAGGGAAAGGCACAGCTTCAGTTGTGGAGAAGCTCTTATATTTGTATCAGATTGGCAATATGGTTTTCTGTTTTGTGATAGCAAATTTTTTCTCTGTTTCATTTTTTAGTGAAAAGCCCTGCTGTTTACTTCCCACATATAGCAAGTGTTATGTCCCCCTAGGCTATAATATTAAACATCCTGACACACACTTGTTTCAGTTCCCTGGATGGTGCTTTAGACTGAAATGGGTTTACTGGGTTTCCTCCAAGCTTCAGTAAAATAATGTCTGAGTCTTTTCCACATGTTGTTTAATTAACATCTAAATTTTTTAAAGAACAAGTAGGAGGTCAAAACTGGGTGTTTTTAATGGAAAACAATAAAACATTGTTTAAGATTTAATGAAATAGTATAATCAGTGTCAACACTTCCCTAACTAAATGAACTTTACTATTTTCTCTGCTGGAGAAGCTCATATATTAATAAAGCAGTGATCTTTTCAGGAATGGCCAAGTCTTTCCAAAAAAAATTGAAGGTGTATTTGTTTAATTTTAGTTTTGTTTTTTATATTTTGTTATTCAATACAAGAAGTATATTGAATACCAAGAACAAAAGCTTTGAAAAAATCCCCATCCTTTGAGCTGAAGGATACAGAAATTTATTTAACAAAAAGTTTTAATTTTGTTAACTTAAGGAAAGGATAATGCATTCCTCCCCTTCCCCTCAGCTGCCCCTTAGCATATACAACCTTATAAACAACAACAGAACAAAATGTATCTGCCAAGGACTCATATGAGGTTGATATTTAGCCAGCCTGGGTACTCTTCACTACTCCTAGTCTTTTTGAGTCGCAAAACAAGTCATTCAGAGTAAGATGAACTTGCATAAAACTGCAAGTTTAAAGCACCACTCATTGCTTAGGCTGGGTAAAACTATTTTGCCAGCTAAAGATGGTCCTTTATCTTAGAGCTAAGCATCATATATGATTTGCACATATTCTTACTGTAGTCTGTTCCCATTCCCAGTATCTATTTTCACAACCTCCCATAAATTCAGTAGAAGAGTGTCTTTGCAGACATTTTATAGTCTTCAGGAATATGTTACAGAAAATATGCATATTATCAATAAATATGCAAATTTTGGTATTTCCAGAGATGTGAATGTCAGGATCTTACTGGCTTAATTTTGGTATAAAAAGTGGCAGATATTTGCTCAATAAGTTCAAAGAGCTGACCACTTCTCCACTATCATGGCTTTATCTAAGGCTACTCATGCAAATGTAAGTCATATTTTCACTTCCAAAACTAATATTTAGTTGTGAAAATTTCCACTTCATCTACAGCAGCAAGGGATAGTTCCTACTTATTTGAAGTATATGTACTGCCTGCTATTTCCCTTTTAAAAGGCATTAACTTGAGGAGAAGGTAGGGTTTCTTTTATACTTGCATGGTCTGCTGCAACAGTAGTAGCAGTATTTTCTGGTAAAGGTAGGCATCAGATCAGAGAAATTATATACTTAGAGAGATAAAATGCTACGGGACAGAGAGATGCCAACCAAAAAGAGAAGGAGTAAGAAAAAGGTTGTAGTGTTTGCCAAAACTGTATTCTAAGAGCAGAAACACAGACTGACTTCCAGTGTAACTCAAAGAGATACACTTGTTTATACAAGTTCTTTTATGTCGGTTCTGTTCTCAGTCTCAATTTGACCAGTTATCTTAGTTTGTTTTAAATAAAAAACAGCTGCAGATTTTCTTGTTTAATTTGCAGTTTGTTTTTCATGTGTATGTGAAGTGAACTCTATAAGGAAAAGGCACATAAAGGTCCACTTAATCTGGCCAACCCAGATTTAATTTAATAATGAAATTTTTATAATTTGTTCCATCACAATTGGTTTGTTCACATTATATTTTCAGACCTCAGAAATTTTTCATTCAGTTTTCAAACACTTTTCAAAACACTTGCTCATCAAATATGCCAGAAAAAAATAAATAAGAAAGGAACAGGTATGCTTTCATGCCATTTCCAGCAATAGGCAATCAGTGATGGTAAAAGTCAGTGATTATTGTATAGCTGTAGTAATCTGTAGAAAAGATGAGTTAAAATTCATTAATGTATCACTGTCTTCTAAAACACTCCTTTTGTATATCTGATCTACTTCAGTAAAGAGATGTGCTGTGGTATTTACAAATCCAAATCTCTGATGATTTCCTAAAATCAGCTTAGGGTGTCCTCAAAAACAGAGCTGCAGGTAATGGGTGTTATTAGGCTGCTGGGTGCATAGGTGTGCACTTGGACATTGTCATTGTAGGTCACCATCTGAAAGCACTCTTGTACACAGGCATCACTTACATTTCTACCCTTTTGTTCCATTATCAGACATGTGCTAATGTTTACTGAAAACTTTGCACCTCCACTTCAGTGCCCAAAAGAATAAACAGTAAAGAATTTCATTGGCTATTCACAATAGCAGTCCTTCAAAGAGGAGAGTTAACTCCAGTGTTAGTCCCATTATTTTGTGGGTTTATTAATTTATTTTTTATGTTTTCTGGAGAAATCAATATTACTTCTTAAAAAAGAAAAATTAAATTATTCCCCTACTATTATTTTTAAGTCTTCTTCATACTGTCTGCTCATTTCTCTTTGTTCTGATGTTTCTGTCACTCATTTATCTCTTGCTAACTCTTTAAAAATCACTGTCTGCTGCTTGTGGTCTACATCTTTAATACACATTTGTGCATTGTTAATGCAGCTGCTGTCTTCAAGGATATGAATATTCATATGCAGTTCTGGAATCTCAAGGAGATAAATGTAATTTAGTAAAAATCAAATTTCAACCTTGCTGTGACCTCATCTATGTGTTGCAGTTTCCACTGAATAGCTTAACCTGAGACCACTGGATTAGTTGGGCAATTTTATTATCATGTAAAAGCTCCAGCTGAGATCACTGTGTGAGGCTATCATACAATTTGTGATCTGCTGCTAATTTGTGTGTCTGTTTTATTACTGAAACAGATTATTCCTAACTGCTGAAAAAAGCAGGACTGAAAAAGAATAAACTGGACTAGTGTTTAGTCAACTAGTTATGCAGGTCCTACAGTTGCCACAGACAAAACAGTGAATTCCTGTTTCACTATTAAGACCATCCAGAAATATTATTTGAAATATCTAACTGGCTTACTTGATTATCCTGTTATTGGCTACTGCAAAATCATCGTGGAATCAAAACAGGACCAAGCTGCATGGGAAGATAAGTGACATAAGACAGTAATCAATGGCAGTTGAAGGCCTTGAGCTTGCTAGCATATAATGAACACTCTTTGTCAGAAGTCTCACGTCAAGCATCTGTAGGAGGTGCTTTGAAGAAAAATAGAAGCTTGTAATGGAGCATGGCAGGCTACAGCAAGATTATAGAACAATGTGAATGCAGTAGTGATATAATGAGTCAGACATTATGAAAATATAAGAAGGACCCGTGAATGAGTCTAGAGAAGGGGAAAAAAGCTGATGAAAGGGCTGAAAGGAATGTCTTGTGAGGAGAAGCTGAGAACTCGGGGCTTGTCTAGTTTGGTGGAAGGGAGGCTGAAGAGCGACCTCACTGCTTTGTACACATTCCTGAGGTAACGGGGAATGGAGTCCCTGGGATCCAGTGATAAGATAGGTGGGAATGGTTCAAAACTGCACCAGGGGAGATTCAAACTGGACATTAGGAATCATTTCCTTACCAAGAGGGTGGTCGAACACTGGAAAAGTCTTAGAGAGGTGCTTGATGCCCCAAGCACATTTATGAAAAATTACATGACACACACTGGTCTATCATTGAATTATTGAATTATTGGGGAAAAAAAAATTGATAGAATGATATTATTATGCAATGAAAGTGTGTGTTTACTGTTATATTTTAAAAATGAGATATTCAGGAAAATGCCATATACACTATAAAATACCATGTTAAATAATAAAGGTATGAGGAGTCAAATGTGAAAGAATATTTAAATTAAGAAAATAATTGTGTCTTGAATTCTTAAGAAATAAAATAAAGAAAAATTTGAATAAAAATTTCTATTTGAGCATATTTTTTTTTCTTTCTTTCATTCTTCCAAGATAATCTGATTGTGGAAGTAATTTGTTTTGTTTTCTAAAACTATGACATTATTTGATTTCTTAACCAAACTATTTCTTCAACAAAATGTTTTTATAATGTTCAATCTGTGCTAGAGGAATTTTTTTATTCTGAAAGACTACTGCTCCAATAAATTAAGACAGAATGAAACGATAAACCTAGCGTGCATTCATTAAAAATTAAAAAAAATAATAAAAAATCAGTTGTTTTGAGTGTGAGCTCTTTTGTGCAGTGAAAATTTGATTTTATTCCCTTATATGAAAGCTAAGCCAATAATTACATTAACTAGAATATGTCAGAACAATTTCAGGACATTTTAAAATTAATTTTCTGAATTTATTTACAAACTGTACTAGATTCTCTAAATCTGATTCAATTTTTATACAAAATCATGATTTTCAGTGCAATAAATTGAAAAACTTAAGCTGAAATATATTTTAAAACATTAAACAGAAAAATGAGCTATAAACAATAATTTAATTAACAGGGAAGAATGTACAATTAAGTACTGGCCACCACAAATCATCTGACAGAGGTAGAAATTTTGCTACACAAAATGATTGCTTTCAACCAAAGGTTGTTTGGCTCTGCCAGATACAAAGAACTACAAAGGAACAACTGTCAAAGTAAAGAGAATTGGGAAGCCTTCTGAAGGAAATTATGATATGAGTTAAATTAAAAATGACCAGAATGTTTATTTGGTTTGTCTAAAAATGTTTTGACCGTTCTTCTTCATCTTCTCTTTTCCTAAATTTTTTAGTGAAGGTATGTAAGCATGATTTATATTGTTTGAATGATGCAATGAAGGTTTTATGTATTCCACTCAAATGTTAAAACTGTCATACTTCATTCATACAGGACTGTGTTGCAACTGATAGAGGCAAGAAATTGCAGCAGAATATTTTCTTTTATATTTTTCCTTTTATAATTAACTTCTAGATTAATCACCAGAAATCATAGGTACTTTGCTGTTTCTGGATATCAGAATGAGACAAGATTTTCGGCTATGTCTCCTATAATTCCTGAAAACAAGTTCTTGAATGCAAAGTTTATTTGTTAGGGATCACTGGGCTGACCAAAAAAAACCAGGACCCTGGAGAGCACTGTATTGTACAGATAAGTTTTAAAACAGATGTGGAGGCTTGGAACTCTTAGTATTTTAATATTCTAACTACTTGGGCGCTTTAAAAATTCTATCTACATGGCTTTATAATACTCTGTACTAAATGGATAATAGTAATATATACACATAGTAGTAGAACCTGTATTTGTGTAAATGCACTTATTCATTTCAGAACTAGACTTTATCCTGAACTGTTTAACCCCTCTCTCTACTCGATCCTTCAGTGATTCAGGCAAAAATTCTGTAAAAGTGCAGAATCTCTTATGAAATATTGAACTAATCTTTATTCCTGGAGATTTGCTTTATTTGCTTCACTGAGTTATGTGGAATACATAAAATAATTAAAAAATCTAGTTGTTAATAAAAAGTTGAATTGGCATTGTTACTTTATATATTGTTATATATATATTCTACCCTTATTATTTCAGTAGATGATGAGATTTTCCTAATTTTTTTAACACCTTCAAATCTTCTAATTTAATTTACTTTCTCTGCCTTATATTTTTGTGTGATGCAGCATTTAATGCTCTTCAGTAGACTCAATTTTCAATAGTCAGTAGCCTTACTATTTTTCTTAAGATGTTTGAATAACAAATTTTAAAAACGTTCCCAGTTGCACAGAGGTGAAATTGATGAATGTTAGCACTCCATTCTGTGATACAAAAATAGAAGCACCACCACAAAAAGTTCAGTAATTGGCAATCCTTCTTAGCAGTGGAATGTCACATACTATCATCATGTTCTGAAAGTATCTTTGTGTATAAAAAGGCAACATGTTTACTGAAATATAAAACAATGAATAAAATAAAATTAATAAGTTTTTGGTTTCCTTGTGAGAATTACTTATGTTTTATTTCCATGGCAACTATTCAGCATTTTTAAAGGGAACACTGCGAACAAAATATGTCAGGTGAGGTACTCAAGAACATTACTGATCATTTAAAGTCATCCTCAAGTTACAACCATTCAACATCTTTCTCATTTAAATGAAAGTCAAGTCTAAAGCAGATATTTCCTGGTACTGCATTGCTGAAATATATGTGACATAAAACTTCTAGCAGCCAAAACTTTTTGAGACTTTTCAATCACACAAATGACTGGCTCAAGCAATTTCTTACTGTTAAATGAAATTGTAAATCTGTTATTGATGAATGTGTCTCTCCCAAGATATTTCTCTCTTAAGTTGTTAAGCATAAAGACAAAACTAACCAAAGCAAATAACTTTTCTCATTAACCAGTTAATTATGCCACGTTATTTGAAGTATAACTGAATTGAAAACTCCAAAATTGCTAAAGTTTTTTAATCTTAAGTCATCTTTGAATATTGTTTATTAAGCAATTCGTAATTTATACTGGGTTCCATTACCAAAATGAAACAAAACAACAAAGAAATAGTTACATCCTATTTCTCTTAGTATATGATTGATTTATGGCTTCTGAAACTCATAGGAAAATTTGTTCTTTAGTAAAGACTTTGGCAATGTTTTGCCAAAGAATTCTCCTAGAAAAACTGGCTGCTAATGGCTTGGATGGGCTTTGGGTTCCTTTGATAAAAAACTGCCTTGATGTCCATGCCCACAGAGTAGTTGTGAATGGAATTAAATCCACTTGGCAACTGGTCAGGGCTCAGTATTGGGGCCTTATGCTACTTATCTTCATAAATTATCTGGACAAGGATTGAGAGCACTCACAGTAAGTTTGCAGACAGAACTAAGTTGGAAGGGAGTTTTGGTCTTAGTGGCAGGAAGGACCTGCATAAGGATCTGGAGAGGCTGGATCAGTGGGCTGAGCTCAATCGTATGAGGTTCAGTAAGCCAAAGTGCCCTGCACTTGGGTCACAACAACCACGTGCAGTGCTGCAGGCTGGGGAAAGAATGGCTGGAAAAGAACCTGGGGTTGCTGGCTGACAGCAACTGAACATGAGCCAGTGTGTGCCCATGTGGCCAGAAAGCCAATGGCATCCTGGCTTGTGTCAGCAATAGCATGGCCAGCAGGACTAGGGCAGTGTTTGTCCCCCTGTACTCAGCACTGATGAGGTCACACCTCAAGTCCTGCGTGTTCAGTTTTTGGGGCACCTTGCTATGACCTGCCCCAGAAGGCAAGTATGTGGGCATTTTGATTATTATTATCTATAGCAACATAAAAATGTGAAAGAACAAAAATATTACTTAAGAAAATGTATTAGGGAAAAAGAAAGAGAGAAAGAGAGAGAAAGAGAGGGAGAAAGAGAGAGAAAAGAAAGA
>VWYN01011345.1:293-129415 GCA_013400075.1 Hippolais icterina | reverse complement strand
AAGAAAGAAAGAAAGAAAGAAAGAAAGAAAGAAAGAAAGAAAGAAAGAAAGAAAGAAAGAAAGAAAGAAAGAAAGAAAGAAAGAAAGAAAGAAAGAAAATGAGTATTAAGGCCACCTGGATTTCTCCAGGAGGCTTGATTGTTTATTTAGATGTCTATTGTTTGAAGTGATGGTCTCAGTCTTCAGCCATTGAGGGTGGGAGAAAGCCCACAAACCCAAAGTTCAATGAGTTACTATATGTTCCAGCTGGGTGGGAATACTAAGGTACTTCCCCTGGAGAGGGTAGCTTTCAGTCCTCTGGTAGAAGGTCTCAGAAATGAGTCTGGGGACACTTTCAGGGCCTTTGATGGTTTATGACACCTTTTAAGACATGATAATTGCCCCTCTTGTGAGCTTAGTTGAGCAAGTTATGCCCTGTCAGAAGGGATGAATACCCTAAGATCTATGTGTGAATATGACCCTCCCTGGGGAGGGGCAGGGGTGTGAGGGAGGACAATTGGCAGGATAAAAGGTACTATCCCACCTCCCAGTATCTGCCTCTTATCTTGATTGATTTTTTTGAGTCATTAATCATTGACATTTCAATCTTTCATACCCCTCACTACAAGAAAGACATTGAGGTGCTGGAAAGAAGGGTTCTCAGAGAAGGACAAAAGAAGCTGGTGAAGGGTCTGGAGCACCAGTCATAGAGAGTGGCTGAGGGAGGTGAGGAGAAGGAGACCCAGTGGGGACCATATGGCTCTCTGCAATCACCTGAAAGGAGGTTGTGGAAAGGTGGGGGTGAGACAATTTGTCAATGTCACATATACTGTAATTTGCCCTGGAATCCTTTCTCCTGTATTTTTCAGGGAAAATGAGAATGTAAAATTATTAATTAAAAGTAATATACATTAAGTTCTTAGGTGATCTTTGAGATTATAAGCATTTAAGTAAATTCTAACAATTTTTCGGTAAAGGCTTGCAGTCTTTTGCTGTGATCCCTGCAAAAATAACAATTCATTTCAGAAGGAACATAATTAACTCAGTAAGTGTATTACCAGAAGAGTAAATGTTTCTGTATCAGAAGTTAAGACACTTTATATCTGTAAATTCAATAATATTTTAATAAAATGATTTAGAATTGCCCCATATTATGTTATAATCTTATATGTTACAGTATATAAGATCGGTATCTTCTTCAAAAGCTGTTCAAAAAATGAAAAAGAGTAAAATTAAACATTTGACAAAAGCTGAAATCCAAGCATTAATAGAAAATTGCATAAAACTGACTCTGTTTTGAAAGTATGAGTATACAAACCAAATCTGATTTTCATTGCTACATAAATTCTTAGTAACTTTACATGTAAGCACATAGCTTTGTTGAATATTTTGTCTTGTGTATCACATGTAAGACATTTCTCATGCATTATTATTTTCAGGAGCTATCAGGAGGTTATAGGTCTCATCAATTGCAAATAAGATACAGAAAAACAATATGATCGATTTTTTTTTTTTAAATTTTTTTTTTAATCTCACGTTGTTTTGTATTTCCTAAAGGAACATGCTTATATGTGTGTGGGAAAACAGATTTAAACAAATAAAACATATAATGCAGGTTTTAAATGTGGTGGAAGGTAAAGTAAGAAATATGTTGTAATTCTTGGCATTAAACTCTCTTCAGAAAACCATGGGGATCATTACAGATACAATAACTCCAGGATGTGCCTTGTTGAGTGGGAAGCTTAATTGGCTCTGAGCAAAGAAGAACCTGTAGGGATGTGAAGATGAAAACATTTGTGGGCTATATCTTGAAAATAGTCTCTTACAGCTCTCAGTCAGAGACGGAAGGAAACAATTGCTTCTTCATGCTCTTCTGTCAATAAAATACTTGGCTCTAAGCTGTCTTATGTCTTCTTTATATTCCTTTTTCCTGATGATAGTGTAAATGTATGGGGGTTTTTTGAGTATACTTTTAACTCAGAGATAATTTTTAGTCATAGAGACATCGAATATATCAAGTTAAAAAAGTCCCATAAGGATAATTGATTCTAAATCCATGCTTCTCATGGGAGTACCTAACACAAAAGTGTAGGACTAAAGCATCGTCTAGATGTTCCTGGAACACTGACAAGGGTGAGTGCCATTACTAATTCTGTGCAGAACAGATGCAGTCCCAGTTCTTGATACAGAAGCACTCCAACAGTTTGCCTCTGTAAGTCTCCAGACACAGACATATTCTGGCGCTCTTACTGGGAACCAGTTCCTTGTAAAGGTAAGGTTAAGTAGCCACATGTGTCCTAAGAAAACACTAAGCTCAGACAAATAATTTCCAGCTTTCTTAAATGTAAGTTCTCCTTCCAGGGACTGCATTTTCCTTGCTATGTCCTTGGCTGCCAAACCCAACAAACTAATCTCTGACAATATCTGCAGTTGAGATGAAGGCACATACTGATGTTCCCCAAAGTTAACTCCATTAATAAGCCTCTCTAGGCTCTTCTTTGCAAAGATGATGCTCAAGGATTTGCTTCTTGGATTTCCTCTTTGAACTCTTCTCTTTTTCCAGTAGCACTTGTGAGACACATTCTCATTCTTCATCTGTGACCTACATTTTGACTCATACATTTAACGAGTTTTTGTAAATTTGGCTCTCTGCAAAACTGAGGATGATAAGCCCAAGTCAAAGACATAGTTTGAGAAAAGTTTTTAACAGTTACAAACAACTTCCAGTAGCCTTAATTCATGAATAAAATGGATAAAAGAATGTTGAGGGTGTCGAGCATTTCAGAAAATCTTGCTCCTTTTCTCTAAAATATTGAAAGCTTACAGGATATCAATAGTCTTACAACTACATCAAATGCAGAAGGTATATAAGAACTGTTTCTTCATATACTCCTACAAATCTCTCAGGAATTTAAGAGATTTCCTTGACTTATGAGGCTTTAAGTCTCTGGATAAAATATCAAATAAAATGCAGAGATACAGTTTATGAAAGATTGAGAAGGGTTATAAAATTTGATTTACTGTAAATAATTCATGATGCCCTTTGCAGCACTGTGAAATCCTTTTTGGCAGTTCCAGTTTTGGTTATAAATACTCATGCAATGAATACAGAACAGGATTATATTACACAGACAACAAGTTTTCTAACTGATTGTACATGTATACTAGTGATATGTGTTTATTAAGAGACGTAGCAAACATTCCACTTGAATATATTGAAATGAAGTAACAACATATTAGGGATGAAATTGAAAATAATGTCATATAAAGTTCTGTGAAACTCTCCAATTATGAATCAGTTGCAGAGTTTCTTAGTTCTGAAAATTCTCAATTATTTTTTATGACATACTTTTGCAAGACTTTTTACTTCGCAAATATGTTTTGTGCTTGCATAAGACACTATAATCTTTGCATATTTTTCCAGAACAAAACTTAATAAATACTTTTTTTAAAAGTCTGAAGTTTGTATTTGATCTCCTAGACAGTGTTCAACTACTGGAAAACACAAAATCGTTGTGAAAATTCAGAAACCAGAAACAATACTGCTTGTGGAATATATCTACCATATTTTTGCACTGTGTGCTTCTTCTTAGAAGTTAATACTAAGGACTCTTTGTCTTGCTACTTGTGATGTACTTGTACTATTGCTAAAAATGCCAAAACAACAAAAGAAAAGTAGAAAATCCTATCTTTCTTGTCTTTTGTCCATCAAAATTAAATGAAATTTGGAATGAAAAATGAGAAGTTTACAAACAAAAATGCACAAAACGCCCAACAACTTGAGGGCATATTAGGACAGAAGAAATGAAAACTTGGATGAACCACTGAAAAATGACTGCTAACTCCACTACCTTCTTTAAGGTTAATGTCTGATGTTATTTATGCCTTACAGGGGTATTATGAATGAGCAGGGATCACATGAGGGAACATGCACCCGATAAAATGGAGTAAGGATTAGTGAACATATTGATAAGATTAGAGTGGTGGGAAAAGAAAAACACTAGAAATATGAAAGAGGACCTTAAATCCCTTAGGATATGTGAAAACATGGATGTGAAGAATGTACTGCAGCATCAAAATATATACTATATATACATATAAATATACGTACAATATGTGTAACAACAATATAAACTGAAGTGTGAAAAAAAGAGGAAACCTGTACTAAAATTCTGTTGCTAGTACTTGAATTAAGCTGTGTGAATCCCCTTTTCCCCTTTTCTTAATCTTCTGGAAGCTGAGGGAAGTGAAGAGTGATTTTCAGTCTTAGAACATTGGTCCTCTTGGGAAATTTTTTAGTAATACAAAATATTGCCATGCTCCAAGCAAAAATTTTCAATGCCTACATATACTTAAAATGCTTACTCAAACAATATTGATGTTCACTAAAGCAGTCAGTTGAAGCAGCATTGGAAGAAGTATGTAAAGTAATGTTAATACTGGTGGGAAAATGTTACCATGTATACATTATAGACCCTTAATGAGAGATATGATTGACAGAAATTTAGATCCATCAGAACAGAGCTTTGCACATAAAAATCCATCATCTGTGTAATACAGGATTTTAGTTCTTATGCAAGGACTTGTGTAAAACAACAAATTGCCTCATTTGTATTCAAAAAAATACCTTTTCCATTCATAATAGCCATATTTTGCCTCATGTTTCTTGTGTTATTTGAAATGAAGCACACTCTACATCTGCAAGGAAAAGCATCTCTAAACAGGAAGAAATTATGACGCTGAAACAAATATGAGTTTTCATGAATCAGGAAACTTTTTAAAATTTTAAAATTATGTGCTTCTGTTCATTATTTTCTCATGCATGGGTGTGGTGATTATGAAGGAAAACAGTGCCAAAGTTACTAACACAGCACAAGATACCCCTCATGTAATTCCTAGTGTTAAAGAAAAGAGGGTAACTCAAGAGACACAAGAGAAAAATGGAGACAAGTTACATAATTACTAATATATCTTCAGTAGGATTACTCTAATACATGCCAGACTTACTTGTAGAACCTACATAACTGCATGTGATGAGTACAAAATCCTTTTCTATTGTCTTCTTCCTCCCTCACCAAATCTAAGAAAGGAAACTACAAATACTGCAGTCATTAAATCTCAGACTAAGATAAGATAATAAAAGAGCAAAAATCATGATCTAACTTGAATATGAATCTGAACATCTGAAGTTGAAAGGTGGTAGGAAACTCGAGTCTTTGCTACCTTACAATCAGTAGATTCAAAGTGAAAAGATATTTAAAAGCTGCATTTATATTTACTAAGTGCTAATTTAGGAAGATATTCTGGATCATCCTCTAGAGTATCCTATCTAATATCTAATTTGGGTACCTGGCGTTTAGGTTTTGGGGTTTTTTTGAGGTCTTTCATATGTGACAGCAATTGATATGAATGAAAAATGAGGACACTGCTCTGCTAAATTTTTACACACAGTTTCCTTCACCTTAGACTTCCCTAGATTCAGCTGGAGGCAGTATCCTTCAGAGTGTGGTACACAATCTGGTAGAGGTACTATGATAAAGTTCAGTATATACCTGCAGCCCTGAAGCCTTTGTTAGATGGAAGCTTGATGCTATCACCATTGGTATTTGCACAAGAAACAGGAAAAGCTGTCTATCTCAGTCAGAGTGCATTTAGACTTTCCCAGAGGAAATACCAATGTATCTACCCTACATATATGCAAACATACCTGCATAGGTACATATACTGGAGTGGATGCTTTCTGTGTTCTGGCCATCACAGTAACACCTTCTGTCTCTGCAAACTGCTGTAAACCCCCCTGCCTCTGAGGCTTAGTGTTCTGGGTGCCATGGGGGTTTAAGGACCAGTTCAGATGTAGCTCTGAAGAATGACTTTTGTTTTTATTTATGGGGAAAAAAAAAACAAAAAAACAAAACCAAACAAACTTGTGAGAGAAAGCTATGGGAAAGAATGCAGAAGGATAAGAAAGGTAAAGTTATGGATAAAGTTAGGAGTGTTGAAAGAGACAGACATTTATTAGCTCAAGGATTCCAGAAGCACCAGTGTGGAAAAATGCATAACCCTACTGAAAAACCAGAACAGAACAGGGGTGGCTAGCTGGGGTCTAGCTGTGTGGTTGCTGCATCTCCAGGACTGCACCATAAATATCACCACTGATACCTCTATAGGGAATGATGGCAACTCAACGGCAGTAGGAATCGTTTCAACAAATGATATCTGCATGGCCAAGAATGATCTTTAGGTACCTTTGGGCACAAGAATGATCAGTCTTTTGTGCATGCTAGGCAGCTAATAATTGTTTTATATCCTTAAGTTCTGCTGGCAGGGTCTCTTTGCACCTGGCTAATTATGCCCTGACAAACTGAACCAGAAGAGGGGAGGTAACTCAATGTAGTAAAAATGTCGGGTTTATAGGAAGGAGATTATGAAAGAGGAATACAAGAATACCAGAGTTCCTGGTGGCATGGGACTTTTTTTTTTTTTAACTTTATTGTAACTGGTCCCCTTTAATATCAGAAGAAAGAAAGAAAAATAAGCAAACAGAGCAGCTATTGAGGTAGGGACTGGTACTGAGTCTTTACAGTCTTTACAGACAATAATCTAAGTGCCTTCTTTTCCCTTCTTCCCATTTCTTTATTGAGTTATTTTTTTTCTAGAAATGTTTGCAGTTTCTGAACCCCCAAAATTTTAAAGGTGAGCATAGAAGCCTTATATATATTGCACAAAAAACCACATTTCTGTTGAAAGAAGAGAATAATCTAAGCTTTACCTATCTGGTTGTAATCTCATATTTTAAAAGTGTATGCATTGAGGTTGCATACAAAGGATACTTATTTCTAGACCACACATAGAACTCAGGTTTATGTAGGTAAAAACTCTTTTTTCCTTCTGTTATAAGAAAGAAGGCTGTGTGAAGGTGAAATATTTTTTTTCTCAGTAATTTTGCCTTATCTTCAAGGGTGATTCATTTCTGGTGCAAAAATGTCACATATAGTACAGCTAAAATGCAACATGAAATTACGTCATTTCAGCTTCAACTAGACAGCTGAATTCAGAGTGCTTTTTGAAAGTATCATAAAAATACATTTAAATAAATGGCAATATTGGGGGGGGGAATATGTTTCTACTGTAAAATAAAATAAAATTAAAAAAATAAAATAAAATCTTTATCCTTGAATTTTAATAACTTTTGTTGTTTCCAAATATAAAGCTTCAGATACTATGTAGAACTAATCCTCAGTTTATTCATAAAATAAATCATGATTTTTGAAAATCTTAGTTTATATTAATGATCATCAAAAATCCAAGATAAGAATAGCATATGCAAAGGTTTTGTAATGTCTTATCATGTCTGAAAACTACACAAACATCCCAGAGATATCCAAATCATTAGAAAGATAATAAAAGAATCATTAAGCCTTGAGTCTTTCACTTAAGGAAGTAAAACCCTCAAACTCTTACTTTAAACTTCTGTCGATACACAATGATTTTTTAATTACAAGAAAATAATGCTGATTTTGAAATTGATTTTTTAACTGATTTTACTTACTAAATGAAATTAAATTAATAAAACTCTGTGGTGCTTTGACCATGACTGGATGTAAGTACCAACCAAAGCTGCATTCTCATTCCCCTCCTCAGCTGGACAGGGGAGAGAAAATATAACAAAAGGCTCATGAGGTAAGTGCAGGGAGAGCTCACTCACCAGTTACTGTCATGGGCAAAATAGATTTGAATTGGGGAAATTTAACCAGTCAAAATCAGAACAGGACAATAACAAGTAAAATAAATCCTAAGAGCACCCTCCTTCTCCCATGACCTTGAGGTTTGCACAGATCTTTCTCTTATATATTCTCACTTCTCTCTTTTGTGGCTTCAATTACATCTGTGCAANCAAATTTATTTTTTTTTTTTTTTTCCTAAAAATGTTATCACAGAGTCAGTATCACTATTTCTGATGTCCTCAGCCTTGGCCAGTGGCAGCCCCATCTTAGAGCTGGCTGGCATTGTCCTTGTTAGATCTGTGCAAAACTTCTGGCAGCTTTTCAGAGACACACCTTATAGCCACCTTACTACCAGAACCTAGCCACACAAACTCAACACAAATGGCTCATAAGACAACAAAATTAGATCAGATCCTAATCCTTAAATTTTCAGGGTATCTCTGATTTGTATAAGAACCATGTTTTTATCTTTCTGGCAAATATATTTCTTTCTCTTCCATCTTTCATCTCTGCTGCNTGTTGTTGCTGTTGTTTTTTTTTTACTGGAAGGGTGGACAAACACTTTCACAGGTTGCACAGAGAGGCTGTGCAGTCTTCAACCTTCAAGATATTCCAAATCTGTCTGGATATGGCCCTCAAAAATCTGTTCTGGTTGTCTCTGCTTTGTTAGGAGCAGGTTGGACTGGCAGACTTCAGAGGACTACTGATTCTATGCTTCTTTGTGTTTTTGTGGTCCTATTATTTTATGAAAAAAAAAAAAAAATAAAGCTGATCTGAAGAGAAATTNTTTTTTTTTTCTTTAAGTCAGCAATCAATTACCATTTAGAAATTTTAAGCCTAAATAATAATTCTTCACCTTTCAATCCAAATAAAACAGTTTATATAAATTTAATTAATAAATAAAAGCCAGGCATCTGGGAAGGAATAGCCCTATGCAACAGTACAAGCTGGGTGTCAAATGACTATGATGGAACCTTGTGACACAGAAGTCTATCAGCTTCCTTGGTTGCCCCCAAAAAACAAAAAAAAACCCTTGTTACAGAAGAATTATCATTATTAAGGATGCTTCCCTGTCTGGCCATCCAGAAGCCACTCTGGCGGTCACTTTTGCACCGTCTGAGCTGGGACTGAAGCCCTTCTGTCACTACACACCTCACACAATAAGGCCAAGTTTCCCTAACAACTTGACCTCAGGTTTCCCATAGCAGAGTGTCAGATGTCAGATCCTTTTAATAATTTGATTATGGTGCAATAACTAGATAAAAAATACCAAAATATCAGCTTGAGCTGGGTGCCTCCAGGAAGGGGCCCCAAACAAAGGAACTCCTTACACTCTAAGTACAGTAAAGGGAGGGCGGGTAAGTGGGTTTAAAATCTGTGTTATGACATAATTTTGCTTCCTACTTTCATAATTCTTAATATAGAATATTTTGTGTGTAGTGTTTTCCCTTTAAATACTGTAAATGATGGGCTTGTTTCTTACTGCATTACAGGAACATCTAAATATGTGCTGACACATACCACACATTTAACTGTATGTCTGCCTTCCTTACATTAATGTTAAATTCTTGTCATGCAAGATCAAAGTATCCTTGTAAAATGTCTTTAGATTATTTGTCTAGAATCCCAGAGTATCCACAATCTATTCCCACCATGAGTCCATTCCTCTAATGATTAAAGAAACATAGGTGATGGGTACTGGGTTTGCCCAGAAGAAAAGAATAAAGTTCACCACCCAGCAGAAGTGTGGTATTGATGAACCTTTTGGAAATTTACACAGGATCCACTTAATATATTGGGTGAAATTCAGGCTCTCAAAACAAATATCCTTGGATTATGGGTCTTGCCATGGCTATAGCTTTGATCTTGGAGACTGAAAAGTAAAACTCTGGTGCTGAAAATTCTCTTGTTCTTCAATCACAGTTTTAGTGTTCAAGGCTCTGAAGCTCATTTGCACTGGAAATTCATGTTTACATATGCATAGCATATGTGATTCACTGAATGTTGAAACATAAACTACAACACAGACATATCACTATATCACTGTGAGAGCTCATAGCTCCCTCTGAACTGGAATTCAAAACTGGTTGATGAGCAACTAGAGTAACACCAAACCAGTAGATTTGAGCAAGAAATGCATTAGAGAATAATCTAAAACAGATAGCCTACTGCTTAAAGAAAAACACACATACATATATATATGCATTTATTTAATTTTTTCCTATTTCAATCATCTGAACAGCTGTCTTTACTGCTGTGCAGTAGCTCTATAACAGCTTGTATTCAAATACTGTACTGACCTGTGATTAGAATATATTCCCCAAAGAGACTACAGAGGGTATTATTACCTGTATTTTCCTCTAAATTGAGAGAAAAGAAAAAACAAACAAACAAAGAAACAAAACCAAAATCGAACCAAACCAAAAATAAAACCAAGAAAATCATAGATTTAGCTGCCCAATCTAGTCAGTAAGCCAAGATGAAACTCAAAAATATGTATCTGAATTAGACTACATGTATTTTCCCTGCTCTCGTTTTAACTCCCAAAGAGTCATCCTTTCCACATCTCACCTTTAGGCCCAACACACTTTCCCATTTGGAGCTCAAAATATCTTTTGCTCATGAAATGATATCATAATGCATGTGCCCCCAGTAGAGCATATTTCTGTTCATTGGTGTTGTTTTTATATCCATTCACAGGAGGTATGGCACCTGTCTCTATGACTACAGAATGACCACAGTCTATTGCATTTATAGATGAATTATTAGAGAAAGGCTTATAACACCTCCCATTAGTGATATGAGATTTGGGATTAAAGGGGATTATTAGTTTCTTGTAGATTGAGACAAGAATAACAGGTAATTCAGGGGGCACAGGATTGGGATGTGACTGGAGGCTGTACAGATGTAAGCAGCACTGTCCTGGGACAAGGAATCTTGTTTTGGCTCCTGGGGATAGGCCTGACACAATACTATGCAAGCAGAGGAATGAGGTTGAGAAACGAACGTGAACTGTGTGTGGAGTCAAGATCATCAGAGAACCACAAAGGCCACCAACCCATTTCCAGAAAGGTGTAAGAGAACAGTCTGTGTAAAATAACAAATTTACATAGAAAGTGATAAACTTATCTCCAGGGCAGTGATAACACATCTTTACAAAGGTACCCCTATTAAGCCTGGAGGCATGTGTGCACCAGGATCCCTGGCACCCCATCAGGTGGTTCAATGCTGGTGCCAGGATTAGTGCCTTCCCTTTCTTCCTTTCTTCCTTTATTTTCTCCCTATCTTTAATCCACCTCCCTCTCTTTTCTTCCTTTTTACCCTCCCCTTTCCTCCAAACCCCACTGTCATGTGCTTATATGAGGAGATAAGGGACTAACACACACATTTCTATGCAAAGTATATTATTTATTTAAAAAGCCTTATAAACTTTTGTGGACTATCTGAGTTTGTTGTTCCTTTTGACCATGAACATCTATGAAACTTCCATACTCTCTTCCCCTTTAAGGGTAGAAAACCACAACTGGTTTTAATTTTTTAGGCCCCTTAGATATTTAAGAACAAATCAAATAGAGGTTCTAAGAGGAAATGCAAATGGACAATGTAATAAGAGCATTATGTGACAAATTAGAGCAGAATTTTGATGTGGGAAAACCTTGAAATTTTAAGTTGCTTTGAAAGAATCGGTGACCTATTCTGTTTTCCATCAATCTTTAAAGACTTCAGTCTTTAAATAAAGCAAAAAATCACATCCACTTATGGATTGAAATGCATATGATGCTGTTCATACTTTGAAAACAAACAAATGGACAAGAATGCAAAACTGAAGTAAATGTGCAGTTCTGAATACACCCTGATATTGCTCCTTCCTTATCCATCACTGTTATTTCAGTAGCTTAGGTGTCGAGCTGGATTATTTTTAGAAGCTGACTAGGAAATATTCTAAGCCCTGCCTCAGAAAAGCAAACCATTTCATGTTATATTTCCCATCCTTTTTGTTTGTTTGTTTGATTTGTTTTATTTCATTTAAGCTTTTATGTGGTGGCTGTCATTTTAGTAATTGAAGTAACACTTGAAAAAGTACTTATCATTTTTGGCAAGCATGTACCCTAAGCTTAAGTGGCCTAAATTCAGTTGGTGAAAATGCTCTAAATAGGATGATTATGGGAGGTAAGTTAGCAAATGAGTTTATATCAGAAAATTGTGTTTCTATGATAGTACCATCACCCTTTCCATTGGTTAGAACTCATCATTTTAGGACATTCAAATGTGGTAACACTGAACAAAATTCAAGGAGTGATACAGGAAATTCACAGATTTTCTTCCTCCCCAACACTAGTAGAAAAATCATAAACAGACTGAAAGTTCCAAGAGACCTTCAATTGCACTTTTCTCTTCCACAGAATTCAGTCACTTACAACTGTGCTTTAAAAACAGTGGAAAGGTGACAAATATGCCTTGAAGTCTGGTGTCAACTTGAACTGAGAATAAATGAACTATTTCCCTTTTCCTCTCCCTTTGATTCTCACCTCTAGGCTAGATCTGCTACAGATAAGTGCTTCAGTGCAGGTAATCTCTTAATTGCTGTAATTAAACTAAATCAAAAAATGTTAACAGCCTAATAATTCTTGTTAGTTTTAAATATAGAAAGGACACGTTCTCATTACCTTTTTGTTCTTACATACATAAAAGGTCTTACTGTGGTGATCAAGGGTTAAAATAAAGCAGAAATATCTATTGTTTACACATTATTTTAAATTCACAGAAACATTAGGATTCACAGAGTCATTAGGACACCTGGAGTTTGTCTAGTCCAACCTGCTCCTGTACAAAGCAGAGTCAGCTAGAACAGATTTTCAAGGGCCATATTCACTCAGGTTTGTAATACCTCCAAGGTTGCAAACTCCACAGCCTCCCTGTGCAACCTGTGCAAGTGACTGACTCATTTTCTGCCAGTGGGCACCACTGAGAAGAGTTTGGTTTCATCTTCTTCATTCCCCCCTTCCTATCAGATATTTATCCATATTGATAAGTTCCCTGTGAGCCAGTCCTCTCCTCTGGGAGGAGGACTCTTCAGCTGCAAGTCCCATCTCTCTGAACCTTCTTCTGTATGTCAGATGTTGCAGTGTCTGAATTATCTCTATAGACCTGTTCCAGGCTATCCTCAATATGCCGTTTGTCTTGGATGGAAGAGCTCAGAGCTGGGGCTGGAGTTCCAGTGTTAGTGCCTAGCACAGGTGAAAGATCACCCACCTTGGCTTGCTGGCAACACTGCTAATGCAACCCAGCAGGCTGATGGATTTCTGTGCCACATGATATGATAAAAACCCAGAATAATCTTGTTCAGGAAACAGTGTTTGACTTCATGTTTCAAGAGGTAGATAATATCATGGGTATGCTTTTCTTTGCATAACTTACCTGGTGCTGGTTAATTGTTTGTATGTTTGAGCTCATTAAGATGTCAGTAAAGATTTTTTTTTGTAACTTGAGGCATTCCCTGTCTGCTGGCGTGCTGCTTTCCCAGCTAGTCCTGGTAGCCCCCTGGCAGGGAATGGTCTCAGCCTCGGAAGGGTCTGCAGGAGGACCGGCAGGACCCACCCGGTGGGTAAGTGCATTGCTGCACAGGCGGTGGAGGCGCGGCTACGGCGAAGGAAGGAGAAGGAGACTTCTCTGAGGCGCCATGGGTGACGTTCATTGGGGTCCCCCTGACACAGCCCCAGAAAAGCAGGAAATTCTGGCTGTGTAGGGGTTTTAGGGTACAGACAGGAGTGGCCACACAAGGAAAGTCCAATAACAGAAAAGGGGTGGTACATACAATACCAAATGAAGACTGAGGGGTGGGGGATTTCCCAGACTTGCCCCAATCAGGTACCGAGCCTCTCTGAGCTTTCTAGAAGGAGGAGAGGCCTCCCTGAGACTGGCAAGGTCTGGGAGGGGAGCAACATATGATTGACACATAACAGACTTGGAGTAAACAACTCAAGGGGATTTCTAAAGGCGGGAATTATACCAAGTGGGGAAGGGAATAGGGGGAAGCATGGAATGAACCATTAAATAAGCTTTTACAGAACAGAAAGAAAACTACACTTAAAAACACACCGCAACAGTAACTGATTTTGATTTTGTTGTTTTTTTTTTTTTCTTTAATCTTTGGTTTCTATGC
Organism: Hippolais icterina; assembly: GCA_013400075.1. Lineage (NCBI taxonomy): Eukaryota > Metazoa > Chordata > Aves > Passeriformes > Sylviidae > Hippolais > Hippolais icterina. The sequence continues at coordinate 115,549 of VWYN01011345.1, read as the reverse complement.
AAAAGGATTTAAGCTCCATTTAGAGAGATTAGTTTGGTGATTAGAGAAGAGATCATAGAGAACTGTGGTTTCCATCATCAGATACTGCATAGATATGCGAGAGTTAAAACCATTAAATTATTCATTTGATTTTGTAAGTAGTTCTTTCTTTATCTGTAGAAGAACTGTGTTTCTTCATAACTATTTAAATTAATTTTAAAATATTCTCTTGAGCCTTAATCAATGTCAAATCTAGAATTCCCATTGACTTTGAAAGTAAAAGATTCAGATTCAAACTGTGTAGGAATAAGAGGTACATTTCAGACTAGAAGTTCTGAAAATTGGCAATAATTAAAAAATGTATCAACAGATGACTTCTGAATTATTCAAGTAAATCAAAGAGTAAATCAAAAGCTGACTTCCAGCTCCTGTATTATTTTCAGCTGTGAGTGCCTTTCACAGAATCAGAGCTTCCATCACCCTTTTTGCACTGTGAGTGCAAAGAACAAACCAAGACTTGCAGAGAGAAATCAGGGCAAAGCTTTCTGCTGATCTTTAATTGCTTTAAGAGCTTTTGTGAAGCCACGCAGTACCGTGTGCATCTGGCAAAAAGTTATGGAGCAAAGGCCAATCACTCATTAGTACTAGTACATCATCTCTAAGCTGGATACATCAGGCAAAATTGCAGTATATAAATAACATTGTCTATGATAATATATCAGTGCAATGATCTTCCAGTAAAAAAAAATTTCTGATATAAACTCTTTTGCTAACTTACTTGTAATTCAAGCATAGGGTACATTCTTGTGAAAAGTGGTCTTTAATTACTTTTTTAAAGTACTATTTCAACTACTAGAATGACAGCCACCAAAATATAAAACCTAAATTGAAAAAAAAAAAAAGGGATGGGATATGCAACATAAAATATTTGTCATTCCTGAGGTAGGGTTTAGAAAATTTCCTATTCAGCTTCTAACAATAATCTAGTTCAACACCCAAGCTACTGAAACAACAGCGATGAATAAGTAAAGAGAAATATCAATGTGTATTCAGAGTTAGGTATGTACTTCAGCATTCTTGTCTGTTTGTTTATTCTCAGAGTATGAACTGCAACATTGTTAAACAAACAATGTTGAAAATAATGCAAAATCACATGCAATGTTTAAGCTTTTCACTTGGGAAATATTCTTAAAACATTGCAATTTCAATAAAACTCTTGTCAAGAAATGGAATGTACTCTTGTTTTTGTCCTAGCCTCAGCTGGTAAAACCCACTGTCAAGGCCAAAGTCTAGCAAGATTCCTGATTTAAACAAGGTATGCACCTAGTGTTTGAATTACTTACTAGTACAACTGTAGTAGTAGATTGTACAGTTCATTACTGGTCTATGTCTAATTTCCTGAGAAGTTTAACACTTAGTCATAATAACATGATAGTATTATACAATATGAAGTGAGAAAATTAAAGTATATAAAGCAAAAGCAGGAACCTCTGGGCATGATGTGAATGTATTTTAAGGTACTAAAATTGGATGCATCTCAAAATACCAAAATATGAGCTACTATAGAAAATCAGTGCAATTCCTAATAGAGACACTTTGAAGGAGCAGCCCCCATTTTGTTCTATGGTAACTTAATCCTATAGAGCAATTCATATATTCACTTTTGGCATGAGCCCTTATTTTTTACACAGTTATTTTCTAGTACCAATGGCTCTTTTGGGAGATCATCCTAAAGAAAAAGGAAGACTCATAACTCTAATACATGGGCTCTCTTGCCTCTTCCCAACTCTGTGGGGCACTCATGAACTAAGCCAAGAATACACTCTTTCTCATACAATTTTTTTTCCTGCCTCCTTTTATGAAGCCCCAAGAAGCTGCTTTCTCTTAATCTTTTTCAAGGATTTCACAGAGGATGCAAACTGTCTTCAGCTCTTTTACAGGCTTTAGCAGACTGTCATCTGGTGCTGCAGAAGGCTGGCAGCAGGCAGGCTGCTTTTTAAAAAAATAAAAGAAATAGGTAGCTGACTCTGAAGAGTTAATAGCTTAAATGTATACAGTCAAAGAAATCTTGCTGTAAGGGTATTAGGAAAAGAAAAAAAGCTATTATTTCACTGTTAAATATCACCCCTCTTCCTCAGAATTCTCCAGTAAACAGTATTTTACCCAACTTTGCTTTAACATTCAACCTAGTTTACTAAGAAGATACAAAAGAGGTTGATGCTCATTTGTAAAAAAAAATGCTATTTTTTTCTGGGTAGGAGTTGATCATATTTCAGAGTTTCCTGTTTGTAATACTAATTATCTCAGTGTTTTGCCCTTCTGTATATATGTTGACAACACCAAAGATATGATATATTTCTAGGAGACAGGAGACCTAGGTGGAGGCTGTAAAAAGAAAAAAGTGTCAGAGAGAATTAAAGGGACTGGTATGCAAAAGAAAGAACAAGGAAAAGGTCAAGAAATTGAATAAGAAAATCAGGAAACAAAAGAGATAAAGGGAAAGCAAAAAACCACAATTTTAAACTTTGTTTGATGAAATACATAAGGACAGTCTCCCAGGGGACCCTACTGATAATCTCCCTGGTTAGCTGGAAGTCTATCTTCTTAAAGGTCAAGAGCTTGACTTTACTCCTTTTCTGACCCATATTTCTCAAGACTGAACTCCACCAATCCATGATTGCTGCAGGGCAGGCTACCTCCCGTCTTGACATAGCCAATTAGCTCTCTTAAGTTGGTGACCATCAAATCTAGTACTGCATTCTCTCTGGTAAGGCTATCACCTGCTTTAAGAAATTATCCCCCATGCCACAGCCACAAAGTTCTCTTTTTTGCCTCAGTTTCTAATTTTTACTCAAAGACCTTCTACTTGTTCATGGCTGTTCTTCATAGACAGCTCTTCATAGTTAATCCTCATCTTAATGCAGAGGGGAACTCCTCCTCTTTTCCTTCCTTTCCTGTCCCTTGTCAACAGGCTATAGCCATTGGCAACCACACTCCAATCATGGGATTCATCTGGNACAAACCCAAACCAAAACCCAAAATCACCTGCCTTGTGTTTCTACAGTTAAATGTCAGATATAATGAAAACTAAACAAACTCCTGCCCTGGTTTGTCTCCAAAGTATCTCCTGAAAAATCCATCAATATTAGCTTTTAGTTTGATTTATTACAGTTTTCAAATCTATAGTGGTTGATGGCTTTCTGTTTGAGTTTTTCTTTATTTGCTTGTATTTTGTGTGCTTTTGGTTTTTTTTTTTTCATTTTCATTGGTATGAACGTACAACATTCATTTAACACTTTAAAGATCATCTTCCCCTTTTGACAGTTAGATGTTCAAGTAGTACTACACCAAGTGGTAATTACTGTGTTTCAGTAAACCTTCTCTAACTTAGGAAGTTCTAGTTCTGGACTATTTCCAAGCTTTTATCATGAAGAAATTGGTATGGATCCGTGTAATAGGATAAAAAAGCGGATTACAAGGTTTTTCAGTTCCATCTAGTGGTAAGAGAAGGTATATATCTCAAAACATCACAGTCTCAGCAATAACAGTGAGAGAAAGGTTAGCAAAAATAATGCAAATCAAAATGATGAAAAATGTATAACTTAAAAATAAAAAGTTCTACTAATAAAGAAGTCAACCTCATCTTTTCTGTGTAATATTTTCTGTATGAGAGAAAATATTTTTTGTTATCTAGGACCCCAATCATTTTACAGGAATGAAGGAGCAGCTTTTAAAATCGTGGTGAGCAGGTACATTGTCTGTTGCAGTCATGCAGCATGTCAGTTCAAAACTTATTTTCTGATAATAACCAACCAAACAAAAAGAATTAGTCCCTCTTTTTGCTTTCAGTAGCCTTCAAATATGGTGATGCTGTTTGACTTTATACTGCAGACCCATGCAATTTTAGTATAGAGCATGCAGACTGCTCAAAATTACAAAGGCAAATTAAACTGCAAGATTTCTCATTGTGTCTTGTAAACAAATGTATAGCCTTTGCAGTGATTTCTTTGGGTTGCTTTTTTTCCTGTAACATTTACCTAAGAAGTATTTAATTTATCTATAAAAGCATAATGTTGTTATTAATATCCACTCTTTTCACCCTCTGTAATTAAAAGCAAATAGAAGAAAAATGTTAGCCATGTTTGCTTCATGGCTAGATAAGAACATTGTAGGGAGCATGTGACAGCATCAATCATGAGAGCAAGCAGAGGCATAAAGTGATCATGTACTGCCAAATTAAATTAAAAGCTGAGACTGCACGGGGCAAAACAAAAATATCCTTCAAGAACAATGAAGAATAGACTTTTCCTTTCATGGGTGATCTGACAAAACCACAGATTTATCCATTTTCTCTCTTCCTTGTTGAACTACCTTCCTAACTTAAAAAACAAAACAAAACAAAACAAAACCCCAAAAACATTTAATCATTAAACAAATCATGATATTAAGTAGATTTACAGATGTGATTTTTAAAAATAAAGAGGTGGGTTTTTTTTCTGCAGTGGTACAAACTGGATTGGGAGAGATAAGTGGCTGGTGGGAGAAATGAACAACAACAAATACTGTGCCAAAACCAAGTCAGGATATATGATATGAAGTAAAATAGATGAATTTTAGTCTTTTGCCAGTCAGCTGAGACCCTGTTTCAAAAGCTCTGTTCACCTAGCAGTTACCTGTTTTCTATAATCATCATCATAAGTGGAGATGAGCTCTTTCAAAGACACTTGCAGGAGGAGACCACTTCCAAAAAAGAGATATACATACAAACATGAGCATACTAGAAAGAGTCCAGCAAAGGGCCACAAAGGGCATGGTCCTGGGCAATGCGAAGATTTAACCAGGTGGTGACTTTCAGGGTTCCCTTGAAACCTCAGTCATTCTGTGATTCTGTGAAAGCAAAAAATATCAGGAAAATCTCAGAAAAGGCCTTCAAGTTTATGTAGTAAATCAATATTATTACCTAGTATTGGTAGGTAAATATATATAGGTGTATATATACCACACTGTATTAGTTGTATAATCACATGTTAAAATGGCAATTATTAAAGCATCTGAAATTTCTTACAGTCATGAAGTCCATCTGTCTGTTGCTAATCCAGAAATATGACTGAGTGTGGAAGAACTGAACCTCAGATAAATTTATTATGTTTCATTCTTTTTTTTTTTTTTGGTCTACCTAGTATTAGCAAACAGTGGGAGTTTTACCATTAAAAAGGTTTCCACTGCTTAATAGACCATATTGAAACAAAAGTTGTCCTTGAAATTTTTCTAGTTTAATTTTACTTCACATAATTTTAGTCTATTTCTTTAAGACACACTCTCTATTATTATGGAATAATGTTATTTATTTTGCTGTTAATGGTATAAAAACATATTAATATGATAATTATACACTGGGGATTTTTTGTTCAATGAAGCAGTTGTAAACATATTTAGTTTTATTGAGGTTATTTAATCACCTTTCAGTTATCAGTTTTTATCTCTCCTTCTGAAAACCATTTCAGTTATTCGATGAATTCTTTCCAATTTGCCTTCATTTTCCCTTGATAATGAGAGATTTGGAAATTAATAAAATAAGCCTTTTTTTTTTTTTCCTTTGAGTGGCACTTTAGTTTACTTGTCAATGTTCTCAGTAATGGAGGGCAGACATAGCAGATTTTCTCTCAAGTCTGTAGATACAAGCCTTCCANGAGAGATTTGGAAATTAATAAAATAAGCCTTTTTTTTTTTTTCCTTTGAGTGGCATTTTAGTTTACTTGTCAATGTTCTCAGTAATGGAGGACAGACAGCAGATTTTCTCTTGTCTGCAGATACAAGCCTTCCAGAGGTACCAGGGTGTATTTAGATAAATAGGCTCAGGCAGTTAAGCATTTGTTATGTCTATATTTTTTATCTGGCTTGATAACAGCAAACACAGAGTGAAAATGGTGCTGCCATGTTAGAGCCTGCGCTAATAAAGCCTCTGATTCTTTTTCCAGAACATTAGAACTATTTTATTGCAGTCCTTCAGCCACTTTGCAGAGAATTTTAGACTCATGATTGTAATGTTTGAAACTCAGCATCAAACATCTGAGGGATCCATTCTGTTACCCTTTCTCAGGCTGCAAACATACTTGTTTGCATAGGCGTATATACTCCATAGATGAGAGTAAAGGATGCACTGAAAACGTTTATATATATGTACAGTTATATGAATGCATACTTGTATGGTGGTTATAGATACTTAAGGACTGAATGTCACATGAAGAGAACTAATGAAAAATGAAAGAGTGATAGATCTTGCACTTTGCCAGATAATAAATTGTCTACGCCTGGTGGGCTAACACAATGTTTGCTCTACTAAAACCACTGGCGTATGGAACTGCACAATGTCCACTGTATAAGAAGGAAAACTGGAATTTCACCAGCCCCAGTGCCTTGCCATCTCAGCCAGGTCAGCTGGAACATTGGGATCTCTGACCAATATGCACCAGAGAGACCCTCAGGACAGAAGAATGCATGTGTAAAGCAGAGGGGAAATATGTTAATGATTTTTGGGAAAATGTTTATCATGTGTGTGTTTCGTCCAGGACAATCAATGAATATGAATGTAGAATATATTCACATCCCTCTTTGCAACCCTTGACTTCTGCTCCTAAATTTTCAGTGAGATTCAACATAATGTTGGACATCCCTGTTATAAAAACGTGTTTGTATTTCAAAACTTTCTGACCACATACAGGAGAGAACCAAGCATCTAAAGAAATATTATTTTAAATTTTAAATGCCTTTTTTCTGTCTTTTCATTTTCTAGTTTTACTTGACAAAAGTGTTAACAATTCATGAACTTCAAATTATCCTCCAAAAGCCAGATTTTCAAAGAATACTAAGTCAATTTTTTCACCTACATGAAGTGTTCATCTTTCAGAGATGTTCAGTGATCTGAGGCAGTTGATCTCCTTGTGGCACACATATGCTGAACATTGAGACAGTTTATTATAACTGCTTTGATAGGGTCATAGATTGTTAAATGCCCAGGAATCCAAATGAGAACTGTAAATAGTGGGTGCCTTCAGAAGTCCAGTCCATGATTTTTTTTCAGATTGATATTTATATGTTAATCTTTTCCAGTTGCTGCCTATGTTTGTATCTCCAGTTTTCATGGTAATAAATCTTCATGGTATTTGTAATCATATCAATATTTCTCTTTTAGCTTTCTTGCTGAAGACAGATTATTCAAGAAAAATAAAAATATCAGCATCCAGACCATTCTTTATTCAGCATTAATTTCAGCACCTTCATTTATTAACTGACCTATTTTCTTTCTGTTACTTCTTTTCTCTCTGAGGTATTTCTTTGTTCCTGTTGTCATGTTATCGAACATCCATTTATTCTTTCTTTTCTTTGAATTAAACCCAGAAAAAGACCTTCCTGAAAATCATTGTTTTCTTCTGTATCAGTGCATCTATTTTTCTTCAGAGTTAGAAACTATTTTTTTATGACATCTTGGTAATTTTTCTAAGGGGTTAGTATGCATGAGAATTCCCTAGTTCTGCATCATTTATTGCTTACTCCTAATTAGAATCTAATGGTTCCATGAAGACTTCTCTGTACTTGAAGCATAACAATGGCTTGTAGATTTGGTGTTCTGTGGGACTGGGGGAGGGGGTGTTGATACCTGAGAGAGATTAAGAGGAGCCTATTTAGTGGTGAAAATGTCTGGAACACCCTAGAATTTGTCTATTAGTCTCTGAGGACTGAATGAAATAGACTCAATAATTTACTGCATGAGGGAAAAATCAGAACGCCAATCTGTTTCTGCGGTAAATAATGTAATCATTTCATGGACATATTAGCGTCTCTATTTCTACTCCACTTTCAAAATCAGAATACTACTCAACATCTACTACAGAACTGGACAGGAGAGAACTGGTGACCTTGAAGGTAATGTACTCCAGCCACTAAGGACAAACAAATTTTTCTGAGTGGGAATTCTTGATTATTCCAATAGCTGATCTGGTACGAGATTGTAAAATTTCTATAGGTATTCAAGAAGCAGACACTCAGTTCATAATTTGTGAGATTTTCAGAATAATTTTGTCCTGGAACAGGGTATTTTATATTTATTTTATACAGAAGGCAATGCTGAAAGGCTCAGACACTAAACTCTAGGATTTTTTCTCATTTTGAGATGAGAAACCGCATGGTTCAAGCTGAGCTGAATAAGGACAGGAATATACTCTTTCCAAGTCTCCTGAACACCCCATCCACTAACAGATAACAAGTGCTGGAAAGCTTAATAGCAGATGACCACTGCAATGACAGGGTGAGCAGAAGAGCTTTGGAATTGCTATTACCTCAGTGTGCTCAGATAAGGCCTCTAAAGATGCCAGTGAGGCAGATAACAAGTGCTGAATGCCTGATCAGTCCCTTCTTCCTCTCCTAGTCTCCTTGCAGCTATATCACCCAGATGCAGGAACAAGACTCTCCCCACTCTCCAGTTTGAAAACTGCACCCATGCATCTCCAGGCTTTGCCTGACTATTTAGGGACCAAGGAAGGGGCATGCTTTGTGAAAAGGAACAAGCACAGGCAAGAACTTTAAGGAATGATATAATACTTCCTTTATAAAATTACATTCCTGTTGATGCAGAGACAGTTATTTACTAATATCTTCTGTGGTTAGCTACTTCTAAAGGGATGCAACAGGGCAACAAGACAAATGGTCATGATGAAATTTTATACTACACCTTACCTTGCGTGTGCCGTAACTCTCCTTCTCTTTCAGCTTCCTCTGACAAACCCCATTCTTTCAGTAAAGCATGCTGATTTTGCAACCTCTTCCTTCTAAAAGTGGCTTTAATTGTAAGAAATTGCATATGTATGCATCAAAAATTTTACTTGTATATAAGATGTTTCTACTAGCGGGGTTGCTTTTGTGTTAAAGCAGAACTTCTTGCTATAATCATGTTAAGTATGTTTGATGAAATATACCGCTATTACCTAATGTTGTATTCTATTTGTTTTAGAAGTAATAGAATTTTTATAGGTAGGCTATTAACATGGAAACATAATGACTGTAAAACACAAAATACATAACGTACAGCAGCAAACCCCTCAATTTACTGTCCCACAGCATTCTGTGCAAAAAACTAAGCCAAAACCAAAATCAAAACCAAGACCATTAAAAAACAGAAGGAAAGTAAAATATAAAATAAACAGATTATTGAAAATGGATTTTGTGGGATTATCAGCTTCAATACATTCCCTTGGCAAATGCATAAAACAGTGTTTTCACCTATAAGCACTATCTACAGTTGTTTCAGAGTATTTATTTTCAGAATATTTAGGTTTCTCATATATTCACTTTGCTTTATTTCCAGCATATTCCATAAAAGTTTTGAAACTGCCTTTTTTATAATTACTTTGGAATATATGTTTCCCACGAAATAAAAGAACTGAGAAAAGAAAGCAATAAAACTGTTTTCAGAGATTTTCTTTGTACTACTTTAGTTTTAGTACAAGTGCATTACTTAAAATATTAATGCATTTTTAATACCATCTGTGCATTGGGAGATGTATCTCTTCCTAGTAAAACACTAGCATGTGATATCTGAAGCCCCACTGAAATCTGCAAAAAGTACATCCAGGGATGTACAGTCCTGAGATGTCAGGGCTGTACAATCACAAGGCCTCCACTAATCTTATGATGTGGAGCATGTATTACTCACTACAGTGTATTAATAAGGTTGGTTCAGACCTCTGTTACATTGCTCTTCATCCTTCATTCATCCATGCCTCTAAGCAAGGTTTTGTGCTTTAATTCTGACTATAAACACTATAGTTTCAGACTATAACAAGAATGTTTTCCTTTCATGTTGATCACAATGAGGAAATCAAGAATTATTTATATAGTATGCCAAATACATTAAATTCAAAAGAAGTAGTTTTGCAGTACTCTGGTAATCTTGTTTCCATTAAGATAATTAATCAGTAAAGAGGATATACATTTTTACAGAATAATAGAAAAAAGGTAATTAATTTGAAATTTCTGTCTATAGTATGCTCAGAATTAATTCAGGAAGGACTACTTTAGTCACTAAGATTGTTACAGTTAAACCAGACTAAGATGCTCGAGAAGCAACAAAAAAAAGTTGTATATATATGTTAGTAAATAATGACTGTTTGACTGATTTGCCCTGCTGTATGTCCAAGAGTGGAATCAGACAGAGGGATCTAGCTCACCCAGCTTTAGGATCTGTAACATGCCCCACTGTAAAAGATGAAGAGAAGTAAACATTACCTGGGAATAGCTGAAAGTCTAATTCAGGGTGTAATAAATCATATATCAAAAGTATCTATTTCACTTCAGCAGCTCCAAAGTTTAAATTATTTGGAGTTTACCATCCAGATCTACAAAATTATTAAAAATTAATTCCATCAAGGAGATTTTTAAATTTGTTTTCTTTTGTCAAGATAATTGAAATTCTTGTGATGAGGAGTATGCTCACAGTCCTAGAAATGTGTGTTCGTCCTAAGTCATGTGTTAGTAAAAATAACTCATTTGCCAGGTTAGCTCTGTGCAGTTTGTAGTTACAGGATTTCACAGCACCCCTTACAAGTGACATAAGCAGCACACTGCAGCTGTTAGGGACTGCACCCAGATTCTGCAGGGATTGTGCATACACAGATTGTCTAAAGAACCAGTGCTAGGACTGATGCTGCAGTGCAGCGGTATTAGCTGTTAACAGCTGAAATATCTCTCTTCTTCATCGCTCTCTTTAAGAGTACATTTTTTATTTTACCAGAGCTTGTTTTAACAAAACGTTAAACACTCCTTAACCTCTCTTAATATTTGTATTTAATGGGAATTTTCAAAAGCACTGTGCATTTTAGGAGCCGAAATCTTTTGTGACTTCTACATCATATTAACACGAATAATTTTCTCTGGTATTTGTACGCTACAAAATCTCACAGACACCTTCAAAAATCACTTGCCAGCTAAATCACAGCTCACTATTCCAAACAGTTTTCTAAAGCCTAGATGTGAAAAGTCTAGTGTAAAGAGGGATTAGTACCATATGGTAAGAGATATATGTAAACAGATTTTTTAAGATCTCCATAGAACTTTTCCTACCCTAATGACTGAAAAATCGAGATAGACTGTTGTATCACTGCTAAAATACAGATAGCCATGAGAAATCGTCATTCTGTAACCATCAGGAACTTCTAGCTTGAGATGAGTGCTGCATTTCTGAAGCCTGTGAGCCCTTGCTGATAATTCATTGAGGCAGACCACCTCTCTGCTTGAGGAGACTTTGCTGTGTCTGAGCTGATTAGGGAGTGAGAAACCAAGAACTGAAAATCACTGATTGCTAAGAGCTCCTATCAGGTTTAACAAGGATTTGAAGGATGGAGGGAAACAGTGTACATAAGCATAATCTCTTGGCCTTGGAACATAACCTAAGAAAATAAGAATTGCTGACTTCTGGTAACCTTTCTCAAATCTGAAAGTGAGGACTTAGCCTGAATCCTGTCAGGCTTCTACTGAGAATTTTTGTTATGATTTTTGTCCTTATTTTCTAAACTAGGAAAAAAAAAAAAAAACAAACAACTAAATACACAGTGTGCGTTGTTTGAGTATATATTCATAGAATATATTAAATCGCATTAATTTGAAGAAAAGTAGAATGGAATATGAACAGAAAACTTTACGTCTTTTTTTTTCCCAATATTCTCTGATGTAATGGCAATTCCAACAACCACTCAATGACTTTTTAATGTTTGTGGGGTTTTTTTCCCAAGAGATATGCTTGTGAGTAGTAAATTGATAGAAATATCAAGCAGGAATAAAATAAGAAGAGGACAGGAAAAGAGAGTAGAGAGAGCTTTCAAAGAGATGGCAGATAAAGGAAGATGGATCCCAGAGAAACAGTACTCCAAATATAAATATAGGGAGGCAAGGGTTTCAAAGAGAGAGTTGATAAAATTAGCTTTGGCTGTAAAACAGATCTTTATCAAAATACTCTAATTTCTGATATGAAAGGAAATTACAGAGTGACTGTTTTTTATTTTGTTTGGGTTTTTTTTTCTGCTTTCCTCTTTAGTGTTTATGAAAAAGTGCAAGAGAAATATATACTATAACAGCAAAGCCACACACTGTGGAACTTTAGTATGCTTGAGATACTGTGACCACCTGAAAAGGATACCAGAGCCACAATGCCTCTTGTATCTGCATTTAGGACAGGTGAAATCTCTAGAAGATATCAAACTGATCTGATCATTAGTAAATATTTTATGTGCATAGAACAATGGGAGACGTAATGGAAAAAAGGGAAAATGTAAAGCCTGGTCAAATAACATCAGTTAAAAATAAAGCAATACCTCTATGAAGGAGCCAGGTACACTGGGTTACTGTAAAAATATTGGTTTTCAGTAAGAGATATAATTAAATTTTTAATTTCACACACTTTAAATTTGCAAATATCCAGTTTTCTAATTTGCTAGTCCAACACTTCTTATATCCTCCACAGTTATCTGTGAATTGTCTAGTTTCTGTCTCCTCTCATCCCTAAATCTTAAACCTATTTGAATATGATTTCAAATTCTGATAGCCTGTATTCATTATAAGAGCCTTAAGTGTGTTAGTGTTTCTATTTCTGTTTCTGAGTTAGCTTCACAAAGGTAAAACATATAATACAGCTTTCTTGCAGATATAAAGACATATGATTACTTCTGTGGAGGTATTGAAACTGTTGCAGAAAATAAACGGTCAGTTATCAGTCTTAAAATCAGAAAAGGAACAACATTCCCTTGAGTAAAAAGCTCATTCTGATCAAGATAAAGAATACTATTCTATTTGGCAGTTGTAGAAGAGACAGCTGCAATATATAAGGATATACACAGGGAAAGAGCTTTTTCTGATGCTTGTTGACATCTCCAAAATATGAAAAGTAATTTGCAATATTAATATAAGCTTTACAAATTTCTTGCTATTGCTTCACATATATTGACTTTCTCCCTGTTAGATTTAATAGTATATAATGGATAATTATAGCATTTTTAAAGACCTTAAAAATCAATTTCCTGTGTTTTCTTCTATTTTTCTTTCCTATTTCTGTTTTCTTCTTCAAATCAAGATATACAGACATTTGATTGTATATCTTGTCTTTTCTGGTATCTTGTATATCTTGTATACCTGTCTTTACCTTTTAAGTGGTGTTTTCTTGCAATGTGACAGCTTACCTCTGTATATAAACAAAATCTAGATGCTTGTTGAGACAGATATGAAAATTCTAGATGATCCTTTATAGTCGACTTAAGACCATGAATATTATGTTAGAATGTATTTCAAATAATGCTTTAGAACATATATTAAATCACATTTTGGAAGGCATTTAGTGAATACTGAACACTGTGTGTTAACCTTTTGCATATTGTAAAGCACTACAAGCATCTGGGGCCCCTCGTTGATAATGGGGAGAACTAACCTAAACACCCCGGGATAAGAGGGCTAAGAATGCAGATAAAGAGAAGAACACAGACTTCTACCCAGCAGAAACTAAGTATTCCCTTGAAAAAGCACCAAAAGGGCCAAAGCACACACAAGAGAGGTAAGGGTGAAGAGTTCATTGAAGAAGACTCTGTTTCTTTCATTCTTCAGAGGCCCCCAGAGACCACCACAGCCTGAGCATGCCCAGAAGGGTGTGGAGTTAATTACCATATGAGGTGAGATGGGCGGGGCCAGGGAATGAATATGCATGAGGCAGATTGTGCAATGTCATGCATATGTAAGACCTCAGGGAATTACAAGGGGGAACACTCTCGGGTGTGTATGCCTGACTTTGGTGAAATTATTCACCAAATAATCTTGATGCCGATTAAATACATACCGCTCTAACAACTATTTTTAGTTGTGGCGTTCTTTCCACCCCCGTTTCACATGTATGCAAGATAGGACGGAATTAGTGAACACAGCTGGAGTAAAACATTGGCAACTGCTCCAGCTAGACATGTCCCTTACTTCCTCCCTTCAGCACCATCTATTTTTTCCTTAAATCTAGTGAGTTTGGCAACACTGATTTCCTTTTTCTGTTTTCCAACTGCAAGGAGGCTAGACAGTAAAAATTCCAGAAGAAAAGGAGAAGATAACATTTCTTCTCAGTCTCTTCTGTATATAGCTGAACTGACAATGTAATGAAACTGTTTTTTGTGGCCATGAGCAGTTTTTCCTGAAATGAAACAGAAACCTAAGATCTTAGGTTTTAAGAGCAACTAAAAGGTCTTGCTGCAATTTCAATGTATTTTAGAAATAGGTTCTAACAATGGGCTTGAAACACACTTCTGTCCATGGTAAATCAGATTGAGTGAGCTCAATTACTGTGTAATCTACAACATGGCCACTGTTCTTCTGGCTTGGCTGGTCTCTCTTAACTCTTACCAATTGATGTACATGGTTTTTTGGGTGGCCAGTACCACTTCTGTCCCTTGTTTTGCATTATATCAAAATGCATTCATGTTAGGACATTTTGTCAGTGTTCCTTTTCATTGACAATTCAGCTGGATATGTACATTTGTTGCATTTTGTCTATAACAGTTTAGACTACTTTTAGAAGTTTTCTTACTGCAGATTCACTTCTGCAAATTTAAAAGAAATTAATCTTAAAATCTATAGAGAATAACTGTATTTTGTTTTCATTGATACAGTCTATTTTATTATTGGTATAATAAATCCAGAGCTTTCTGCAAAGAAAAAGTACAGCAAAGGTTGTTGATTTTAATAGTAGTATATCAGAGATGAAGTTAACTCTCAGAAAAAGTATTTTTCCCCATCCTTACCACCATAACATTGTTAGCACAAAATAAAAGAAAATTGATGAAAAAGATAGCGTATACTTGATGTTGATGGAACACATGTTTGTGTCTAATACACTAGAGAAACTCTCCAATAACAGTTCACCCAAGTGAAAATATTGGACCATTTTGCTCCCAAGGTCAATGTCAATTGAGGTTATTGACTATATAAATGCTAAATACAAAAGTTTGTGTTGTTCAAGGCTGCTCTTAACTTGTACGCTATACTTTTCAAGGTTCCTCAGTTCCATTTAGAGTTTGCATCCCTCATTCATTTATGCCATTTCTATCTTTCTGTCCTGTTTCTTTCTTTAATAGTCATTTCAGTCTCTAAATCCTAAATGTTAAAGGTGTCGCTGTTATGGAGGGAAGAACATCACATTCAAGAACTCATTTTTAGCTTGTCTGCTAAAAAAAGTCCATTTTCACAGACAAAGGTTAGCCTAGAGAAATGGAGATAGGAGGCACAGCTGCTGGGCTACATCCAGACACCATGGGATTCATCAGCCCATCATAGCCCTGTCCAGCAGCTTAGAGGATAATAGAAATACAGTGTCAAATGGGAACCCAAGTTAAAGACTCAGAGAAAGAGAGAGTCTTGTCCAGGCTGTCCCAGGAGAACCTCAGGCCCATGGTTCATATGTCACAACTACCCCTTGAGTCAAAGGGAATGTCTGTAAGATCATTTTACTGAATAAGCGTGAGCCACTACTTAGAGAATTTGCAACACATTATGGGATGCGAGACAAAAGACAGAATGTTTAGGGGAAGAACCAGAGGCAAGGAAAATGATAGAGGCGTAGATCTGGGTGATTTGGTGAGGAACAAGAATGAGAAAACAAAGGAGCAAGCTTTTGGTGCTGTTTGTATCTGTGTCAGTGATGAATGTTTTTATCTGCGTTGATCTGTGTGGCCAGCTGCGTGTATGATGTGCTGTATATCTGTGCATATGTGCCTACTGGGAATACATACCCAGCCTCACTACTGATTGCACATGGAGGCATGGGGCTGCTGCAGTAGATTTGCCTTTATCAAGCTAACAGATTTGATAACTGCAAAACTTGACATAAGTTGTTCTGCAGTCATGCAATCTGTAGACTAATATTATTTATGAATATCTGAAGTCCATGTCCAATAGTAACATCCCTTGGAAAATGTAAAACAAAAATTAAGCCACACAAAACAAACAAACAAACAAACAAACCCCCAAAAGCCCCCACCAAAACAAAAAAACTGGTTCTTTCAACTGCCATTGTAGATCTGTAATACAGAGCATTTTTGGTGATTAGAGGGAAGTCAGTGACATATATTTTATACTGAGAGGGATCAGTTTTTGAGTGGATTCAGCCTTCTGATATTTGTGAAAGGTTCTGCATACTTTCCAACTTTCTGATATATTTGGGATTACTCACTGAATAAAGAACTAATCATTGTGGCTAAAGTTGACAAAATTAAGCCCTAATTAATTTGGCTGAAATCACAGGAGGAGTCAGTCAGCATCAGAGCGAAAATAGACTGTGATTCTCACCTATTGCAATGTCATGGCGCCAAACTGGCTACCTCTCAATAGAATTAAAACCTGTGACTTTTTCTTTAGTCATTTCTCCTTGTTTCTTGGTCTGTGTGATTCAAAGGTATTGTGCAGACTGCATAGTATAACGAACTGCAGTCCATGAATACAACCAAAAGGTGTACTGCATGATTCAAAATATAAACCTGTAATCCTGAAGCACAATAGATACTGTGATGCATTTTTAATCACAGGGATTGCTCACAATCCTTTCACGGTTCTGAAAAAAATCCAAAGCATTATATATTTGAATGTAATCTGCTGGACAATCTTTTAACCATTCAAATCAAGTGACTATTGAAGTATGCCTTGCTTACATTTTGCAATTATGACAAATTATAATAGTAGGATGTTACACAAAACAACATGGAGTTTAGCTTGGACTAATCATCAAAGTATCTATCCTGACTCTTGAAAGATTTACAGCCTAAGGAAACTACTATGGCTGTCATATTGGTTAATTTACAAAACATTATTCTGCAATATTAATGCTGTGCTTTCAAAATCTACAGTGTACAGGTACACAGATCATTAGTAAAATAGGAAACAAATTATTGCATTCTAGATTAAACATGGAGATAACAAATGTAATATCTGAAAAAGAAGGTAAAAGAAAAGAACTTTGTGTTTCCCATAAGCATTTTTCCATATTTATATTGCTATTTCCATTTCACAAACTAGAATAAAAAAGGAAGTCTCTTTATTCCCCCTTCCCCAAGCATCCTCAACCGAACTTTGGCAATACATAATAGCAATGGCTGTTATGTCACCACTGTTTCTTCCACTTCATGCACCTGGCTTGTTGCTGTTAGATCTCACAGACTGAGACTGAAACCATAAGATGGAAAAAATATGTCTTCAGATTCTGTATATGGGAAGTGCTGGCAAAATCATCAGTACACAAATGACCCTTATGACCAGCCAGACAATATTTCTCTTTCTTGCCAGAACAGTTTAATAAATTTTTTGAGGTGTAAGCCTTAATGGATTATTGTTTTTTTGTAAAGTGTGTGATGGAGGATCAAAATAGAAAACAATTTGTTGAAAAAAGATTTCGCATGGATTTAAAAATCTATATCTGGTTTTGTTTTAAACTGTGTATGTCTGTAGTCTAAGATGAAAGGCTAATGATCTTGGTATTTCTCTGAACAAGTTTTTGTTGCATCATGTAACGATTGCATCCATACAGTCCTTCCATTTTGTAAATCTTTATAATTCCTCAGACAAATATTGTGACTTAGAAGTATTTGTACATACTGACCAAGAGAGGTTTTCTCAGTTATTGCATATGGAAGCTTGCGCAAAATGCTGCTGCTTTAAAGTATCCATTTCATCTGTACAATTTAGTTCGGCTTGTTAAAATGAATAATCTTCCAAGGAGCTAGAGTTATGCTGGAAATTTTCATTTTCAAAGTTTAATCAGACTTCCTAGTTCTGTTCCTAGCATTTATAACTTTAACGTTTAGTTGTCAGAGTCATAAGTGACTGTAAAAACCCCACCAGCATTCAGATGTTCAAGAAACAGCATTACATTTTCAGCAAATTTCTGCTTAAAAATTCAGGTTAAAAAAAAGACTTTTAAATTAATCTGTGCATAAAACACATATATAATAGTTTTAAACATGGCAACAATATCATTCAAGGTCTGATCCAGTGAGCCCAACTCAGACATATAAAAATTGTTAAAGTTTAGGTTCAAGGGCAGTACAAAGCATTCTCAGAACACTACACTAATTTCACTTAATTCCTCTCCTCTTGTTCTGTAAAGAGTGGCTATTTGAAAAAGTTAACTGAGTTCTGTGTGGTTTTAATGCGTTTTACTAAAAAGGTGAAGCAAAGAAATATAACACTCAAATACATGAAAATAGCTGAAATTGCTCCTACTGCAATAAGCTCATTAAATTAACTTGCCTGAATGCTGGCTATTAGAATTATCAGACCAGAGATTTAATAGGTCTAATGCATCTGTTTGGGGAGGTTCACACATCTCCCTACCCAAAGGTTATTGAGCAGGCACAGTGTATTTCTTTTTGGGTAGCTGTCGTGCTGGCGTGTACATTGTTGCTGTAGTGCAGAGAAAGTGCTGTGTTAGTGCAAAGTGTGCTTAGAGCAAGAAAAGCAGTTAAGAACAACCTGTATAGAGGTAACCCTTGGAAAAGTTCTGGTGGAGACACATTCCATGGTAGCCAATGGAAAAATCACTCCAAATCAGGATCTCAAGTTAAATTCAGTGAATTTTTAAACGGATTTAATGGTTTAGATCTCATATGCGTCACTTACTCAAGTCTGTGCTGTCTCCTTCCACAGTTAAGCTGATTATATCATTTTAGATCATGATAAGGAGCCTGAATGAGCAGGTGAACTTCACACAGTGTTAAGATAATAATAAAAAAAATTAATGTCTTTATTCTACAGCCCCAGTGATGCAGAAGAATCTCCTTCATCCTAGCAGATAACATTAATTACTCTTTCTCTACCTACAGAGCACAAGCTTTGCCATGCAATTTTAGAGTGAATATAGTTAGCCAGCAGCCTTACAAATTCAGAAAACTCTTAATGCAGCCAAAGAAGTAGAACAATGTTGGAGCATAGTGTGATCTGAAAAGGCAGTTTCTGGAGACTCACAGATTTGCTGGGTTTCAGCCTCCTGGGTGTCAAACAGGCAGAGGCAGAACTATGTGTCAGTGCTATGCTCCAATTTGCAGGTTCTTTGGCCACCATATCTTTGCCTGATACCACCCTGACAGGCTTACAGTGTCTGCAAGAAGACAACCTTTTTCTGGGGCATTCACCCTTACTTTCAACCTGTCAAATAGTTAGAATGCTATTAGAAATTATTAACCATTTTACTACTAAAAATACAATATACCACTCAACCTACTCATAGCATGAAAGAATAAAAAAAGGCTATAGACCAAAAGGTCAACAATAGCAGAAAATAAAAGCAATATTAAACTGCTGCTTCATTTTTCTACTACTTTCAGTTCAGTCAAGTTTATTTTCTGGGGAAGCATGATCAAGATAAGATGAAAAAGGGTTTAGTAGCAAACAAATAAAAATGGCATGATCATAAATCCTAGTATCTATAGATGTATGCATTTAATTATTATTTATTCTCCTTCTAGACACCTCCCAAGAAACCTCAGAAGGGTACATTTCCTTACTGACTGGAAAGGCGAATAAAACCAAAACCAAAAGGATTCCAGACATTCCATTTGTGCTGACCTTTTTAAGGAACAATTCCCACTTACCGTGTTTTAAGCACCAACTCTGAAGCACTGGGACTAATTAGATGGCCCATATGTTCTGATTACAATAAACATTATGCACAACTTTTGCAAAGAACAAGGTCACTGTGATTACCTACATGAAGTTTCATCCAAGAAGTCCATTGTCTAGAGAAACTTATTGCTGCAAGCTAATAATTCTCTTCTTTTTTCTTTTTCTTCAAAAATACCACTTGAAGAGCAATATAAATATTTCATGGAATGGTACTTATTAAGTCATACATTTTCAATCATAATTCAAGAACATTTTAAAAGGAGAAATTTGTTCTGCATTGTCAGAGAATAACTACTTTAAAAAATAAAACCAAAGAAGACTTTATAAGTGCACTTATTTAGGGGTTTTTTTTGTCTTCAGAAGTATTCTAAAGGTTAAAAAGCAATTAAAATTGTAAAATAAGCAGCCTAACTGCTAATTTCATTTATCTTTCCCTTCCCTCCTTTGAATACTTTTTTTCTTTGAATGGTAATTTCCAGATATTGCTATATTTCATTTGTACTTTCTCTTTCTTTAATATTCTCACTGTAAATATCTCCTTAAAGTAGTTCTCAAGTATCTGCCAAATGTCACTATTTCTCTACACTGACAGAATGATGCTAATTAGCTTTCCTTTTTTAAATAGTTTCAAACTGTAAGTTCCTTAATTAAGAATGTGATTTAGAGAAAGCAGAGACGATTACAGAGACGATGCTCCCATTTCTACTTTTGCTTCTCTAAACTATGGTACAAATGTTTCCTGAAATAAATGTATATTACTACAAACAGAATATTTTTCTGATACTCACATTTGTTATTAAAAAGTGTTACTCCCCACTAATTCCTAGTGTGGGACTATTTCTTCAAAAGTAATTTATGGGTCTTTTATCTTTTTAAAATACATGACGCAAAAAGCCATCAACCTATACTTACCTTTATTCAGCTGAGGGGTGGACATCAATGTGTAGAAAGGGTTACATAAAACAATATAGCAAAGATTGTATGTTTTTCTAAATTTGCATATATTGATACAAGACAGGTAAAAATGAGAATTTAAATAACCATGAAATTCACATAATTAAAAATAATAAGCAGGCCTTGCATCCAATTTTCTTGTAATAGCATCCAAGATAATGCAAATCTATCTGCAGTTGAAGAGTATGTTGGAGACAGCCAAGAGTGAAGATGTCATACACTGAATAGAAATAAAAATATTTTAAATTGGGAGAACAAAACTGTTGCAGTAAGTGATCAGCCATTCGGGTAAAGAAAAGAATAACTGTGGTTTCAGTCTCTGTTTTCTTGGTTACTTCAGCATGGATGTGTCAGTGAATAATGCAAATAAATAAAATTAAATATGATGAAGGACCCAAACTCATGGGTCACTTCTTTTCAAGGCTTTAGCTAAATGCCAGCAAATTTATATGGTATTATGTGCAGATCTTTTTAATTTTATTTCTCATTTATTTGATTTTTAAGGGCCTATTTTCTTATTTTCAAAGAGCTGTATTTTGCTCACTAGATTTCTTTTTTTTTTTCCCAAGTTCCTCTTCCCTTTGCATTGCTACATTGTTGTTTGTTTGGGTTTTTTAATAATTGTTTCATATGTTAATAAGATTTAAAAAAAATAAAAATATGGGTTCATAAGATAAAGAGATTTTTTTGGTTGCCCTGTTGTAGGAAAGAAAGAAAATTTGTATAGATAAAGTCAGTTCAGCACTCATAACGCGATGATAGAAGTGATTGTGATTTTATTCAGACAGAAGATTTCTGCTGATGGTAGCTTTCAGACAATTATATTGGTAAAAAAAAATAGGTAAAAAAACTGATGAAGTCATTAAATTTTCAAAAATTACAAATTATCCTGTAAAGCTTCAGTGACTGCAAATTAGCCTTTGCTATAGCCCTCTGCTAACAATCTATAGATCATTTTATTATTCATGAATTTTAGTAATTTCAGGACACTACAGGTCATCTTATGCTCATTTATTTGCTAAACACCTTGTGCTGGTATGCCTGTGCTGAAAAATTGCCACTATTTACTTCCCACAAGACACACAAGCAACAAAGTGGTGGATTTGGCCCCAGACATCCACTACGCCAGGCAGCATATATATCTTGCTGTCAGAGAAATAAATGAGCCTTTAAATTGGCTGCAAAGCTTTAAGAACTGAAATTTATATGTCTAGTTATCAAACAGAAAGTTCAGAACACCTGCCAATATGAAACATAATTGTGACAAACTGTTACATTTTACCTTTAACTTTTTGGCATTAACACCACAACTTCATTATACAGACTTCATCCTCCCTACCCCTCCTTTCTCCCTTTGTCCAGATCAGTTCCCCTCCAGAAAAACACTCATTATATTTATCTATTTGCAAATGCTGAACAATCATTGATACATTTATTCATCTCTCATCTGAGACAAAAAAATTCTAACATACCAAAACACTAGAATTTCCTATGAGAATAATGAAAAATACTCACAGATTAACATAAAAGGCTAGTGATATTTAGATATTTGATCTTTATAACCTTGGAAAAGTTTAGAAGGCTTTTCATAGAATATCTACAAGCATGAAAAGCCTCTAGATTATTTGTTTTGTTTTGCTTTACTTTAAAAAATTCAAAATACCTGTTTTTTTCAATGCCTGACTTCACTATCCTTCCCTCTGTGTCCCAGCTTTAATGCAACATTTTTGTTGCAACAAATCCAGCAATTGCTAAACTCTTTACTCTTTATCTAAGTGTTCCATAAAGGGAAAAAAAATCCACTTGTCTCTAAACCAACTTTAAACTGTGTGCTATGTGCACTGCAGTAACTAAATAACTAAAGTAACTAAGTAACTAAATATTTTCCCTTTTGGGCATGTGTGTGTCTGTTTCTCCAACCACTAACAGCCACATGAAAAAAGTATCATATTTAAAGAGAACGTTTTTTCCTTGTTATCTATCAATGAAGAGAATATTTAGACCAAAAGTCAATTCTACATCAAACAAAAAATCAATATAGAGAGCTTAAAATTCTTAAATGCCTTGACCAGCTGAACCTTCCTGTTCAATAAAGGGAATACAAACAGCCTTAGAAAGATAATTTAATAAATGGCACTTTATATTCTTTATTATTTCTAACCATTTAGCTTTTTCAGCTCCTGTCCGCTGTCTAGTCAGGTAGTTGTGGACAAAGTAGCTCATTAAGGTAATCTGTTGCGTTTAGCCAGGTTTTAAGTCAAAAATTGGTCAAAATATACCTGTTCCTCCTACCAGCATGACTATGTCAGTGATTTCAAATGACTTGAAAACATGGAGTTAGTGCACACTCTTCAAAGAAAGATGAGAAATGACTTAGTGAAAGGTAGACTTCATTTTCACCTTGTACAGCACAATGCTGCATACTAAATCTCTAATCCCCACAGAGAAGTCCTTCATATTTATTCCCAGGATCATACATTTTAGATATGAAATGGCCTTTTGTGTTGTTTCCATTTTTGGCCAAGGAATATTTCGTGAAAGCATCATAAAGGGAAGGCTAAGGGGAAGGCTACTTCCTTTTAGTTTCTTTCAGGTGCTCTTTAGGCATATTAAGCTATAAGGCAATGGTTGAGTTGTTCAGATTAGCTCAACCACAGTTGTAGAGATGCTTTTTAAACAGATATGTAAACAGTTGTCATTCTAGAAAAGTCTATTTGGTAGGTAAAATAATGCTGTGTATAGAAACAGCTTTCAATTTGATTATTTCTCAATTAATTTAAGTAATTTTAAATGAAAAATTTCACCAATTTTTGGTTCATGTTTTATCATGAAGTCTCGTACATAGCAATGTAGTTGACAAATTAGTAAGTGCTGTTTTGCTTTTAAACATAAGTTGTAGTACAATAGCAGCACAGACTGACACTTTTACTAGACATTATCACAGTCTGATATGTGTTACATTCAAAGTGTGTTTTCTTTCAACAGTTATTGAACTATTCATTTTATAAAACAATCCAGGACCTTGTGAGTCTTTATGATAATGTCCAAATTAGACATGCAAAGAAACAACAATAAGAACATGTCTATTTAAATTCTAGCCAGAAAGTCTGAATGCTTAAATTGCACCAAAAATCTCAAATAATTGGTCAGAAAAATTACTCCTCTGTACCACCTGAAACTCACATGTGAAAATCATGTCATAGTTATATAGTATAATCATATCACGTGGGTTTGGGTTTCAGATGGTACTGGAGGATAAGTGCATAAACACTACATCTTCCTTTGATAAAATTCAATGTAACTCTAGGTTGAAATGTACATGTTCTAGGTCACATTTTTGAGTAGAAATAGCAAGCAACAATCTAAATCCTTTGCAGTTTATTGTTATTCAGATATTAATCAAGAATATACAAAACAGCCAGTCTCAGATGCATCCGAGAAGTTATGCATTGTGAAATTTTGGCTAACATCTTCAGGATTCTTTCAATAGTGAATAAAGCCAGACATTGTTTTATAGTAAGCTAAGTTTCCCGAGGAATAGGATATCTGAGTCCTAGACTTTTCACAGATTGTCTAGGATAATCACAGGTCCTAAATTCTAAGTACCCCAAGTAGCTAAATGCTACACTAAGTACTTTCACTCTGTCAATTGCACCAAGTCCAAGACTGTGAGAGGAATTAAGATTTCCTCTGGATAAGGGTTTTTCTTAGATTTTTGACCCTATTCCTAGATTTTATCTGATGCAATATAAAATAAATTGGTATAATATTACTTAGGGTTATGATGCTTAATAAAGGCAGGCAGTCTTTCCCAGCTGAAGACCACAAACTACTTGTTAGCATCCCCAGAGGTATTTGAAAGGTGAACGGATATAGTTCCTAGGGATTTGATTTGGAAGTGCAAAGTTAATGCTTGGACTTGTGGCCCTTAAAAGATGTATTCTACCCTGAAGTTTTCTATAACTCTATGATTAGATATATATGTGCTGAGATTATGTAGTTAATTTTGTCAGAGGTGGTTTTAGTGTTACACTTGAAGAGATTTCACAGGATATATAATTTGTCTTGACCCCAATATCTGTAAAGCTGGTCTGAAGAGATCTGACTAGACTTTAAATAAAAAGAAAAAATATTTTGAAAAATACTCTCTGAAATCAACAGAGAATCCCAGACTTCTCTGATGAAAAGTAAGTAGAACCCTCTTCAACATTATATTTCAGAGAACAAAACTGTGATCAAAAAACCAAATTCCCAATAAAAATCGTCCCAGGCATTAAAATTTTCTCCTTAAATTTATGATGACTCAAAATTTCTTAAAATAAAAAACAAAATTACAGTTTTTTATAGTATCATCATGTGAGATGATGAGTTTTGTGGGAATATCTGGCACAGAAATGCCCACCTATCTCTGTTATTCATTGTGTATTGAGGTTTTTCAGTGGAGGAAGAAAGGAAAGGAAATTTCTACCATTTTGGGATGAATTAAGAGGTTTTTCAAGTCACCAAATTACCATGATTTCAAGTGTGAATTAATAAATACTTGGACAAATAAACAATTGCATATCAGTTGGATTGATTGCTACAAGGATAGTTGCATGTGTCTTCATATGATCGATGTAATTTATTCTTTTCATTGTGTCTATGTGTCTAACTAACTACAATTTCTATGTAGCACAAAATTTTTGTACAATTACTTATAAACATTCTTTCATTTTTTCTTCTTAGTTATCTGGTTCCATATTACTCAGGTAGGTTAAAAAAAAAAAATGGTTCTTACAA
Organism: Hippolais icterina; assembly: GCA_013400075.1. Lineage (NCBI taxonomy): Eukaryota > Metazoa > Chordata > Aves > Passeriformes > Sylviidae > Hippolais > Hippolais icterina. The sequence goes on along the minus strand of VWYN01011345.1, from coordinate 90,154 downwards.
AATATAGTCTTTTTCCTCCTGGTGAGAGTGTTGTAAATAAAATCTGTGGTATTTCAGCACATCTAGTTAATTAGTGATATGAGTCATGGGGGTTTTTTGTTTGATTTAATGTTTATTTCATTCTCTGTTAACATAAAGCAGAAACATCAGAGATGAAAATTCCTGCTGTGTCAGAGAAGCAAATTTGAACTGTGAATGTATTAATCCCCCAAAGAATAGCAGGGCCTCAAACTTTAGGTGAAACAGGCATTGCACTGCTTAAAAAACCCCCACAACATTTAACAGTATTGGCTTTGGTGGAGGCATGGTACTGATGATGAATAGTTCTGAAAAAAAATCCAACCAAATTTAGCTAAATATTTTAAACAAATGCTATCTAATATATAGATCTTGGTAACTTACAGATGAATACTTGTGCATACAGAGGTTCAAAATCTCATGAAAACTAAGGAAATGGTACATGCTACCACTATAATCAACTGTCAGAAAAATAAAATGGATGAATCTCATTAAGTTTTTTAGCAATAGAAAATTATTATCCATGGTTTTAATTATATCTATATTATACATTCCATGACATAAGTTAAGAATTAATGTGAAGATTTTGTATAAATTTATCTACATAAACAGCTGTTATAATAGACTGGATTGCCTGTTATACACAAAACCTAACATGGAGACCTAGCATGGGCCCAGTAGGTGCTGGTCAGTGACACATAGTCTGGTTGGAGGCTGGTAAATAAAGGTGTGCCCAAGGTGTCAGTACCTGGTCTGATCCTCTTTAACATGTGAAGTGTTTCCTCTTAAAAAGCACACTGCAACAAACATGCCATTGTCATCCTAGCCTGTATCAGCAATAGTGTGGCCAGCAGCACCAGGGCAGTGATATCCCTCTGTACTCAGCTCTGGTGAGGCTGCACCTCACGTCCTGTGTTGTTTTGCGCCCCTTACAACAAGCAAGACTTTCAGGTGCTGGAGCATGTCCAGAGAAGGGCAACGAAGTTGGTGGAGGGTCTTGAGCATAAGTCTGATGAGGAGTTGGCTGAGACAGGTGGGGTTGTTTAGCTTGGAGAAAAGGAAGTTCAGAGAGGATGTTCTTTGTCTCTGCATCTGCCTGGAAGGAGCTTGTAGTATCTTCTCCTGCATAACAAGGGGCAGAAAAAGAGAAAATGGTCTCAGGTTGCACCTGCGAAGGTTGAAATTGGATATTAGGAAAAATTCTTCACCAAAGTGATGGTCAGACATTGGAATAGGCTGTCTTAAGAAGTGGTGGAATCACCATCCCTGGAAGTGTTCAAAAAACTTGTGGATGTGGCATTTGGGAACAGAGTTTAGTAGTGGACTTTGCTGTGTTAGGTTTATGGACTCCCTTCCTCGACAGTAGGGGTCTTTTCCAACCTTAATGATTCTATGATTTTATGATTTTTGTTAATGGTCTGAATCATGGGGCAGAGTACACCTTCAGCAAGTTTTCTGATGATGGGAAACTGGGAGGAGGAGCTGATATGCAGGGAGTTGTGCTATCACTCAGAATGACAGGCTGAACAAATAAGCTGACAGGAATCCTATGAAATTCAGCAAGGGGAAGTGCAAAGTCCTGCACATGCAGAGGAATAACCCCATGTATTGGTACAAACCAGGACCACCCAGCAGGAAAGTAATTTGTCAGAAAAGGACCTGGGGGCCATGCTGGACAACAACTTCAACAAGAGTCAGGAATGTGCCCTCGTTGCAAAGAAAGTTAATGACACTGCTTTAAGAGTATTCCTGCCAGCAGAGTATGTGAGGTGATCCTTCTCCTTCCCTCAGTACTGCTGAGGCTGCATTTTGGGGTTATGTCCTGTCCTGGGCTCCTCAGTGCAAGAGAGACATGGACATCAAGCCTCCAAGATGACTAAGGGACTAGAACATTCTTCTGTGGGGAAAGGTTAAAGGGCAAGGACTGTGCAGCCCAGAGAAGAGAAGGGTAAGGGGAGATGTTCTCCATGTACATAAATACCTGAGGGGAAATTAAAATGAAGACAGAACCAGGCTCTTTCCGTGACACTCACACTTCTCTCATCATCTCTGTAAATTTTGTAACTTCTTTGTTGCAGCCTACTGAGATCTTTCAGTTGGACATTTACAGAATCATACCAGATGTAAATGTATGCGATGGTTATAAAGTTTAGTCATATTTCAGAGTTTCAAATTATCTGACTTTAAGTATTTGAAATAAAGGTTTTTAAGGTAAAATCTACTAAAAAATAATTCTTATATCATGTAAGGTACTAATTCATAGCACACAAAAAATTAATTGAGGCAATTTTAAGAGAATTTCCATTGTAGAACTGCAAGTACAGGATGGAACACTCTAAAATTACTGCAGATTTATGACAGTGTTTTATGAGAAAATTTGGCTCAAGAAGTTTGCATCATTGAACTGAAAACCCAGACAAATAGACTTTACTAAAATCTCCCAGGTAAATATCTGCATGTGGGGGAATAAAGGTTAATGCCAAATTTAATAACAGGAAACTAACATCTACAGTTTTACCAATCAAGGAGAAAAGAAGATCCTTAAAAATACTTGTATGCCAAAAAAAATTTCAGTGCTTTCAGTCTCTTCTCTGTCTTGACCTAGTTAAAATTCTTCTTTAAAGAATCAACGTCCACTTTCTTTCCATTTTCAATTTGTTCTGATGCTTGAGGAACAATCAGAAAGACTTTTTAGCTTTCTGATGTGCAAGCTACAGATCATACAACAGAAAAACAGTGTCAAAATGAACCCAGTCCAAGTAGTAACTCATCTTGTTCTTTTTATCTTACATATTTTGCTAATGCTCTGGAAGGTACACTTCTTCAGTGGTATAGAAATCTATGCATTGATTTCAAGTTGCTGTCATAATGTAAAGGACTGGCAGGTCCCAAAGGATAGTGACTCCTCATCTGTAGAAGCAGACAACATCTGGCACTCTGTTGTTTTGTTGGGGTTTTTTTGTTTTTTTTTCCCCTAAGGTTCAAAAGGTGCCAAGATCACAGGACTGAAAAGCTTCCCATGGGGCCTGCTACAAAACTTCCAGTGAGCTATTCTTTTGTCAGTGGGGGAAGGGTTCCTACCCCCTCCATCTATTCCAAAATGAATTTCTTTTTAAATTCCATGTTTGTTTTTCTCTGTTTGGTTTGTTTCATCCTAGTCTAATTTAAACAGCTCTTCTTTAAGAGAGCGTTAAAGAGTGTTTAAGCTCCATGAAAGAACACTTCTGGTTTTAAGTTGCAGCAGTTGTAGTGCAAGTTTAGTATATAAGCTGTATAGTAATGACAATGGATCTCACTGTAGGACAAAAATGTAAAAGCAGTGCAGATAGTGCAAATCAAATGTAAACAGATTTTGAGATCTGTATTTCTCAAGGTTGAAAAGGTATTTATTTTATGAATTTTGTTTTCAGACTGTGTGTATTTCTAAAATCTCAGCCAAAAGACAACAACAATAACAAAAACAATAATAATAATAATAATAATTTTTTGAACCAGATTCCTGTTGGATGAAATGGATGGCAGGCAAACTGTTTATCACAAGAGAATAAAATCTTTAAAGAAAAAAAAAATTGTCCTGTGAGCAGAGAAACTGTTAACACTGAATTTCCTGTGAACTGCTTTCCTTTAAATCCCAGATTCTAAATAATTATGCTGAGGCAGTGTGGCATCTGACTGCCTTTGTATTGCATGTAGCTGAATAAAAGAAATGGTTCAGTGAAGAGAAGTAGAGGTTTTTTGGTTGGATTTTTTCCACCTTTTTATTATGTTAATTTCTTTTTAGTGTAATTTTCACATCTTCTACTGTCCAAATTTTTGTGTCATCCAGATATCTTAGATCCTTATTGGACTTCATAGATCTTCAGGAGATCTGAAAAAAACCAGAAGAAATATTGGGATGATATAAGGGAGCATAAACTGTAAGCCATATCTAAACACTCTCAGAATGAAGTTTAAAGACAGATTCCTCACAAAGAAAATCTAAATGTACCCTTCCTATATTCTTAAACAGTGATGAATTTCTGATATGTTACTTGTGGTATCTTTGCCTCTATATTAATGTATAATTTCAACTAAGATTGAAATAAATAGAGTTGTGCTCAAAATTTGTTGATAAGAAAAGAGGAAACATATTTTATAAAGCCAGGAATATATCATTAGTATAAATGGAATCTTAACCAAGATATAAACGTGGCCTAAATGACTGACTCGAAGGTAACCAAAACAGATTTCAACTGGATCAGGATAATCTTTGCATTCTCTTTTTTTCTTTCTATCCACAGCAAATTGAGGTATAAACAGAATAAACAACTCCTAGGAAAGCTGGGGTTAGATGCATGTAGCACCAAAAGGTTCATGTGGTAGAAAAATGAGTATTCACATAAGCCACATAGGAAAGGCAAAATTACCCAGAGTTTTTGCTGCAGTTCTTCACATCTTTGAGAGACTGAAATTAATAACCCCATCTCTGTTTTTGTATTTATGTCATGATTAACAATTTCTATAATTAAAAAGATTTTTTAATTAAAAAGTTTTTTTATTATATAAGTACTTAGAGTCAACTACAAATTTTTGTTAAAGTTTAAATTAGATTTTATTGCTTTTTCTGAAGAACTAACTGTAACTAATGAACTTTGCTTCATAGAAGCTATTTGACTTTATACTTAACCTACTTCTTATTCTTTCCTGTGTTTACTGGCATAAAAAAATAATTACCAAAACAAGATGCAGAAAAAAAATTAAGTTCTTTTTTATTTTATTGCAAAACTTTATTTGTGGAGAAAAACAAATTTGTTTGCTTTTCTATTTTTTTCAGAATAAATAATATTCCAAAAGAAATTAATAGATGCTAACATATTTTAAATAATATTTAGATGATCAGAGCTTTCAAGATAAAATGACAGATGCAAGGATTTTTCATGTAGGAAAAAATAAAGAAAAAAAGAGCTGCTCTCTAGTATATATCAACACATATCCCTGTCAATTTTGGCTCTTGCAGCATATATGCTTCTTCTCTCAGCACAAGTACATTAAAATCCCAATTTGGATACTTAAGGAAAAACTTGGTTCCATTACTTTACAGAGCCGACTGAAAAGATGCTAGGTCAAAGAGCGTTATTTACTAACATTTTTCTCATTACTAGGACTGAGAAACCTGAAAAATAAATATATTGAAAGCTTTCCAACTTGTAGATAGACAAAATCATCACAAATATTTATAAGGATATTTTAATCATAACATCTTTCAGAATTATGGTTGTTTAGACAATTTTATGCCAATCTGGCATTCTGGATTCTGGCTCAAGATAGAACAGAGATTTTATGAGAAGTGCAAGCACTTCCTACATCTCCTGAGTATCTCCATCATGGCTGGTGAAACTCTAAATTGTCTACTGAGATAGTCTGAATAATTATGTCAGAATTATTTCCTAATTATGTAGATTATTTATTTTTCAAAAATGTGATGCTTTTGTGTTTTACATGCTTAATTCTGAAAGAATTGTTTTGGATATTTGCTATTTTCTTAATTCACTATGATAAAAAGGAGCCAGTTCTTCCTCATAGTGCCTAATTATTAAAGTTGCAGTTGTTCACAATCATGGTACATTATTTAAGTCTGGTTGAAATAGATATCCTCCCCTACATGCCTCTTTATTTTCCTTTCTATAATATGCTGTGACAGCTCTTGTTATTTTCTACATTTTTTATTTCATGTGCTCTTTAAAGTTTTTTCTAGTATTCAGAAAATATGGCAAAAATTCTGTAATGCATTCAACAATTTATAACTCCCAATTGACCTTATACAATCTTTGTATTTCACCTTGTGGTAAATACTATTGTGCCTTTATTTCTAGTACTGTCCATGCTGCCCAGAAATTGGATTTAGTTTCATATAATACTCCCAGAGAGTTTGTTTCTCACAGACCATTAGGTTATATATTAGATAAATAAATAATAATAATACAGGGCGGGGGAAAATCCTTGACTCCTACTGTTGATTATAACTGATATAATACATTTTACTACAAGATTAGAGCCATTTCTACATAGATGAGAAGAAGCGTCATCAATCTATTGTCGGGCACTATCAGAGATGCACAAATGGCAGAAAGAGGAATTAGGTGCCTGCGGCATGCATTAGTAATCTACAGTGTGGGGGATTTTTCTTTTTCTTTTTTTTCCTTCTGTTAAATATATGTTAGTATCTCTCTTTATATTTGGGAATTAAAATATCAGATTTACACTATGGTTCTGGGTCAAAAAAATAACTGCTAGACTGTTAAAGGCACTATTAATGAACTGCAGAACTGGAAAGATATTGATTTGATGGCTGGACTGTTCAGTGGGCAAAGAATTGGTTGGAAAGTCAAATCCAGAGGATAGAGCCTCAATGGCTCAGAGTCCCAATGAACATCAGTGATGAGTGACATTTTGCAGGGGTTTGTATTGGGACTGGCACTGTTTCACATCTTCAGCAGTGATAAAGGCAGTGGGATTCAGTGCACCCTCAGCAAGCTTGCAGATGGCATCAAGATGAGTGGTGCAGTTGACACACCTGAAAGATAGGATGTCATTCAGAGGGATCTGGACAAGTTCAAGTGGGCCCATGGGAATCTCAAGAGGTTTAACAATACCAAGTGCAAGATGCTGCACCTGGGTGAGGGAAACCCTCAGTATCAACACAGGCTGGGGAATGAACAGATGGAGAGCAGCCCTGTTTAGGAATTGGGTGTGCTGCTGAATGAGGGGCTGGACATGACCCAGCCCAGAAAGCCAAATATGTGGGCTGCATCCAAAGCAGCGTGGGCAGCAGGGCCAGGGAGGAGATGCTGCTCCTCTGCTCCGCTCTGGTGAGACCCCACCTGCAGGGCTGCACCAAGCTCTGGAGTTCCCAGAGCAGGAAGAGCATGGACCTGTTAGAGCAGATCCAGATGAGGGCCTCCAAGTTGATCAGAGAGATGGAGAACATCTCCTATGAGGAAATGCTATGAGAACTGGAATTTCTCAACCTGGAAAAGAGGCTTGGGGCTGACCTAATTGCAACCTTCCATCACCTGAAGGGAACTTAATGGAAAGATGAAGAGAGACTATTTACAAGAGCATGTAGTAACAGGACAAGAGGGCATGGGTTTAAACTGAAAGAGTTGGTGTAGATTAGATTAGGAAAAAATCCTTTATATTGAGGTTGATGGCAAAAATTGCCTGGAGACATTGTGGATGGTCCATCCCTGGCAGAGTTCAAGACCAGGTTGGATGGAAATCTGAGTAATCTGCATCCCCATCGCATGGGGGTTGGAACCAGATGATCTGTAAAGTGTCTTCCAACCCAAGCCTTTCTATGATTCCATTAACTTTTTCAAAACTCATATATAAAATTTTCAACATTTAATAATAGCATGCATCATATTAACTCTATCTTTCCTACCTGTTTAATATAAAAACTCAGCAAACACGTCAGAAAAATAAAACTTTTTCTCTATGTTTCAATCGAAACCCTTGAAAAACATTCTTCCTTTAACCTGTAAGAACAGCACGTGCTGAGTGTACAGGAACTGTAGGAGGAAATACATGATGACAAGGATCCTTTACATACTTATTTGCTGCATTCGCATCATTGCTTATGTTAAACACATGCACAAGATAAAGCCAACTAGTTGAGAGACTTGTGAAAGACTGTTAACTCTGTTAATCAGCAAGAACAATATGTATGACAATATGTTATGAGGAAGAAGGAGTTTTGTCAGTAATTGCTCTTCTTTAGTGAGCATTGAGTAATTGCTGCAGAAACAATCTCAGAGGCCTGCCCTGGCTCACACAGTCACCTTTCAGTGGAATTCTGTAATTACTGTTCATATTTGCCAACTCTAAAAAAGTGCGGATAACTTGATTTTTTTTTTTTTTTTTTAAGAGAGGAGATTTTAAGAGATTTAAAAAAAAAATGTTTCTGAAGTGCTCAGTGTTGTAAGAGTGTTCAGGCAATTGTTGCAAAGTTCTTCAGCAGCAAAAATGTTGACATGCTAATAATCTTTTGTATTTGAAATTTTCCAGCTGCAAATGGCCACTGTATGAGCCTGCTGAAAGTGAAGCATTTCCACTTGTCACTGAAATGTTGTCTGCTCATCTACTCTGGACAGCTAAATCCCACTCCGTTTTCTGCCTACAGAAGCTTCAAAAAAATTACGGAGCCAGACAGAAAGTGTTTTCATAACTGCATCTTTTATATGCTCAGAAGTTTTTTTTCCACCTGGGTTGCACTGTGATCAAAAACCTTAAAGGAAAGAAAGATCATTTAGACAATTACTTTCAGATGTGCCCTCCATAAAGGTTATGTTATGTCTCCAGTGCTGCAGTAGGTTAATATTTTTTCTTGTTGTTTTGCAGAAAAATGCCCCCAAGGCAGAGATGTGAGAATTTTATAATAATAATAATAAAAAAATCTTTCAAGTGGTCTAAGCCTTAAAACTGGGTATCCTCAGGTGGTTTCTAAAGTGTTGTAGAACACTTTACACAATACTATGAAGTAGTAAGCATGAATGGAGTTAGAGACATGAAACTTTGGAAAATTTCAAATTGAGATATTTTTATTTGCAAACCTTATTCCACTGCAGCCTTTCCAAATTCCTCTTTATTTTTCTTTTGCTCATCATAACATTGAATATAAAAAGTAGTAGTAGCTGAGGTTCTTTGCATCGGGAAGAAAAAGCACAAAGCATTGTAAACAGAACAAAGTACTTCACTATCAAAGTTCAGTGTTACTGGCTGCATAATTAGAGTTGCAAAGTAATTTTGTACAACCTGCTGAGCATGCCTTATTTTATGAGGCATCAAATATTACCTTGGATATAAAGTCCGACCCCTCTGGTAACTTCTGACTGCTTCCATTTTCAATTGTTATAGTTCACTCTACAGAGGTGCCATGACATTCAACAAAATGTATTTGTTTGTCTTCTGCAATTTGTTTGTCCTCTACATTGACCCTCGCCTGGGACCTCCATCTGTGGGCCCAGGACTGGTGTTCAAGCTCCTCAGACTCATGCTCCTGGACCTCATATTGCAAGAGAGAAAGCAGATAAAGCATTTTTTGAAGTTGGCCTATGTATGTGTGTGCGAGTATATGTGCATGGATAATTAATTAGGAAGTGAGAATTGCCTATTTTAAGCAATGTGTGCATTATGCACTTTTCTTTTAAGATACTTTCCTCAAGAAAAAATAACAAAGAAAAGGTAAAATGAATGCAAATGTTCTTCAAGTTACTGCTTGTTGACTTAACATTCATTTTTTGTTGTTGTTGTTGTATTATAGGTTTAATTCCTCTTCCAACATATAAATAAGTATAGCTCTTAATAAAATCAAAAGTCATTCTGTGGTTTGTGGTTGGCTTAGTAAGATACTGTGGGCTGTAGTTCTTTCCTTTTGTCAGAAGATAATCTAGGTATTATATTACTATCTCTTCATGTCTGTAAAAACATGAAAACTTAACCTAAAGTCTAGAGTAGAACCAAGTTGATGGATTCCATAGGCTTTAAAACCAGGAAGGAGCCAAGAAATAAGAGAGTTAAAAGAGAAATAAATTTGTTTGTCTAGTCTGGTACATGAGAGATTTCCCAGATTTATGGCATGGAACTTTGAGAAAGCATACCATCAACAATTAGGTGGTTAATAACTTGTATTAGAGAAGAAAATACATGAACATTCCTTACTGCCAGCAAGTTACATTCACTATGAATAGCAAGCAGACACAGATACAAATGTTTGTACCATTTTGACTATCAGGGCTCAAAGGTTTTAGATAACACGGGAAGTATTGAATGTTAGAGGAGGTTAGTGGGTTTGTTTGTTTGTTTGTGTTTTTTTGTTTTTTTTTTTTAATTCAATTACAACAACTTTTACCTGCACCCTACAGGATCATATAATCATAGAATATTTTGATTATAAAGGAAGCTCTGAAACATATAGTTCAGGACCCCTGCTGTGGGCAGGGACATCTTGCACTAGCTAAGGTTGCTCAAAACCCCCTCCAATACTTCATGACCTGACTACAAAGACTTATTTCCTTAGGTCAGATCTATGCCAGCTGAAACCAGGACACACTCTCCTTCAGTCCAAAACTGTTTCCCTTGTCCTATGACTGCAGTTCTGCTAAAAAGACTCTCCCCATTGTTTTTACAAACTGACTTTAACTATTGAAAGGCTGCAATAAGACAGAACCTTCCATTCTCCAGCCTGAAGAACACCAACATTCTTAATCTTTTTCTTATGGGAGAGGTGTTTGATTCCTCTATCTGTCATTGCAGCTCTCCCCTGGACCTGCTCCAACATGTCCATATCTTTCTGCTGGGTACCCCAGAGCTCAACATGGTATTTAAGGTGGAGTGTCATGGGAACAGAGAGGGAGAATCACTTTCTTTCACCTTCTGGTCACACATCTTTTCATGCAGCTCAGGATAAAATTGGTTTTCTCATCTGCAAGCTCATTGCTGGCTCATATTTGTTTTTCATCCATCAGCACTTACAAGTTCTTATCAGCAAGGTCGCTCTCAATCCATACATGCCCCAGTCTGTACTGATGTTTGGGGGTTACCATGATGCAGGTACAAGATCTTGCACTTGGCCTTGTTGAACTTCAGGGGCTTTACAAGGGTGCACTCCTGAAGCCTTGAAGATCCCTCTGGATTGTGTCTCACCTCTTAAGCATATGAACTGCAGCACTCAGCTTCACATCATCTGCTTGGGACAGGTCACATTTAGCCATATAACAAAAATTATAGTGGCAATTTCTTGTGACCATAGTTAACTAACCTTTATTTAAAACTGCCTGCCCTGAAATAGCTTTTTCTTCTTTCTGAATACTACAAATACCTCATAAAAATGATCAATAATTTCCTCCTGCATTTTAGATGCTAGAACTGGAGAATTTTTCTGCCTTGTCTTTCAAAGAAATAATGAGGAAAAAGTGAAGAGCACTTTTCAGATATAAAAGGCAGGAGGAAATGTCTGAGCTAATACATTTGTTTCTCATCAGTTAACACAATAGTGACCCCAATAAGTTAAAAACATGAGGAAAGGAAGTTGGAGACTGTTCACTCCCATCCTCATGGAGACATAGTAACTATGTTGAAACCAAAAGCAATTACTTTCCAAAGATACTATTTTAAAAAAAAAGTAAAAAAATCAGATAGATTAGATACTGCACTGTGTCTTCCTCACAGTAATTCAGTACTTCGGGAGGCTATAAGGAACAATTATGAATCTGTAGCTATTCTCAGAAATATGTTACATTGGATAAGTAAAAAAGAAAAACAAGCAAACAAACAAAATTACAGACACAACTCATAGATTTCTTCATAGATGTGTATGTGTAAGCTTAAAAAAACCCTGAACCATAACCCCCCCAAAAAATAAAAAAACCCACACAAAACCCCTCAAACAAACAAACAAAAAACCCCCAACAAACCAACCCTTCTCAAATAACCAAGAACACTGAAGTGAGACACATGTTACAGATTGAAAATAGGACAAGTAAAACCTGTTGCTATTTTACTATGAGATTTAATTGGCTAAGTAATAAATTTCTAATCTGATTTGGTAATTCCTCAAAGAATCAACTTAGGGTTTTTTTTTCAGTAATAAATAACAAATGCTTAAACCTTTTGGCTATACTGGACTATTCTCTTAAATTTGAATATTAAAGGAAAACTAAGAAATATATCCTAACAATCTTCACAGGACAAAGCCTATAGTCTCATGAAAGAAAAAAACAAAAACAAAAACAAAAACCACCACCACCAACAACAACAAAACAGAAAAAGAAAAAAAAAAATTGTTTTAATGCCAGTGTAATGATTCCTTATATAGAAATTGGCCTGTAAATCAACTAGAATTGTTTTACTGGTGAGGACTGGGAGTAGTTTTTTTATTTTTATGTAAAAAAGTGTATAATTTCAGCGAATGGCAAAAAGTTCTAATGGCTTGCCTAGATACTTTAACAATGCTCAGTGTGGGCATAAGTTAATCAATGCCTGTGTGCAAATATATCTAAGTCAATTCTCTATTGTTCTGGAGTTTACTGATAATCAAAGCCGAAAAATTGATGATGTGTTGATTTGTTTTGGGAAACCAAGTCTGAACTTAATTTTAGACATTGATTTGATTATTTTTCTTCATACTTATGCAAATTACATTAACAGGTTTGGGGGAACAGGCTTTTAATGTTTTGGTTTGGTTTATGGGGTTATAATTTTCTCAATGATGCAATGTATAATGACATCAAACAATGACAAACACCCAGAACATAATGACTTTGAATTAAAATTAAAATTAAAAAAACCAAAAGTAAAAGGATAAAATTTAGGTTAATTTTAATGGGTCCAAGCTTTCTGCTCATAATGTTCTGAAATTATTTTTGTAGTTGAGTTTCCTTGAATTCACTATGTGAAAATAGCAATTCATAGGTGCATTGAAAAGCTCAGTTTCAAACAAACCCAAAAACTAACATAGTATTTTTGAGAATATTTGGAAAAATAACCTAAGTAATATATTGCAAAAATATGTGGTGTTTGAAGGTAAGCTAATTAATATACTTTTTTAAATACTAAGGTGTCTTAATCAAAAAACCCAACCACCCAAATAAATCTGCAAAATATATGATGGAAAAGTGGACTGAAACCTCTCATGATACATAACAAGGGATAAATCAATTGTATCCCAAAGGGATACAGACTTAGAAAGCTGTGTTAGAAACTAATATAAATTAAGGATATTCTGATAAATGAAGAAACAAGTGAAACAAAAGGAATTGAAGTACTGAAAAACAATCTTTTGTATTGACATTGAGATTTACCTAAAAACATAAATCACAAATTAATATGACAAAAGCATTTTTAATATTTTAAAAATATGTAGAAATGAAAAAAATTATGGATGCAAATATTGATTATATGTTATACAGATATTTGTAACCATTTCTTGGACACTGATAGGTCAGATAATTCAGAACTCAATTGCACAGCACGAGTACCAATGATAAGGAATTTTTAATAGTTAAGGCCTTGTTTCTCCCGAAAAAAAAAAAATCCAGAAAGTCAAGTCAGTTTTAAAAGTATTAGAACTTGTGATACAGATTGCAGCAGGCAGACCATTTTTAATAACTAGGTAAATTACATTCTTTCATGAATTGGGATAATGTCAAACCTGAATCAATAGAAAGGAAGTTAATGCGTGCTGACTTTTGATAGAGCTTCCTGGAAGCTCTTTGAAGCTAGATTTCTGAAAACCTTTATCAATTATAGCAGAAAGCAGCATTTCACTTAGAGACTCATTTAATGCTGCACCTAGTCTAGAGAAACTAGACTGATTCTGACTTTGAACATACTGTGTAGGGACCTAGCTAGGTACAAGACCTCATCTTCTACTTCCCTTGTTTGCTAGAAAAAGTGAATCTAAATGGTTGGTTTTTAAAGATGGTGTCAATTTCTGCAGAACCAAACAATCTCAGCAGTGAGCCCTGCAGGATCCCATCTAAATAAGAAACATCCCAGAAGGTAATTGAAGAATCAGCCTTTAAAAAAGACTGCAATAGTACAAAAAAAGTCAACAAGGGAATATCTTAATTAATGTGTAATTTTCTCGTCTACTTGTTCAGTATGGAAAAAATTGGAATTTCAGGATAGTACAAAAGAAGCTCCTTATTAGAAACACTGCAGAATGCATTAATCCTAGCTTTGCTCCCGTGACCTTTTAATATTAATTCAATAAATTTCCATTTCTTTAGGTGACACCATGACGGAGAAGTCAATAGGTCTTCACAGAAGTTTAACTATGCATCTACCTATCTCATTCAAATCTAACCAATTGCCTTCCCCTCAAAATGTAATATAAATAAAACTTCAGCAAAGCCTTTCCACATTACCATCAAAGAAATTTCTACTCTATAACAAAATTAGTCAAAAAAAAGAAAAATTATACAGTGTATCAAAGATTAAAATGTTCAAAATTTTTAGAGATGAATTTTCATTGGTGTTATTTTCTAATCAACGCTTAGTAATAGGTAGATGTATTTATTTAAACAATTATATTTTATAGGTACAAATTTAATTAAGCAGCATTACTCACACAGAAGTTCATTTACACAATGTAATCTATTTTATACCAGTACAAATTCCCTTGGTATAAAGCAAACCAGAGAATTCTTATCTTTATTATAGTATTTTTGATCAGTTAGTCAAGGTAGTGTTCTAGTTACAAGAAAGCAAGAAAACACTCATACAAAACTAATTTTCTACTGCATTTTTTTTAAGTAGAAAAGATTCAATGGGATTGAATTTTCTACATTTCTAGCATTTTCTACAACAATAGCAGTAATAGTTATATATGCTGGCATGCTCTTTTACAGTATTAACTTCATTAAAAATGTTCTATGTAATATATGCCTCCCATTAAAAGCAGCAGTGAATCCTTTCAAAATCACTCCTTTAGCAAAACATGTGAATTTGGTGCTTATCCCCACTGTATAAATGTAGCTGAATAATTCTGAGAATCACAGAACTACAGAAGATTCGAGGTTGGAAGGCACCTCTGGAGGTCTTCGTGTTCAACACCTTCGCTCAAATGAGGTCACTTAGTGCTGTTTCCAAGGATCATGTGCAGGTAACTTTTGAATATCTCTGAGGATGAAAACTCCACAATACCCCCGGGCAACTTGCCTCAATTTTCAGTCATCCTCACAGTAAAAAAAGTGTTTCCTGCATTTCAGGCAAAAACATTCCTGTTTTTCAGTTTGTACCTATTGCCTCTTGTCCTGTCACTGGGCACCACTGAAAAGAGTCTGGCTCCTTCCTCTTTATGTCCTCCCATAAGATATTTACCTACTTACACACCATCCCTTTAGGGCTGCTCTTCTCCAGGATAATCAGTCCCACTTGTCTCAGCCTTTCCGCATATTTGAGGTGCTCCACTTCCTTATTCATCTCAGTGAGCTATTTCTGGGCTCTGTCCAGTACATTCATATCTCTCTTGGTATTCAGAATAAGTAAAATAATTTGTTGAAGGAAGATACAATCTCATAGGCTTAAGTAAAGTCTAAATGAGATGACAGATAAAGGCTGAATTTCAGTGTACTTCAGGATAGATTAGATTCCTCTCCCAAATCTATAAACATTGTCTGAGGCTGTCTTGGAGAGGAGATTAAAGAATGTTTACATCCTGTGAAGGCAAGAACCACAAATATAGTGAAGGAATTCTGTAGACAAAATTTTTAATTTTAAACTATGATTATTCAAGATTTTTGGAGGGACATTAAAATGGGAAGTGGAGTCTTTTTGTGGTTCTTTCCCTTGCTCTCATACTATTGATTTTATCAAGATGCTCAAGTCAAGCTAATATACTTTGCCACTCCAAAGGAAGGATCTCTACCCCTCTATTTCTTCCTGACCCTCAGCATTAATGGGAAACTTGTTCCCCTCCTTCCTTTTTGGTGGAACTGACACTTGGATAATGATGTTGCAAGTTCATTTAGGTCACTAGACTGTCAGAAAACTTTTTTTCTGTTTCACTTGTTGAGTTAACTTTCTGCCAAACTAGTAAATTGAAATGATGTAGTGTGATGTACTGTGTAGTCAGGCTATGGAATTGAGTAGGAGCCTTGGGAAGGAGGAAGATACCTTTTTGCTGAGCAGAGAGTCACTCTCAGCTCATCCCATCTCCTTTAAGTTCTTTCTGGGTCTCTCTATCTGCTCTCCTCTTTATGGAAGGAGACCATCTTTCAAATCTTTTTCATCAGCAGGGTCTCTGGACCTGTTTCTTTCCTTAACTTCTCTATTACACAGGTAATTCATTGTTATCTGGAGCTCATTGTTTTCCAGATTAATATTTTCAGTGGGCCCTCACTGGTCTATCATTGTTAGCCCTTCTTTCAAATGCCATATATCCTGTTGACAGTGGACTACTGAGTTAGAATGTGACTACTTTATTCTGGATAATTTGTCAGTCTCCAGCCAACAGGGATGTCATTAAAAAGGTGGAGCTTATCAAGACAACTGTAATCAAAACTATTCATAAAAAATGAAGAACTCAACTTGGACGAAATTTCTACCTAATATTGCACAGAGATTAGATCAGTTGCCCTTAATGACAAGGAATAGAGATATTTTCTTTTCTTAATACTGATAGATTTCCTTTTTTGACTCTATGGTAATGTCATACATATTCTATTTATTCCTCCTGTTTACCTTTAAGCCAGTCCTTTGTGCCTTAGTGCTTTCAAACTTGTATCTATAGTAGATAAATACAATAAATAATCCCAAATATCTGTGTTATTGTTTAATATCACAACCATGCACTTATTGGATGTTCAGAAAGGCAAGCAAAAGGTAAAAATTATTCTATTTGATCTTTTTATTACATTGAGAAGAATCTTCCCGGAACAGATAAATATTCTGAAAACTCCAAAATGCTGTATCAATATTACAGAGAATTGACTGAAAGTTACTTGTGAAGTCTTTAAAAAACAATTAAGGATGAAGGAGTCATCACTGTCTCAAATATCAATATTATGCTCCACAAAGCCACAGAATATTTTTTTGTCCTACCCCAAGGCAGGGACATCACTAAGTGGAAGGAAGGTCCTGGCATAACATCTGCCCCTGGAGCTGAGATAAATGTGTCTATTCTTTTTGTAACTAGAGAGCAATAGTTTTCAGCAGAGTACAGTTGCACTCGGCTTTAAGTAGATATGAATGACATGAAAAATTCATCTATATTTGTCCATGGTCACACTATCTTAACTCATGAACACCTTTAACTATGAATAGCAAATATAATCTCATCCGTCTTGGGCAATAGTAATGAAAAAAATCAACCAACTCCAAATTTAGTAAAATCTTTCTATATATGGAATTAAAAAGGTTTCCAATAAGGCTATCGGAAAAATATCATATGTGTCCACTTGTTTTGGAAAGCTAAGATCCTTGTGTCCAACCAGTTATGAGGACTTTCCAATGAGCAGTCTGCTGGTTTGGAGGGCAGTCCAATGGACTTGTTCAGGGTCAAAAGCCAACAGCTCAAGAAAGACTCCATCCCAGGTCTCCACACTTTTATCTGAGTATATTATCTGCTGCTGGGTCCTTGAAGGACTAACACTAACTGTCTACAGCATAACTCCCTATTATACACAATATTAACAGAAAATTGTGATTGGTTAAGGTTCAAGGATTGCTGGTGATAATACAAGACTGCAAAAATGTATTCAAAGCAATATAGAGACAAGCTTCAGTCACCAATAAAAGCCAGTTTGATATAATCAATCAGTGCTGCATGTAGAGTATGGATCTTACCCAATATTTATGAAGGAGACAGATTCATCTTGTTGACTGGTCCCAGAAGTTATAATGGAGCCTTCCCTAGCTTCTCCTCATTCCTAACTTCATTTCATACTATTTCTGTATGTTTAGGTGGAGCTTGAATGACTCAGTTCATACCTACCTTTGTTACTGATTGGTGCAAAATTCTCTTGTTTCACTCTTGAATGTACAGTCAATAAAAGACACTTCCTCAGTGAAGGTTGGACATACCTTGGGGTTACATAACTTTGGGATGGAGGTATGCATTAGTTAAATTAGGTTATAATGAGTTCATCCGAGGCGAGTATTTCCACCACAGTTGCTGATTCAGCAATAAGACATCTCTCTCCCTTAGCTGAAAAGTACCATCAAGTTCCCCTTCCTTCAAGGATTCCACCAGAGCCTGGACTCCACTCCCCCCTCTCCTTTCTTCCCCTTAGCGTAATGCTTACAGATGTGGGGGGAATCACTGTGGGGTAAGTTTCAGGTATGCCAACCCCATTCTATCCAGAGAGTAGTAACTGCATTTTGTCCTATAATTTCCATGCTGTTATAACTTCTGTTAATATGAGAATGTAACTTCCCAAATCCCTCTAATTTTACCCCTACCCATCTTTACACAAGAACTCATTTAGCAACATGAGTAAAACTGCAAATAGTTTGTCTCCCTCCAATTATTCAGGGCTCAAGCAGTGTTGAAACATTCTTGCTGTGTTCAAATATCCCTTATGACACAATATGTTTTCTTGCTTTTCTGATAGCACCATGAAGCTTGAAATGACCTTTCATCCCACAAAAAGAAGAAATACTTTAGTTTATGCAGTAAATTAAACAATTTATGGAGTATCTCAAGTAAAACACAGTCTGTCTGATCTAGAGAGGCTCTGAGCAAGGTAGACATACACCTTTTGTATATAATGCAGATGTATCCTCAGAAATCCAGCTATAGATCCTTACTGTATATAAATAGTTCAAGAATAAATAATAGTTTTTATATTAACAGAGTTTATAATCTAAAAATGGTCCTTGAGGTATCTGTTTACAAAGATCCAGATCTTAACTTTTCCTTTTTGTAAATGCAAAGGTTTTGAGCTGGAAACATAAACATAAATATAAAACACTATTTGTTTTTGTTTGTTTTCTACTATTGCAGGTTGTACTACCTTAGGGATTTGTCTTTCACCTATCCAAAGACTTTATTACAATATTTAATAAAACTCTATGATGTATCTTCTTTATTAAATGAATTACTACAAGAAGTATTTTTGTACTCCACATTCCTTCTTTAGTTGTTTTGATCTGTGCCAGGCTGGTTTCACTAGATCAAAAGATTGTAAATTGCTAACTCATGAGCTGATTGAAACGTAGCAGCACTATAAATTCTTCTGATAGATTTTCTGGTATCAGAATGACTTACTTAATGGTTGGAAATTTTGCATGGAATGATATTGACAAAAAAAGTAAGTTAGTTTGCACAGTCTAGTATAAAATCCTTGTTTGCTTCATCAAACCTCTGTATATGTTCACAATACTTTAGCAGAGTGTATTAGATGTATGTGGCATCTTTTTTTCAAAAAATACCCCCTAGACAGAAGCATAAATTCTAATTTAAATCATAGCTTGAAGATTTTACATGTGTAATATTAAACAGAGGTTGCAGAAGAAAGACTGGGCTAAAGTTCTGAAAGCTATTTTTTTCTGGCAGATAAAAATAAAACTGACAAGAAAAAACACTGTTAAATTTTTCTGTGGACAGAATTATAGGTTTGAATTTATAAGAATTTCCAGATGCTTTGATTTTTTTAATAGCTCAATGTTTTCTTTTATTTCAATATTATTTATGAACTCGTCTATCTCACAACAGAAAATTTTGTATAACTAGTTTTCTATCTTTTTTTTTATTCCAGCAGACCACTTGTCCATTGCCCTGCACTGCTTATAGAAATGTATGTGTATATATGCCTAGAAGAAATTAGGCAAATCATTCCCATTATACATAATTCCAAACCCCATAATTGTCTTTATATCACAAGCTAGGGGGTACAGCTGATGGAAAATAGATGAGTACCATGTAGAATCTGAAACTGTTCAAGCTGGTTTAATCACTAGTAAAGATACCTACTGAATGACAACAAACGTAACATACCTAATATTTAAGTGAAAAAACAAGTTAGTTAGGGTGCTTGACCATTTTTAATAATTTTTGTTACCTCAATTTTGGCTCAGCTCTCAATTCCCTTCCCTCCACACCCTGCCCTACCCCACCTCACCCTGCCCCACCCCTTCCTGTCCCGTCCTTCTCTCTATCCAAGTCCACACTAGAAAAATGTGGAAACTTCTGGTTTTCCCTCTGGTCCTGTCACAGAGCACAGCTGAAAAGGGCCTGGCTCCATCCTCTTTGCACCCTCCCCTCAAGTGTTTATAGATATTATTTGTTATGGAATCATAAAATCATTTAGATTAGAAAAGACCTTTAAGATCATTGAATCTAACCATAAACCTAATATGATGAAGTCGAGCACTAAATTGTATTCTGCCTACCAGATATTTAAAATAACCCCAGGAATTGAATAAACCACTTCTCTGGGCAGCCTGTGTCAACACGTGACCACTAAATTCTTACAGCAAAGTTATTTTGACTGATATCCAATCCACCTCCACTGGTGCAACTTGAGGCCATTTCCTCTTGTTCCACAGCTTTTAATGTGGTAAGGAGATCAACCTGAAGCTGGCTACATCCTCCCTTCAGGCAGCTGTAGAGAGCAATAAGGTCCCCCTTGAGCCTCCTTCTCCCCCAGCTGAACACTCCTTCAGCTGCTCTTCATAAGAGGACCAGATATATGCTTTGGGTCTTCTGGATACCAGAAGATACCAGCTGGATATCTTCTGGATACCAGCTTCTCTGGATATCTTCCAGCACCTCTCTGTCTTCCTTGTGGTGAGGCATGCAAAACTGCACACAGGATTTGAAGCACAGCCTCACCAGAGGCTGAGTACAAGTACGATCACTGCCCTGGTCCTGCTGGCCACCCTATTTCTGGCAGAAGTAAGGATGATATTTGCCTTCTTGGCCATATTGAGGTCTTCCCTGAGCCTTTTCTTTTCCAGGCTAAAAAGTTGTCTCAGCCTTTCCTCACTGGAAATAAATTCCATCCCCTTCATCATCTCTGGTGGCCTCTTGCTGGAGTCCTTGCAGTATGTTCATGTCTTTTTTGTACTGAGGAGGCAGAATGGAGGATGAATGCAGTCACATATTCCCAATTAACTGCTACTTCATGGTTGTTCATCCCATGGCTCTGATTCAGAGAACTCCAGCTACGTTTCTCCAAAGCAATTCAACACAGATGGGGATAGCTGTTAGCATCCAGAGTCACTGGGAGCTGAGGCCAGAAATCATTCCCTGCCTTTTTCTATTTAACAATGTATCCATAAAGACTAGTTCATGAAATCACAGTGTGTGTAATTATTTTTCAAATGATCAAGGTACCCAGATTCAAGTCTTTGATGATTTGGTTAAGCATGCTGCAATATGTTACGACTTAGTTACTTTAGCCATTCCATTCCCAGAGAATATGGAATCATAAATACATAATTAAAGTTTTACCACTTTAGTGACAAATGTAGTGCTATAGCTAAAAATGTGTTTGAGAGAGGATTTCAGCTGAGACATAGGACTTTGAACTGAAACAGATGCAGTTTTTAGCAGACACTTTCTTTTCCCTCTTTTTGAACCTGATTTTCTGAATACAAGGAATTGAAAAATATGGGAACTTAACTTTGAGAATTTTGGGCTTGTATAACATTTCTTAAAGTAAATTACTTCCTTAAAATAAGTGTGTGCCAATAGGAGTAGATACGTAAGGAGAAATAATTGATTTTGATGATCCAATATCCACATGAAACATACTTTTTGTAATATTTTTGTAATAGAGTAATTCTAGGTGAATATCACAGAGCAACAGGTCATTAACATTACAACATATTAAGAGATCTCCAAGAGAGATTCTTTTGCTTATGTTTCATCCAAAAGTAATCATCCTTATGATGACTTATAATCATCTGATTATAATCATCTGATTATAGTCTAAAAACTGATTTATAATGTTAACCAAATATAGGAAGTGGAAGCGGTAGATTTTGCTTCAGAGGCAACCTATGATCTTAACTAAAAAGCTAATAAATATGTACTACAAAAGCATCAGAAAGACCTTTAACCTCCTAATGCCGAGTTTTATTTGAATACAAACTATGGTAATGAGAAAATTCAGACCCAGGAAATAAGACATTATGAAGATTAAAGAGTTTATTAACAAGTCTTTTCTCTGCCTAATGTGTCCTTCCATGTGGATCACTGCCTTCCAGTCTTGGTCTAAATCAACTTTTACTGGCTTTATGGTTCTCAATATACTTTGCACAGTAAAATCAAATTTGCTTCAGGAGGGGATTTGTCTGTATTTCCACTGATCTCCTCTAGTAGTAAAACTGCTATAAAGTCCAATCTCAAAATACTTCTTCACTTTCAGTGAAGGCATAATGTTCTGTTATTTGCATGCACTTCTACCTGACCTGGAAAGTAACAGGAGAAGACAAACAGGAAACCTTCCTCTCTTGTGTCCATCCATATCCTTTAAAAAGAACAGAAGATATATTTATTGTTAACAAACTATTAGAAAAAATGGAATCTACTTTACTATTCAAAGCAAAAATAAATCACAAACTTCTGGAAAAAGATAAATCTGCTTATCTTATTCAAAACACAGATGGCTTCCATTACAATCATGTTGTGATAGGCAACAATTTAAAATCATTTCTCCAGCGATATTCTTGCATTTGCATTAAATTTCCCAGAAAAGAAAAGAAAAGAAAAGAAAAGAAAAGAAAAGAAAAGAAAAGAAAAGAAAAGAAAAGAAAAGAAAAATACTCTTGTTTGTTTGTTTGTTCTTTTTAACATCCGGTTGTCATCATTTTGGGGGACTTTTTGTTTGCTTGTTTATGCAAGCTTTTTTTGCCATTGTTTTTTTAATCTCCTTTTTTCTCAGTGATGTTCTTGATTCTCTAAGCTACTGCTATTGTCAGGATGTCTGTCACTTGCCATGGTGAGGATCAGCTGCACACAGAAATACATTTTCAGTGGATACAGGGAGAGGATTCTTGGGAGTAATGGTAGAAGGCATCTAAAATAAGTGTCATCATATTATATAAAATGGGTTCTGAGTAAAGCAAAATTTATAGTGTGTTAGGCTTCAGCCTGAGAAAGTTAGACTCCTTTATTCATCTTTTCTCTCTTTCTCTCTCTTTCTTTCTCTCTCTCTCTCTCTCTTTCTTTCTCTCTTTCTTTCTCTCTCTCTTTCTCTCTTTCTCCCTTTTTCTCTTTTCTCTCTTTCTCTCTTCTTCCTTCTTTAACTCATCTCTTCCTATCTTCCTACCTTCTCCTTTCCTTCCTTTCTCTCACAGCTATCAGTTTCATCCCTATATAGCAGGTTTATTCTTTTCCATGCACTGAGTAATTCTGGTATAGTTGTAGAAATGGGCCTTCCCAGGAACAAAAAGTAAATGATACCAAGAACCACTGTTGGCCCAGCAGGCTAGAAATTAACTCAAATGTATGTAAATTGATATCACAATATTCTTGAAATGTTCAACTTTCCCTGCTTTTTTGTGCTATTCCTAACCCCCAAATTTCTGTTAACACAGGGTGAAAATCCATGCTTAGTTTAAAGAAGATTCATAAATTGAGTCTGAAAACAGACTAAAATAACTGCCAGTACATATAGATTATGAAAGATCTATAGACTTCACAGTTCTTTGAAAAACAGTTTTGTAAATGATGAATACCTGTGTCTAGCCTCCATCACCTGCATATTCCATTTTTACCTTATGCCAGGAATCTAAGCTTCAAGCAGACATCCTAATGAGGGTGCATGCTGTGACAATCTGCTGGGTAAGCTACTATATGCAGAGCAATTTCATTATTTTTAATATATGTGTTCTGCCTATGAATACTTGATGTTTCATTTTACCCCTATCTCATCAAATTCTGGTAAAGATCCATGAAAAGGCAACAACGAAAAAAAAAAACCTGAGTGATACAAATGCCTTCTTAGCTTTGCATTTATAAGCCATTTTTTGTTAGTGTAATTGAATTTGCTGATAAGCACCTGGGACTTTTTTGTGGTGTTGTCCTTAGATTAGTAACGCCTTCTCCTAACCTAATGTGCAACAGCAATTTTTGTCTGTTCATGATTCCTTAGCTAACAAAATTATTTTCTACATAAGATATCTTTCCTGTTGAGTTCATGTAGTCAGGAGTTTCAAAACAGCAAGACTCAAGATCTGAGAGGAGGAAAAAATATTACTTTTTCCTACCCACTGTTCCATTTCACATGATATGTTTCAATACTGATAGTTTATAATGAACAAGAATATATTATAATTCAGTAGCAGTAGAACATCATAACTTTAAAGTAATAAATAAAGATTTGAATGCCTGCTTTAATCTAAATAATTCGGCTTCTTATGGCTTCTTTGACATACCAAGAACAGAGACAGCAGAAATAATATTAAAGAAAGGATAACCCTACAGAATTTGAATTGAAGTTTGTAATGCAGCCATGAAGGTTAAAGCATCCCTTGTATTTTCATGCTGATTATTTCAGACAACTAAATTCTGCAGTCAGCATGAGTCAAAATGGATCTCAACTTCCCTCCTACTGGAACTATTCTTAGTAACTCTATGGTGATAAATATTTTGCCAAAAACATTCTTCTGATCACAAGAGCAATTTCAGACACCTCAAGAACAGAAATGTGAACTCTCTGAACATAGCAATTATTCACCTAACAGAATATTTGACCAAAGTTGTTACCTCATCAAAATGGCTTTGAAAATATCCAAAATTCAAAATGCTTATCTAATTGAATATAATTATATCCTCTATAACTATAAATACTGCCTTCAATTTAAAAAATATATAATATTATATATATTTGAAATAAAGGTATATATATAAAATCACATTAAATAATATTTGGATTTATTGTAATAGAACAGTTTACCTACACTCTTTGAAGTCAAGAAGAGTCTGTTAATCAAAAGTTATAGTTTAAAATTCGTAGCACAATTATTGTTCCAAATTAACTACTCTTAATGATAAACACTAGAAAGACATGACTATGTTTCCTGTGTCCTTGTATTCTTGACTAGTCAATCCATGGTTCACCTAGCTGGACCATTGCTAGAACTAACAGGATATTGTTAAATTTTGTCTAATCACAGCATCACAGAATCACAGAATCACAGAATGGGTGAGATTAGAAGGAACCACTGAGGTCTATCTGGTCCAACCAGCCTGCTCAAGCGGGGCCATCCTGGAGCGCCTGGCACAGGTTTGTGTCTGGACCATCTGTTCCAGGGCTAGGTCACCCACACAGTAAAGTTCTTCCTCATGTTCAAGGGGAACTTCCTGTATTCCAGTTTCTGCTTGTTGCTTCTTGCCTTGTTGCCTTGGCATCACCAAGAAGAGTCTGGCTCCCTCCTTTCAGATACTGATATACATTGCTGAGATCCCCTTTCAAGAAGTTGTCTCTTCTCAAGGCTGAAAAAGCTCAGCTCTCTCAGCCTTTTCTCATAAATCAGGTGTTCCATTTCCCTAATCATTTGTTCCTGGACATCCACTGGATCTTTTCCAGGAGCTCCATGACTCTCTTGTACTGAGGAGCCCAGAACTGGACAGAGCACACACCAGGGATGAGCAGAGGGGCAGGATCACCTCCCCTGACCTGCTGGCCATGCTTTTCTCAGTGCAGCTTGGGATGACATTGTTCCCAACAGCAATGCTGGCTCATGGACAGCTTATTGGCCACCAGGACACCCAGGTCTTTCTTCAGAATAGTTTAATAGGAAATTCTTTACAGAGCTGTTAATTTCTTTACTGAAAATATTTCATGTTTCAAGTTTTTCTGTTTGTTTTCCATTCCTATAAGATTTTTTTTAGTTATCTGTAATATAAATTTTTACAATCTAAGAGTTGCAACTGGAAAGAAAAGAATTTATCATAGGGGTTATATTTATTATATCAGGAAGCCCTGGTTAAACAAGATACAAAGTGATCTTTGATCCAGAAAAAGAAATGTTTTGAGAATTTGATACATCTTCATTAGCCTAATAATTTATTCATAAGCCCTACCAGCCCTCAGTGACATCATTGCTGTCATCTGAACCACAAACTTCAAAAATTCTAAATACAAATTTACGTGCTCAAAATTATCCTACAACCGTGAATAATTGAGCATACAGAGTATTCTCTTTAAAATGAATATATTTAAAACAGAGGAAGTCCAAGTGTGGTTTAGATAAATCCAGAGTTGTACAATTTAATTTGCATATAATAAAAACATAAAACCAGGTAACAGCTGTACCATAACAGGGTTTTATTTTATTGCCTACAATTATGGCACCACAATTACAGGGAAATTCAATATAAAAATGGATTACATCTCATTATGGTATCTAAAGCAAATTTTGTGATGTGTATTTAGTCTGAATACATGCATTCTTATATACATTTGTATTTATATATACAGATGAACATGTAGACAATATTATACAAGAATTGTCCAACATGGTATAAAAAAGAGGAATATAAATAATTTATTTCTTTGCAATTCAATTTAGAAACAAGCACACTTAACAATTCTGCTATTTGACCTACAGGAAATAACACATAAATGATGATTGCATTTAACAAATATGGAGAAGTTGCAAGGAAGGAGAAAACATTGGCTTCTTTTTCCATATTTTTCCCCCAAACAGTTACAAATTTTAATCCAGAGAGGAAACAGAATTATTCAGATAATTATGTATATATTTTGCATTTTCAGAAGCTCATTACCTACGATAACCATTTTGTGCTATGTGTTTCTGTGGCTAAAATATCAGAACAGAAGGAAGCTCACATGTTTAAATAAGAAAAAAAATGTTTATTACTGTGTGTTTATGCATCTGTATGTTTTCCCAATTAATTCTTCCCAAGCGAATAATTCAGTTTGCCAAAAGACTAAGAGTAAAACAAGTGTAATTTACATGAAATGTTTAACTCAGAGTAGGAACAGAAATACAATAATAATGATCTTCAAATCAAGTGGAACAACAAAGGGCTCTATGCTGGTATCTGTCCTCATTAATATTACTATGAAACACCTGCAGAAGGCAATGGAGTGCACTGGCATCAAGCTTGCAGGTACACAGCTGAAGGTTGTGAGTCAATACATTGAAGGGTAGAGCCACCCAGGGGATCCTAAAAAGGGTGGAAAAATGTATTAACAGAATATTTTGAAAGGACAAATATAAAATTCAGCATCTAGATTGTATGTGCTATGATGCAATGAAAATACTTTAAATAATTTGAGACTTTAACCAATTTCTTGCCTGAAAAGGCTAAAGATTTATGATTCCACATCCATATGGTGACATAATGTCATAAATACATAGATATGTGTGGTTGTGGGTAAATGTTTTAAGGGGGACAAAAAATGTAGGCAATAAACAAGTTAATTTACAAAGAGGATAATCTAAGTATAGTTCACTAAGTACTTGAAATAGCCATAGATTTTTATGAAAGAAATGGTGATGTCTCCTTTATGTTAATATTGAAGAACATGGGATTGAATTATTATTTTCTTTTATTTTCCTTCAAATGTAGAAAAATATATGGAATGAAACCAAATATTTTTTTATTTATTTTTATCCAATTCAGAATAATTTTATTTTTTAATTTCAGATAGTCTGTAATCTCAAGAAGTCAGCAATAAAGCATGACTTAAAATTATGCATCTGAGATTTAAGTATGCTTATTTCTGACCCATCCTCTCCTTTGAAGTCTGTGTTTATCTTCCCACAGTTCTTCATTAGGATAAAACAGAACTTTGTATTCTAGACAGCTCCCTACCAAAATTCTTGATAATCTACAATTTCAAAGTGGTTTTGGGAAGTGTATTTTTCTTTTCCTACCTGAAAAGTGCCAAACCAAATATGGTTTCATGCTTTTGATAAGACTGTTACATATTAAACACAAAGCCACTTATAATACAGCCATAATACATAGACTATATATTTCCTCATAAATTAAACTTCAAAGTTCAGGACAGTATCATCTACTTTCAATGTCTTCATATTACTAAATATTGCAGATAACTGAGTCAAGATGTTCATAACACCTACATACATTTTATGACTCACATAATAATTTCTAACTTCATTAAATTTATCTTCAAGATGGCAGGTATGTAGGGAAGACTGCAGTTAAATAGTTAGCAGAACTGTATCCTAAAAACTTAGCAATGTCAATCCACTGACATTGATTTTTGTTATCTTTGGTGAATTAATCCTCACCAAATGAGTGATAGTGGTATCTTTATGCTTAAATCTTTGTTTAAAAGTGTGAACATTAAGATGGATCAGAAGAATGAAGTAATTATTTGGTTTGCCTTTACTCAGATTTACATTAATTCCAAACATGATCTTGTCACAAAATGCCAGAATTTAATTTAAAGAAGGGATTATACACAGATTAGCTGTCTTATTTAAAGAAAAAGAAAATAAAAAGAGACAAAAGGAAAAAAGGAACAAGACACACACATGAACAAATTTGTTTATGAGATACAACATTGTTATTAGCTCTGTATAGGGTATTCTATAAGATATAATAATAAGATACATATTTAAATGTAATTCAAAGAGGTCTACAAATAACTAAAACAACTTCTATTGTATAGATTACAAGAATAATCTTTAAAATGGATATAAATGATGAAAATAATGTAAGGAGAAAAAGTGAGGAGTATAACAAGGGTGATATTGGCAAGACATGTATGCTATTTGCTTAATGACATGAGACTGGTTGACTCTTGTTTCTTTGGGCTGATGTCCCCCCCGAGAATGTTGTCCAGAAGTCCTTCTCCGGTGCCAGAAGAGAGAGTCAGGATTCCTCCCTGTCCTTGGTGTCCTCCTCAAGGATGTTTATCATCTCTTATCTAGGCACATTTAGTTCTTACCCCGAGGGCGCTAGCTACAATGCTGGATCATTGTCGACTGACTGACTGACTGACTGCCCCAAGGGTGGTCGTAATCTTTTATACTATGTACTATGTGTTCTATGTTTACAGATAAATACCAGTACCTATCACCTATGTTAGACAGTGTATTTCTACTCTAATCCAATCCAAAAGTGCCACCACCACAGCAGAAGATGGAGGGCAAGAAGAAGAAGCAGAAGGACAGGGACACACCCAAATTCCTCCATCTTACCTTCTCGAACCTCCTTTAAACCCCAAAATTCTATATCTCCACCCAGTGATAAATTAACATTATACTAATCAAATTCTCTTGGCTTGTCGCTGGACCCCTTGCCAGGGTCTCGGATCACCCAGGGCACCCAGAGGGATGTCCTGGGTTCCGACAGTTGACTAAAATATATTTTACCAGAGTGTGTTAAAATGATGGTTCTCAGAAGCATATAACAAGAAATAACAGGAAATGTGATTCCAAGAAAGGATTTTAAAGGGGTTGTTGTGCATTTTTTTGGCATATATTTTGTAATATTTTCCCACTGTAGACAGATATCACTATATATTAACTCAGTTAAGGGTTTCATTTTCACATCTCACTCTAACATTACCTTTCACCTTTCAGTTTGTAGGAAAAGACCTTTTTGCTTTCGAGCTGCAAAAGCAATGCTAGAAAGCAAATTATTCTTTAGGTTCAATGACCTGTCTCAAATACAACTGAATTTCTTCTGAAAACATTTTTTATACTTAATCCTTTGGGAGCAAATAACTAAAAATATGTTAGTTGTACTTTTAATGACTTTATTTAAATTTTTAGCTTAGGTTTATGCGGGAGAGAATTATCTCTAAGTTCACCTGAAAACTGTATCCTTAAATTCATGTTTAGTTCTCAGATGTAGATCTTTCTAATACAGTTCTATGCTTCAGCACTAATCCTATTTTAATTGAAACTAATTGTTTTCTGAAAGCCTTTGACTGCAAATAAGTTTTACTTGTATTTCTTTTTTATTCTATTTGAAGTTTGTTTTATGTCAAATACTTAGAAAATCATAGGTGAAAGAGGACTTAACTATTAAGATTGGAAAATGGGATGCTGGCAGTATTTGTGGTGAAATTATATTAAAAATGTCCAGCTGAAATGTCTAAAGACAATCAGCAATTCATAGAAACATAGGATCATAGGCTGGTTTGGAAGGGACATTTAAGTCATTTAGTTCTGCAATGAGCAAGGACACCTTCAACTGGATGAGGTTGCTCACAGCCCCATCCAACCTGTCCTCGAATGTTCCATGGATGAAGGATCCCCCATCTCTGTGGGCAGCCTGCTCCAGTGTTTCACCACTCTCATTGTAAAAAATAGTCTTCCTTATATTTACTTGGAATTGACCCTCCTTTAGTTTTAACTATTATTCCTTCTCTTGCTGAGAAGGGGCTTGCTAAACAGTCTGTCCCCGTCTTTCTTGTAATCTCCCTCTAAGTACTGGAAGGCTGCTATAAACTTTCCCTGGAGCCTTCTCTTCTCCAGGCTGAACAACCCCAACTCACCCAGCATTTCCTTATGTTCCATCCCTCTGATCATTTTTGATAATCTAATTAAAAGGTAATTCTGGAAATATTTTTAAAACAAAAAGTCCCCCTGCTGT
This sequence comes from Hippolais icterina, assembly GCA_013400075.1. NCBI lineage: Eukaryota > Metazoa > Chordata > Aves > Passeriformes > Sylviidae > Hippolais > Hippolais icterina. Next base: position 60,096 of record VWYN01011345.1, on the reverse strand, counting down.
TCATTTTTATTTTAACTTAAGGTGGTGTCAAATACATAAAATTATAATTCAAGTAGAAAATGTGTAGAGAATGGAAAATTCAGACAGAAGTCAATGGAATGTCAAGAGTAAGGGGATAATGAGCAGATCTTACTTGTTCATTTTATGACTATAAATTTTAATATGAATTTTTACTTGTTTCTTCTCCTAAGGGTCATGGTGGACAGGACATTCAGCTTTGACCTTTTTTATCAGAGGATGGTGTGAATTTGCCACAGACTCACACAGGTAGAAGATTTGACTACAAACAAAGCAGTTGCTGGAAGAACTGTAATATCAGTTGCAGAGGTGTTTGAGGGTTTTTTCCTTTATTTTTCCTCACAATTCTTGAAACTTTACAGCATTATTTTTGTTTTCACTTACAATATGGCATTGATGAGTAAGGGTCTAATTGGAAAAGAATTTATGGAGTATGAACATTTTGTATGATCAATATCAAAATATCAAACATTTTTAATTTTTTATTCTTCAGAAATATACTGTGTAGAATATCAGCTCTGATGCTGGAAGTCTTTATTTCTCTAGAAGTTCAGTCTTCCTGAATTGAGAATACAATTTTTCTCAGGCTTGAATGTTGAAGTGACACAGACATTACCTGGGGTGAACAACTCAGAAGTCTGTCACTTGGCAGACACCACAAATTTGGAGGGCAGGAAACCCTAGCTAGGTTTCAAGTATGGAGTTCTTCTACTTGTACCTTTCATTCCAAATGAATTTCAGGAGACTGGATCTATTCAAGCTCCAAAAAAAGATCCATTGATAGCTAATGCCAGTGCTTCTCTGGCTTAAGTTTCTATAATAGTTCTCAGTATACATGCCCATGTGTACGGATAGAGAGCCTTAAAGGAGTCCTGCTGCAGGAGTATCTCTCTTCCAGCCTGAAAGAAAATGCTAATATTCAGTGATGTTCGTGACATTAAACACCACTAAATAATGAAACACTAATTAAATGTCCTTTTTTTGTGAGACAATGATTAGGACTTTGGGTGTTCCTTTTCTTCCTGGCAAATAATAGTATCAATTAAAAATGCAGTTTTGAAAGAAACTATCCAAAAGCTACTATACTGCAACTATTCATGTGATTAGATAGTATACTGAAAAGATGGTCTTGTAAGAGTGTTTAAAAATTATCATAATAACAGAGTTCAGATTAAATGCTTTGGATACGTTACAGAGATATAGTGCATTAAAATCAGCTTCTGATTAGTGTTTCAAATTTTACTTTCAGATACCAAACCTCACAGTATTTTGATGATGAGGAGGGCCAAATTTCAACTCTGTGGTCAAAAGCAGAAGACTGCAGATTTATAAGGAGACTTTTAAATCTCATGTTACAGAAATGTGCTCTAATCGCTATATATAGGATAGTGCTTTCTTCCTAATTTCTTTGAATATTAGCAATTTTACTCCTAAACTTGAGATTAATGTACTTAAAATTGAAAAAAAAAAAAGGCTGTGAATATTATCTAATATTCCATTAGTCTTTCTCTCAGTCTAAGAAGAGGGGAAAAAAAGCAGCAATAATTTTGGAAAAATATTTTTTTTCTTGCATTTTATCTGGCTAAATCCAATATTATTTTACTTTTGCCTTGTTTTTATTTATGAAAAGTCATTGTAAGCATTTTGTGTTGGAAGATTGTAAGCACTTTGCATGAGAGTAATACCTGTTTTAGAAACGTAAATGCAGTATTCACATGAAAGAAAGAATATTCATGCTCACTGGTATACTTAATGTGCTGTTTACCTGAGGTACCTGAGTAATTCTTAATTTTACTAATATGTGAATTGTTCCCTAGTATTTCAATTCTATGAGCTCAGCCAGTCACAAAATATAAAATAAAGCAAAGATAAAGAAAATAAGCACAAATGGTATTTGGGATATGATTTTATTTTAAAATTCTTGTTATATAACATCTGGCACTATGACGTCGTAGTCATCGTGTTTGTGTTGCCTCCAGCCTGAAAAGCTTCTCTGAATCTGACAGTCTTACAGAGCTTATTTATGTTTCCCCTCAGTGGAATTTGCCTCAACAATACATCTTCATCTTCATCCCCAGCTTGTTGTCCTGGCTCCTCAGGAAAGAAAAAAAAGTTCTCCTTAGAGAGGTTTTTGTTTGTTATACAGACTTTTATTGACCATATATATGAAAGAACATGTTTCTAACGTCTAATGCTGTAAGTCCCTTTCATCAAAAATCTATGTTCTTTTATTTAGCTAACATTATTAGTTACTTTCTTTTAAGGGTTTGGGAAAATTCTACAATATTTTTTATCTTTTCTTAAATGTCTTTAAATACAGAATATCTGTTAGTCTCCCTCTTTTTTTAAATGAGATTTACTAAAAAATCAGTTTCAAGATAAACTGATCTCCACTGTGTGAGAAGGAAGTCTCACAAGCTTACGAAGCTTACCACCTTTTTTGCATGTAAAATTTATGTTTCTGGGGAACTGGCATATGCGTTTTACTTTGTTCCATTAGATTTCTCTGCCTCATGTATGCTATTACTGAAAAGTAGAGTTTAAGACTTTCTGTCACTTTACTGAGTAATAACTCATCCTTGTGACTTTCAATATGTCAAGACAAGAATAAAGCCAAGTAGAGAGAGGAGAGAGAGTGGGAATAGGCAATCCAAATGCAGAATAGTTTAGCTTAATTTTTGTGAATACACAGTCTATAAAATGAAAAAGAAGTCACTGATTTTTCAAATATAATTTTAATAATATTTTTTGTAATTGTTAATTATATCTCAAAGTTTTCATGAAAATTCCATTTTGAATTTACATCAGTAAAAAGTTATGATACCCTGATGACTAATAGGACATATTTTACATAGCTGTATTTTCCACTGTCACATAAAAGAGAAATTTATTATTAGAAGACATTAAAGACTAGAACAAAAATAACTCGTGTCTATGGAAGATAGCCACAGCAAGTACCTCTTCCTTTCTGAAGGAAGTACCTTTTAAAAGTTTTTACCTAGTACTTCCCTTTCCCTTCCCCCCATTTTTCTAGCAGTATTATAATTTCCAAAGGAACTTAGGATATTTCCAAAATATTTTGGATTTTTTTTTAAATTAATATTCATACCATTAATATTTCAGACTGTCAGGCTGACAAATTCATAAATAACTGGACTATTAAAGGAACAAGGAAAATAAATCCATATGCTTTCGAACTGCATGAAGGCTGTGAAGTTCTTTATATGAAAAAGATAGATCAATCTTACTTTATCTTATCTAACGGCAGCAAAGGTAAGTTACAAAGTGTGTGGCAAGGACACATAAATTAGCAGTTTGCAAAAACTTATCATGACAATAACTGTGTCAATCACATAAAGTCTTTTGAGTAGTAGGAACAGTTTTAGGAAGGCTTCTTGTGGAATTTACAATTTAAATTTATTCTTACAGATTGAAAAAAAAAAAAAAAAAAGTATTTGTTTGAGTTCAATTTAAGTATTGTGCTACATAAATATTAATGATATTCCTTTAGAAAAATACTGTCAAGCTTAAGAAATCAGATCATTAGGTCATGTAGTCTTTTATCATGTAGTCATTTATCTTCATTATGAGAGCAGCAAATACTTGATTTCTTTTGAAAAGACAAACTACATACTTATAAGCATAAAGTAAGCTAGTCTCAATAGGTGATGAAAACTACAGTTTTTGAAACTAAAGGCAAGAAAAAAAAGTAGAAATATGGAATGGTTTGAATTGGAAGGGATTTTAAAGATCATCTAGTCCTCCTCCCCTGCCATGGGCAGGGACACCTTCCACGACATCAGATTGCTCAAAGTTTTATCCAATCTGATCTTGAACACTTCCAGTGGTGAGGAACCCAAAGCTTGTCTGGGCAACCTGCTCCTGCATCGCATGATACTCATCTTTTTTTTTTTTTCATTATTTCTAGTCTAAGTCTACCCTCTATCAATGGATTAAAACTGTTGTCCCTTGTTGTGTTCCTACAGGTAAAAATGATGTGTCTTTCTTACAAGACCCTTGTATACTGACGATTCTGTCATTCCCCTAATATCTCAGAACTTCTGGGAGAGGTTATAGTATACTATCATAGAATATCCTGGCTCTTAATATACAGGAGATTATGAGGAATTAATTTCCTGGCTTCTTTACGTTGGATACTTTGGTTCCACTCATGTCCTAAAAGGCTTAGCCAGCTTTGGGATTACTTGGCATTGCTAAGTAGAGAGCTGACTGAAGAGTAGAAAAGATGTAATGTGTTGTCACTAGTACAGAAGTGGGGTCCAAAGACATATACACACACAAAGAGTTTAGAATCTACTCCCCAAATCCATTAGAGTTTTTGAAATTCTGCTAGCATAAATTTTTATTCACTTTTAAAATGCATAAAAGGAATGTAGATAGATGTCTACATTTATATGTCTGCAGTCCAACTCTTGGGGTAGGACCCCTTAGACTGGATTTTTTCACTTTGTAATGTATACATCAACATGAAACTAATTATGCCATCAGTAATCTAGACAGTTAGCTGAGATCCCTCTTCTCCTGTCATTTGTGTTACAATTATACAATTACAAACCTATTGAGATAGTGACATTAATTCCTTTTATGCCTGTACAAAAGTAAGCACATATAAGTCTTGAGGGCAGAGACATAACCATAGCATAAATGACACAAAGAATGTATTTCTAGGAATTATATTCAATAGATACTTTGGAAGCAATTCCTTTGTTATATGAATCTGTATAGGTGTGTGGGAAGAGCAACTGTATAAAAAGAGATTTGAGGAGCTTTTTGCCAATCATATTATATTCCAGTTCCTACACAAATAAATTAATTACTCTCAAGCATTTTATTAAAATATGAGAACATAAATGTTTATAGAAAAAGTAAAAGATATGGGCTCAGACTTTTTTAAAAAAATAAGTATTTTATCAATAATTGTATTTGTGGAACCATTTGAAAGTGAATTGAAACCATATTCGTACAGCTCTAAGTAGCAATCAAGAATCATCACATCAAAGAATATCTTAGAATTTGAATCTTGGATGTCATGCTCTCTTTCAATCTTGCTATTAAAAAATCTAAACATAAAATCAGATCTTAAACCCAGAAAGAAATAATGACATTTTCAAAATTAAGCATGACAAATTAGGAAATTATATAATCATTAAAAGGGGTGCTTAGTAATGTGAATTCTAATTACTTTTTCAACCCACATTGTATATGGTTTCATATTTATTGAAAAAATATTGCAAAGTACCATCAATGGTTTAGTCATCTAATATTTAGGTACAGAATTTTATCTAGCTCACTTAAGACCCTTTTAATAGCAAATGGATAGCTATAGACACCACTAGAAGGTGCTCAGTTTTACCTATTTTAGGGAGTATTGGATTGTGTATGTTAATAACCTACAGATAACTGATGGTGGGCAGGGGTGGTGAGTGGTGAGTAGAAGGTTGAATGTCCTGAACTGAGCATCTGAACTCCCAAACACGAGACTCCCACTTGCTAGCATCAGTGCATACTGGCTGGTTGAACATTTTGCAACAATTAAACAGCACAGTCATGTCCTGAATCCTCTCCTTACTAAAAACAAATAGATGGGATAGAAGCAGCAACTGATAGTCTAACTATGTATTGTTTCTGCATATGCACCACTTAGAATGGGGAAGCCAGAGAACATGACCCACAGAAAAGAAACAGTACTGAAACTTGGTTTCTGTAAAGAAGAAAGGATTTTGGGGAAAAAAAAGAGACCCTGAAGAGAAGACAACAGTCCTGGCTGAAAGAAAGATCTGAAAAGATCTTTGTGTTGAAATGACACACAGGGAATGTCCAGGGAGGGACCTTTGCTAGTGATGCCCAGGAATGGCAAGTGTGAGCTGCAGCACATCATGGATGATAAAACATTGTGCCCAGCCTCCCCAGATGAAGCGATTCCCCCCTGCCCGCTGGAAAGCGATTTCCCAGCTAGTCCCGGCTGCCCTGGCTGGGAATCGTTTCAGCTCGGTTAGGCAGTCGCAGGCGGACCGGACACCATCCCCTGGTGGGTCAGGAGCTACACGAGAGATGTTGGTGAGGCTTCAACAAAGGCAGGAAAAGGAGACTTTGCAGCAAGATGGTGGTTATTGTCACCTGCTCAGCATGCAGGTGAGCTGACAAAGTGAAGAACAGGGGCAGGGTAAGTGATTATAAGGGACCAGAAAAAGGGGCGGACACAAGAGGGAAAACCAATCAGGGGAGTGAGGATGGCACACAGACAACGAATAGAAAATGAGGGATGGGGGATTTCCCAGCCTGTTCCAATCAGGGACTGATCTCTCCCGATCTTTCTAGAAGCAGGGAGAAGCAGGGAGAAGCTTCTCCGGAGATTGACGGGCGTAGAGAAAGGAATTACAAATGCTTAACAGGCACATGTGCTGCACAAACAAGCGCAGGGGGAAACCATTAGAGGAAAGGTATAGGGGGAACATGGACAAAACCATTACATAACTCATCTAACATTAACAGAAAAATAAAAAACAGAAAACGCGCTGCTACACCCAGACCAGGAGGGACCTTAATGTTTGGAACTGTAATGCTGTGGGCTAACGAGTGAGCAAGCACATGAGTAAGCTTGTGAGCTAGTCAGGCAGTCTAAATACTGCTGTCTCATTGGTTGTTGTCCAGATCACCATCTCAATCACCATCCAGACAGCCCTTATCCAGGCACACTAGTATTTGATATCTATTCACTTTGCCTATGCTTGTGAGGTTCTTACTTGTCCTCCACACTGCTTCCTTAAAACTTTCCAGAGACTCTAAATTTCTGCTTTCACACCTTTTATTCAATCTCAGTTGAGATACAGTTTTACTTAGTTTAAGATTTGATGTTATTAAAGTGGCATAAGGAAAAACCATTAGAAAAGTGAATGTTTGACACAGAAAGAAAGAAATGATAATAGAAATCCTTGAAGGAAAAATAACTGTTTCTAAAGAGGAGAAGCACTGGGTGCTTTATGATTAAATTTCATGCTTTGACACTTTTCAATTCTTTAAAAGCAAGTGATAATAAGGAAAATTACTTCTTAGTCTGAGCAGCAGCTTAAATGAAACCAATAAAACCTAGAGTCCAACTTTTCTGTGTTAGTTAAATGTTTTTTTATCTCTTAGAGATAAAGTGGATAATGAAACTTGTTACTAAAGGGACTTATCAGTGGAAATTTGATAATTTTACATTGCATGTCTAGTGTCAAAATTACATATGATTAAAATGTTGCTGCCCTGGCCAAGAGAGAGTCTTAAGGGTTATGAATTAATACAGTCTAAGAGAACAAAAATTGAGTTAATAGATATTATTTTTTTCTTCTTTTCAATTAGAGATAAAAGTGAATTTCTTTTTCTGTTCATAAGTGTTTCAAAACATTTTAAATTATTTAAGAAGAAAGATAGATAATTCCTTAACTTGTAGTGTACTTAGATAAGCAAAAATAGCTACTGTTAGATAATAAAGATCCTGAAAGAGGCCTTAGAGTTAGACATCGATGATGGCCAAAAGCTTCTTTTTTGAAGAATGTAAGGTTCAAAGGATGTTTTAAAACAAATATATATGAAATCTTGACTGACAGGAAGAACATAACTTTTGGTGTCATTTGGCTGAAGGGTGGTGATGGATCTCGAAATTAGAAGATAACTATAAAAGAGCACCAGGCAGCACATACTGTGAACTGAATTAAAAGAAGTTGAACATTTGTCTATAAGGTAGAACATGGACTTTAGATTGTGCCTGCAGCTTTCTAAACATACATAAAAATGTCTCTTTCATAAAGGACTCTGAACTTAATGGACCAAGTGAAAAAAGTGCAGGTAAGGTAAAAAGTGAAAAGTAACTTCTATTATCTTACACGCAGAACATAGTGACAGAATTAAAAATAAAAGTGATTCTCAGGTTCAGTCCAGTAAGGTGATTGTTAAAATCCATTGCCTTTAAAACTTTTGGTCCTGAAATTAGAGTCCTAAGAGTTTTTCTATGTCAGATGAGAAAACAACCAACCAAAGAAAAAATATAAAGGAATACATGTTCGGTGTTGTCCCTAATTACAAAAAATGTACATATTGAAAGGAATATATTGTTATAAGCAATATAATTATGCAGAACTGAAGAGAAATTTAATTTTCACTCTAGAAATTATTTGTTCTTTGTCCCAAATTGCTAAAGGCACCAGTGATACTCTTCTACTTTAGAGTTATTTTCAATTCATTTTACCTATGGTCTTTGTTATGGAGCCTAATATAATTTTGGTGCAGATTACAGTGTTTGGCATATACTGAATGAGATATAGCAGCCTAAACTAATTTTTAAAAATAGTGCAGTAGTGAGCACTGCAATCACCGTAGTACTTCACATTTATATTGATAACAAATACAATATTAATCTGAGCTCTGTGTATTATTTCATTCTCTAAACTAACAGAGCTTAATGTTGACTGCTAGAACAGTGTTGCAAAAGGTTCCCACAGGGATGGGTGAACTGGTGATTGTAGTAGGAATACAGCTTTTCTTTTTGTGTTGCACATGCAAGAGATAACTGAAGATTCAATCTTCTCTTTCTCATCTCATTATGAGGAGGGGAAGAGGTGATGTGTATGTTTCTGGCCTTTGGATTCTCTTTTTCTGCTTCAGAAACGCTTGAGAGCAGATATCTGCCTACAGCCATAAAAGCTATTAAAAAATTACAAAAACTCTGCTCAGCAATAGCATTTTGCAGTTCAGCCAGGGTTTGCAGCTTGAGAATTGCAAATACCTTGGGTCTGCTGGTGAGAAGTAGTGCCTTTGGGACGATATTCTAAAAATTGCTCAGAGGGTGTAGTCTGACAGGCAGGTGGGGAAATAGAGGCTTGTGATAAGAATTCCAAGATACATTTTAGTATTTTTCAGAAGTGACCTAAGCATTTAGACAACTGAACTGTGAGTGCCAAAACCACTCTTGAAATCACACAAACTCTCAACCCACTTAGAATGCCTCTGCATCAGAATTTTTAGTTCAAACCAGGAATGCACATTGAAGGAAATCTCCTAGTTGCCAACACTGCCCACCTGTATCTCTTTGTCCCTTGTGAGCCTTCACATTGCAGAGCATGAACTCACTCTTTCAGGACTCCAAGGACCTACACACTGCAGTAGTTAATAGGGCAAGGCTTGCCTTGGCCTGGGCCAGCCATAGCTTGTTGCAACAGTCCTAGAGCTCAATCAATTGATTCCTGCTCCCATGTAAATGGAGCCCTGGGAGTGCCATATGGTGAAGGACTTAAACTCAGTTGTCACAGAGTAACCCTTTGCATTAGCCTTCATGCAATTTTCCAGCTTACAATGAGACACAATGTGAAAAAATAAAGACAAAAACCCCTATAAAATAGCTCCAAGTGGCCCCTAGGTCTGTGAATAAAGGAACCTTGCTCCTAGCTATTATGTCACTCATAGAGTTGTGGGATACAGCTCACTTACTGTAAACCTTGAAAAAAACTGTGTCCATCAAGCTTGGGATCCAGGGGTGTTGTGTTCCTCTGGGAAATGGTTTTTCCCCTCAGAGACCCCCTGAAGCCCATGCCATGTAGTTTAACCCTTTCTTCCTATCTTCCCTACTCCTGACCCTATTGGCTCAGGGCCAATATCTTTCCTTGGCCCTAAACTAAATGAACCCCTGTCTCTTTTGTGTTCTCCCTCTCTCCTGGAACACGGCTTCGAGAATAAAGCTTGGACTGAAGCTGGGAGTGAGAGCCACTCTTTTGAAATCTTTTATTCTGCCTCTATGAAATATATTTCTCTAAAACCCTGAGGAACAGAGCTGGCAGGAATCTGGGGGGTGGGCAGAGGGAGTATATTTCACAGGAGAGCATCAAAAGAGTGAGCACTGCACCACAGAATAGAGGCAATTTAAAGTCTGTTATTGTTATTATTACTTTTACTACTGAGAGGTTTTTTATTAATTAGATGTAGACTGTTAGATAGTTAAAAACATTAACTAGAGAAGCAAGAAATTTCTGTTGTCATATACAGAATATTGCCTCTTTTTACCATAGTAAGATTTTGAATGAAACAATGTCAATGGAAAAGCAGATTTCTGAGCCTCAACACTAACAGTCTTTCCCAAAAATTCGTATTCATTGTAGCTGTAGACTTACCATTAGAATCTGATCCTTTACATTTCTTTGATATCATAATAAGACGTTAAAAGATAGCTTCATTTTTCTTTATACATAAGTGATATCCAAAATAACTTCAGTCAACAGTTGTGAGGCTGTTTGGTAGTTGGTTAAAAGAGGCTCCTTGGCTGACCAGTGTATAGCAAAGTTTGTCAAATTGCCTGTTTCACAATCAATAGTGTTTTAGTTTTCATCTGCCCACAATCTGTCCTTAAATACTTTTTCTGCAGTCTTTTCTCTAAGCCCATTCTGGTGGCCTGTTCTCAGATTGCTTGTCAAAACCACCATTATTTAGGATAGAAATATCTGTATGTTTTTTTTAAAAAAAATAAAAGTAACAACCTGCCTTGATAACTAGGTCTAAATGAGAGCTCCAAGCTGGCACTTTTTCAAGACCTGGATGATTTTTTATCTATCAGCAGTTCATATGTCCCAAGTTATGTGATTTTAGGTGTTTAGGTGGTTTTCCAGTAACAAAACAGCAATTTTCTTAATTTGTAGTTACATATGCAAGGCTTTTGTTTTTCATGGGGATTTTTTCTTTTTATATAGACTTTTACACAACAAAATCTTTAAGTAAAAACTTAGAAAGTAAAGATGGAATTGTTAGCTTCATAATCTGCAGTATCTAGATCTCTGTCACTTTTTTGCTTAGTGTTATTTCTATTCAATCTCTTCAGTTTCTTTAAAGGTTATTAATTCGTTTTGCTTGTGGACAGTAAGAGGAGGTGCAAGTTATTGGTATGTCAATCATAATTACAATGAGCGAAACATCCAGTAAGCTCCAATTTATCTAAGGTTACCTTGGTAATGTTTTGCTGTTGCTGTATTTTTATTGGCTTTTGGGGGTTGAGGGATGTTGGGTTTGGGTTTTGCTGGTTTTTTGTTTGTTTGATTTTGTCTGGCTTTTTTGTTATTGTTTTATGATTTGGGTTGGTTTTTTTTAAGAGGGGGCAGGGGACATTAACAGACTGGGTCAGTTTCAGAAAGATGTTTAGTTATTTTTTTTTTAAACAGGTTGGAACCTATTTCACAGTCTAAATTATACACATTCAAAACTACAACAGGGACACATTGTGCATTTACAAATAGAAAAACAACTGTCAGATTCACAGAATTTCAGCACAATCTTGGCAGATTTTTTTGCTTATTCCTGGCAATGTTGAAAGTATTCTAGTTCTTTTCTTTTTTTCTCTGTGTGTACTAGGCCCAAAGCCAATACATACACTCACATATGGGGAATGCTTGGTACAACCAGATGTTAAGAGATGAATTCTTCTAGTATTGGCACCTGGGCCTAGGTCTGTTCCCTTGGTATATTCCTCTTTTTGACTCCTTGATTGGTTCTGCTGCTGGCTGCTGTGACATCTGTTCAGCTGTCTGCAGGCTTGGTAAAATGCTGCTGTGTTTCTTTATCTTTCTGGATGACAGATTTCTTTGATACTTTCAAGAGCATAAAAAATTTAAGTTTTATTTTGCTATGCTCGTCAATAGGTCAAAGTTTGGATTTGCCGCGTGATTCTATACAGAGGCAAAGGACGCCACTCCCACGTCTCTATTTGTTCATTGTGAAAATATAGAATCTTTTTCATGCATTTATATTTTCTTGCATAATTTACATGGAAGGCAGGTTTTGTTTGTGTGTGTTTTAATAATGTGTATCCATACTAGATCTGCTGTAAAGGAAAGCACTCACTACTTTAAAACAAGACCCCTGTGATCACTCATTCACCATTTAAACAATTTATCTTTAAACAAAATTCAATGTGGTAGTATTTGTTGGCATGCATTAATAATTGAATACTGAAAAATAGGGGAAAAATGACCTGGGGTAGGAGAAAGATGTGATGATACATTCCATAATTTCAGGTATTTTGCTGCTACACCTGGTTGTGATTAAAATCTTGTGATCCTTTCCTGTGACCATCAAAAGACTTTGAATGTGTGGGAGGTTTTTATAGTCTTGAAGCACATGACCAAGTTAATATATGTTGCTACATATGAAGTGATATTAAAGGTTTATTAGCAATCAAAAATGAATCGGATCCTGAACCCTTTTGGCTACTTCTTTCAAATGCCATATGTTTGTATTTTTCTCAGACTGAAATCTCTTCCTTTTTTAAGTGAGACTGCAGGACCTCCTGTTCCCCACTTCACTGCACACCAGAGCCCCAGACTCTAGTGTTACAGAGCTTCCTTCCTTTGGAATCTGGCATCACTTGAAAGCTGCAGTGACTCAGACCAGCTGTTTTGAAGCAAATGTTTAACTATGCACAAGAACAGAGCAATCAGAGAAAGAAAGGTTAAGACAATTCTTAGTAGACCTCTGTAATTCCTCTAAGAGTTAAGTAGGTTTAATTTATGTTGAGTGTTTGAAGTCTTCTGAGAACAGAGTTAGTGTTTTCTTTTCTTTGCTATCTCAGTTACTGAAATGAAAGGCTATGTTTAATAACGGAGTTTCTTTTGTGTTTATTTACTGTTTATGGTTGTGGGGGTTTTTTTCCTTATAGTAAAAAGTATATGTCCTTTCAAAATCGGTTTTGAATATATTGTACTTTACTTCTTACATTATATTTTGAACAGATAGCTAGAAGACTCCTTAAAGGAGAACCTCTTTTCCCAGAAAGAATGTTTGTCATATCCACATTCCTTTCAGATTTCTGACTAATCTGGTTGAGTAGAAATGATGGTTTTTCTAATCCCAGAAACCTAGGCAATAGCAGGAAAGAAAAAAACAACCCCAGACAACTGATATATGCAGTTTAAGAAGGAGACAATCTTTGGGAATTGGACTAGAGAACAGGTATCTCGCTTTTAAAAGGCAAAAATGGATGTAAAAGTGGAATCATAACTTGGATTAGAATAGAAAAGAAATCCTCAAAGGTTGGCATTATATACATTCTACTGTAGACTCTTAGGACTATATTTGCATATAAATATTGTTGCTGATTTTTTCCCAGAGTAATAAAAATATAAGTACACATTATTCTGGGAGTCTTCAGCAGCAGAAGAATACAGCTAATGATACTTTATACTAGTTATGTCTGGACATTACAGCTCACAGATTTACCTATGTGATAGTAAAAGAGTTGATTAAAAAATATGCATTATTCTTTGCATTGATAAGCAATGAAGATCTTAAGATGAACAAGTTCTAGAAAATAACTTTGTATCAACTGATACTCATATATTCCTCTTAAACTAACTGTAATGGATCAGTTTTCAAAAGGAGGACTTGAACAATACTGCCAGGTAGTCAACTTTTTTATGCTTCACACAGTCTAAGATCGTAATTTAAAGCATAGCATAAATCACAAAAACAGATTGAAAAAAAATCATAGATTGAAAAATTAATCACTCAGGTGATATCAGTCATATACAATCCCAATCCTAGCATTATATATAAATATCAAAAATAATTAATTTCATCCATGTTACCTTGTGGCATGATTTATTAGAATAACTTATATCCTAGGTGGATCCCACCCCAGAACATCAAATTAATAAAGGATCTAGTTCATCCTACATAAACCATAAAAAGGATGTTTAACTGGTTGTTATAAAGAGGACCTCAACATACCAGTTGCATTTCCCATTCAATGTGCAGAGAATGTGGCAACTAAGCTATTTATTCTTATTCTACTTGCTCTGTCTTTACATTACATTAACTGCACACCATCCACCCTGCACACTTAATCAGGTATGGGTCCTCTAAACCCCTGCATCATTAACTACTTACCAAAAAGTCATTATTATCTGATTGCTGTTCAGCAGACTTTGTAAAATGAATTGGTGGTCTCAGGCAAATGGCCACGACTCAAAGAATTAGTGTACATTAGTTATTGCTTTACTCTGTAATTGAAAGAGTAAGAAAATGCTGTATAGAGTGGTACATCACCCACTGAATTATACTGTGACACGAAAAGGTGATCTCTGCAGCTAAACCTTCTAAAGCTTAATGAAAACTTTATACAGTCAAGGCAATATGGTTTGTTTGTAGCCATCTCTGTTTAAAAACTGGGATTTTCTGTGTCCAGAACTACCAATCAGTTAGAATAGACTACACACACATGGACATTACAGAAGAATTCAATTAGGTAAAGACATAGGTAAAGTGTGTACATTTTAGTCTAAGAGGTCTAAGGATAAGGAATGTCAAAACTCTAAACAAATCCTGGAACATTATTAGTGCAATGCCACAGCACTTTGGGAACTGGTTAGCAATAATAAAAACTGAGAAGAAAACAGAAAACTGAATGTGGTCTGCAGTGAATGTTCTTCCGTCTCCAGCTCCTTACTTACAATATTTGAACGAGTTACTGTCTGAATAACTTGCTCACAGATTCAGTTTCTCATCCTAGTTCAGATTTCTATAAAGGAAGTAAATGTCTATAATGTGTAAGTGAACCTGTGTGTATTACTGAGAATGCAAATATATTTGATTAAGAGCTATTTTTTTATTATTTTTAGATAGATAAAATTGAAAGTAAAAATTTTGTTCCTACGAAAAATATAATCTGTGATCCTAAGGGTAAGAATTATGAAATACATGCAAAGTGCATATTTCAGTGCAGAAAGTCTCTCAGTGTTACACTTGGATTAGATGGAAAGCCTTTGCACATATTGTTGAATTCTAATTCAGACTTGTATTTCGAGTATTATTAAGGTTATTCATATTCAAAAGATTGTTACTCATTAAAATCTGGATAAATAACAAATGCCATAAGTTACATATTTAAGGACAAACTTAAAATTAACCAGTACAGGTTAATATCTGTATTTTATTCTTATTTTTCAATCCATATAAATTCTACATGAAACAGAAAGAAAAAGAGACTTCATAAAATAACACACAAAAAGTGTTCAGAAATAGGGTAAAAAATCCCAAGAACAGTTGAAATTTGACAAATCCTGACATTATTTAAGTGTTATGTGGCCATTCCTACAACAAAATTATTAAAGATAATTCTATAACATTCTGTATTGATGTCATGTCAATACATAAGCATAGTCTAATATGACAATGTTAACAGTAAAGACTTAGCTTTTTAAAAGTTAATATATTGCCTGGTCCCTTCTGTACCTACTAGTTTCATCCACCTGTACAACTGTCAATGTCAGATGTACTAGGAAAGCTATGAAAGAATCAGACTGGAATAAGCTCCTTCTTTTATATGTTTATATTTTGCATGATTCTTGGATCTGTTACCACAGCAGATCTCTCAAGGGAGAGCACTCTGACAGGCTTATCTGCCTGGCAGTTAAGTGTGCCTGAGAGGATGCTGTAAACAAGGGTCACATATTTAAGAAGAATATTTTTTCTCTTGTAAGAAATATTGGGGAAAGTCAATTTTGTTGCTCAGTATTTGGCAAATACTCTTTTAAAATCATATGATTCCAGAACTTTATCCCTGCCCTCAGCATATTATTCCCCATTTTTCTCTTACAGATAGGGACACTGGCATCTGTGAAGCTCAGGATGAGAAGAGGACTGAAATATCACCATGATTTGTACTTTTGAATGAATGTACCTTTTGCTGTCTGTATTATACTTCTGTACAGTACCAAGCTATATTTTTCATTGCAGTTAATTGCAGCTTCAATTTCCAGTTCAAGATATTTTGAAAGATGTTCAAGGCAGCACCTCTTGTACATGTGCAAATTGTGATAAGAGATATGAGCTCTTTATTTATGTAATAATGAGTACCTCAGCATATGAAGGAAGTGATAAAAATTTGATTTTGGCACTGCTTGTGTACTTGTTTGCTGAGTGCAGAGATTTCACAATACAGAAAAGAAATAAAACACAAAGAACTACAAAGAAGACATTAAATGCAACATCAGAGAATGAAATTGTTTCTACTTCAAAAGAAGTACCTATGATGAATGTGGCAATTACTGTGAACAGACAAGGCAACAAATGAAAGACTTGGAGAATGGTGCAGATAGACATTCATGACAGATGTTATAAGGATGCCAAGGGACAGATTGCCAGACAAGTAAGTCAGAGAAGACACTGACAAATATACTGCAAGGGATAACTTTTCAAAGAAGGTCAGGAAAGAAGAAAAATGAGCTTATATAATGCAAATCTATACAAGTCTATGCTTAGCATCTTAAACAATTAAAAAGCAGTATACAGGATGATAGAGGAAAGATACCATGTCAAATAAAAGAAACCTGGACATGTTTCTTTGTCCCAAATAATTGTTCCCTCTAATAAACTCTACCCTACAAAACTACTTCACCTTTACAGAATTACTAGAGGAATCAGGACCCTAGGCATGCTTAACAGGACATGGAATAGATATGCATCTCAGAATGAGATTCAAAGGATGCAGTGTAAAGCAACTTAAAACTACCAGAAAACACATTTTGAACAGATGTTTTGGTATGAAGAACAGAACAGGAAAAGGTGGTTATGCATTTCATCTTAATATGAAAAATGCAAGGATCTGTGTTAAGGTTTAAGGAGTTAAACTTTGTCAGAGCAATTTGTGAGTTATATATCTTCATTCCTTTGCCTCCCTCTCCCCTTTCACACACATGCTTAGCACCTAAAATGTAATACGTGTTCAGGTACAGAAATACAGAGTCCTATGTAAACATAGAAATCTATGCCAGTCACTTAGATAAAAAATAGTCCTGTGTTCAGAACCTCAGTTTGACTTAGTTTAGGTAAGGAATATGATCTCTCATCACATCCCAAATATCTAAGGAGGGAGACTTTTGTTCATATGGGGGAGGATTTATTTCTATTAATGGAAAAGGCCTCCTTCCTAGGTATAGGGTAAAAAAGCAATGATCAGTGTGGGAATAAGTGGTTGCCATGCTATATTGCACTATATCATAATAATCTGGCCAGTTTTAGTTTATCTCTTGGTAGATATCTATTAAAGATAAGTCAATATTTTTGGAAATTCTTATTTAAATTCTCTAATAATGACCTTATAAGGGGTTACATCAGTAGAGGTGAAAAGATAAATACTTAATATACATCAAGTACTTCTAATATAAGTATATGAAGTGACTGATAAATCCCATACCATCACTCTGCATTTTTTGTTTCTTGCATTGGCAAGCAAATTGATGGGCCTGCTTGGCTGTGTGAGTAACCCATGGTTGAGTTTGGGATTTTTTTGACCTTCTGTTCTGGCCTTATTCAACATTGACCAAAATAAGAGACAAGATGTTGCATTATTTAGATGATTGCTCAGATTTGATTAAGCTGTAATGAAATGAACATGCTCAGACCATTCCAGTCTAGTTGTTTGTCTGTAGTATGAACAAAACTAGACTTTGATGAAAGACGAGACAGTGAGAGAGATGGCACAAGATTTTTTTCCCCATCCTGATGCATTTTTTGCACATGGATATATAAATGTATTCCTACAAGAACATTGTCCTTCCTGCAAGAGATCTCTGGTTAACAAAAGCCCTTCACCAGATTAATATAATTTCATAAGATTAGGATTGGAAAGGAATTTGTAATACTGACACTTACTAGCTTGTCACTGTTTTACTTTGCAGTTTTCTTATTTTGACATGTTAGATTTCAATTCAGTTCTCTTTTCATATGAATCATGTATTAATATCTTTGTATATCTACATGTGCATTCATGGTCTGTAAATATACAGCATGAAAAGAATTCCAAGAAATCACAGAGAAGCAAAGAGAATACAGAAAAAAAGAGAAAAAGAGAGGTAAAGCTAGAATCTATTTTCTTTTCCTTCAGATCTTATTTAGAAGGCTCCATTGCTTGAAATGGTGAATTAAAAACATCTTTCCCACAAAATCAAATTTTCTTTCTTTCTTTCTTTCTTTCTTTCTTTCTTTCTTTCTTTCTTTCTTTCTTTCTTCTCTCTCTTTCTTTCTTTCTTTCTTTCTTTCTTTCTTTCTTTCTTCTCTCTCTTTCTTTCTTTCTTTCTTTCTTTCTTTCTTTCTTTCTTTCTTTCTTTCTTTCTTCTCTTTCTTTCTTTCTTTCTTTCTTTCTTTCTTTCTTTCTTTCTTTCTTTCTTTTTTTCTTTCTTTCTTTCTTTTCTTTCCCCCCCTCTCTCTCTCTGTCTCTCTCTCTTTTTCTCTCAAGCTGAAGTCATGTCTGAGGCATTAATTGATAATGCTTTTATAGTCTCAAAAAAAAAAAAAAAGGAAAAATATATTTTTGTACCTATAACATCCTACAGGAGTAATTTGCAGTTCCTATAGAACAAACAACTTCTTTTCATTCTTAAAGGTATTACATAGGATGTAATTACATGAAGAGATAATAAGTCATTGTCTTTTTATTATTATATAATAATGTTATATAATTAATAATTCATGGAATTAAGTTGTAATAGACCCATAGGGATCACTGAGTCCACCTCCCTGCTACTTTCAGGTCCACCTAAAATTAAATTGCATGAGTAAGAGCACAGTCTTTGATACTTTTCTATCAAGTCAGTCTATCCAAAGGTATTTTTTTTTCTGCATATTATTTTGTTTGTGAATGCATAATCTGTGCCAAAATAAAACTGAGAAATCTGAGTGAGTAGTTTGTATTTCTGTAATATTAGCTCATTTGGTAGATAAATTTTGAATTAATAAGTAGAACAGCTACAGGAGCAGCTTTGACTATTTCCTGGTTAACACATTTATTAAGTATGATAAAATATTTTTGAAAATATGTGCAAAGGCAGAGAGTTATTTTTAAGCAATCACATTCAGGTAAAGAATTATCATGAAACAATTACCACAAGAACAAGATTTAACTGGAAGTGAAAATCATTAAAGATTTTTTTTTATGATATGGGAAAAGTCAGCAAAAGGCTCTCAGATAAAATTGCTATATAACAGAAGGCAAAAGAATGTTCTCCTTTTTTTTTTTTTTTGAGCAGAAGTGATCCTGCAAGTATTAAAAACAAATATTTAGTTAGAAGATAAAATGTCAGTTTGAACAGACAAGACAGGGAAAACACATTTCCCAGCTAAAACAAGCATAAAAGAAACAATTAGAAAATGTCATCATTGTCCTGTTCCTCTACAAAGCAAACGTGGAAAGATTTTTAATTACATCTTGATAAGTCAGTGAAATGAATGTGATTAAAATGAAACTATACCTACTAGTATAATATTTAGCAATTTTCAGTGAGAATCTCAAAGTAAATATCAAAGCAGGTCAAGAAATCAAGGAACAGTGTCTTCATTCCTGAAAATAATGTTAACATATCGATTTTTCTTTGCCTACTGTCAATTTTGTTTAACACAACTGCATTTTTTTAAACTGAAATTTGCAGCTCAGAAGTGTGAGTTTTATAATTTTTGATTTGGAATATTCTCTAGCAACAATCATTCAAGAGTCTGATGATTCTTTTAAATTAATTGCCTCATCTTGATCACAACAGCCCCAAATTTATACTACTTTATATATTACTAAAGTTATGGTATAATATTTAAGTCTAATCAGCTTAAGAAATGGTTGATAGTAAAATCAAATAGTCTATTTTTTTTTTCTGTCAAGACAGAAAATAATTCTCTTTTGATCAATTAACAGTGCTTAATCTTTTGCTAATTATTTACAATATATTTTTAGAAATAAAAGCTGGCATATTTGGTATATTCTGATATATCTTTCCATTATGACTTCTGCTGACACCATCATATCACAGTATTTTTAAATATTGCAAGACATTTGCTATAAGTTCATTAATAATTAATCATTATAAATTATAAAGATCAGACCTTTAACTGATCACAGTAATATTTCCTCGAAATCACTGTATATTTCTTTTCTGTTTTGTTTGTTTGGGTTGGTTTTCTCTTCTGATCTCTGAAGTTAAAGCTTTAAAAAGTTTAACACTGAAATGCTATCTTATATATGCTGACAGTGCTAATCCTCTTAAATTAATCTCTTCGACTGGCCCTTAAAAATGTTACTGATTTTTTTCTTCATTTAAAACCATGAATTTGCCCTAGGTTGTCCTTTTTTTTTTTTTTTTTTTTTTCATTTCTCTAGGTCTAATAGTTGCCTACAACCAGCAAACATGCTTGAAGAGGAAATACTCACAATCATCTGCAAACCTAGTAACCTTATAATCTTTGAATAAATAATTATATCTATATACTATATGTTTATGGATGTCTAAAAGGATCAGTGCCCTCCAAGAAGTGATTTTGTGAAGATGGAGAAATATTTATATATTGAAACTTACAGATGGTGTTGTCAAACTGTGACTGATACAATTTTTAATTAATATTTTACAAGAGGCATTCTCCTCCCTTATAATTTTATATTTTTATAATTTTACTATTTGCTACAAGAATGCACAGGCATCTTCCCACATGATTCTGCCTGCAGAAGTAAAATGTTATTTTGGATATGCTGGAGATCTGACAGCACCAGTTCAGAACATGAACTCTATTGAGTAGTAAAGTAGTAGCTAAGTTTAAATTGGCTTAATGCTCTGGTCTGTTTCTATCTTACACATCTCTAGGTACCAGTAGGTGCACAGTCCAAGCCAACTTACCACCTCCTTTTTTTATAGCCAGTAAAATAAGTTATACTGGTTTAGAAAACCCACAAGTGGATTCACAGGATGTAACTCATGCCCTGGCAGTGGAAGCGCAGCTTGAAATTAGTGACACCCTCTGGTCCCTTGAGAGCGAGGTAAGTTAGCTGGTGGGGTAACGGAATAGCAACAGATCTGCTGAGTAAAACAGGTGACTCAGCCCCAGATGTCCTCAAGGCTTTCAGGGATTTCACAGGAAGCAGTCTGAGTTGAGGATAGTGGACTGAATGCTCATCAGCAGATGGAGCACCACAGCTGTGTTTTGGAAGGGCAGCTTCCTCTCTAGTTTTCTACAACAGGAACTTTTACTGCTCTGAAACAACACGGGGAAGTCAGTGAGGGCTCAAAACATGGAAATGATAGGGAGACTTGCTTCAGAAACACATCCTGATCCAATGAATTATATAAACTAGAACAGAAAGAGGTGCCTAATATATCCAGCTGGAAAACCACCTTGCTTTCTTAGTTTTCTTTGCAGAAGTGGAAAGGGAGAAGTTAAAGCAAGACCTGAGGTATGATGTGGATGCTCTGGAAACTGTGGAGTGCTACCAATATCCACTAACTTCCAGTGGACATTATATTAACCTTGCAGTACAATTCCCCTGAGCTGGCAATTATAAAGTCTTCATCTTATAGTTTTATCTCCAGACTTATAAATCATGTTGTTAATTAAAAAGAACTGAAATAATTTAATTTTACCCTGGCATCAATTGTTTCAGTTACAAAATGAACAAGACTGCAGTAGATATAAGAACATCCTCTTTTATTCTTCAAAAATCCAGATGAGAATTTCACAACTGATGAAAATTGTATAACTGACAGGAGCAGAACAATAAAATCCTTATACTATAAATTAACTTTATAAATGTAATTTTATTTTGAAATGTCTGTGCATTTATACACAATTTTCTCTAAGTTTAATCCTTGTTTGTATGTGGGTAGCAAAATGCATCTTTATTATAACCTGCAAGGATAAAAAGCAAAATCTTCTAAAGAATCAGGTTTTATTAGATATCTCAGGAAAATACAAAATATTTTTTTGCAATTAAAACACAGAAGAAAGTCTGAGGGAGCTTCCTTTACACTTGTGCTGGAATAACAAGGCCTCTGAGGATGCAGCTCTTTGCAATCACTATTTTATTAAATGTCGGAAAGTGTAATGTTGAAGGCTCACATCGAAGGCTCATGTAATGTAGCTTACCTTACACACATAACCTTCACAAAAACATCTTCCAGATCCACTTTCTAAAAGATTTATGGCATCATGCAAGTTTTACACCAACGAGTGCACTAATGGCTTTCTTTGATGCATCCCACAGGACTCATGCTGTCTGGAAAAAAGCCAAAGTATGGAGCAGCACGTAATCATCACAACTGTAGGCTGGTAGGTAAAAAAAATATTTTGTGGTGCAGAAGATAAAATATTAAAATATATGGAATTCTTAAGTTTAAAAGTTAAAAACATTTTACATTTTGTGGTGTTTAACAAGCATTAAATTTTGCATGTTAGAGTTCTTATGAGTGGTATATATCTCACTTGTAATTTAGTTCTGTACATTTCCACACCTATAAGTTGTATATGCTTCTTGGCAAAGCAAATCAGAAGTCTGAAAGAATACAATTATATAAAGCATCTTAAAATGAAATTATTTTTGAAGCACCTACAAGAATTAGGGTCTCATATCTTCACTGATGTTCATTAGCAGTAAGGTGTCTTCTAGAAGCTTATGAGACTTGCAGCTGAAATTATCAAGTTCATTGTTAAGAGAACTAAAAAATAGTTGTTTTAATTTAATTTAAGGGATAAAATAAAAGTAATATAGTAAAGAAGACACAAATTAAAGCATAATCATGACAAGAATTGCTGGAGATGCAGGACTTCTTGCTATTAATAAAATGAAATCCTTCTGTGGCACTGAAATCAGGAAATGACTTAGCTATGGAATGTCAAAAATAAAAAAATCTACAGGCTGCAAAGATAAATATAATTCAAAAGACTGTAGGAAAAAAAAAACCATTAACAGTGTAAGTATTCAGAAGCTCTTTCATTTACAATTAAGCAAATTTTTACTAGTTTAAACTTGATATTAAAAAATAGACACAGGCCTTAATATTAACTTATTTTACTTTAAAACATGGTTGTATGGATGATTTCTCTGATAATTACTTTTTAATAGTTAACGTTATTAACTCTTAAAAGATTCCTCTGATTTTTTTAATTTAAAAAAAAATCCCATACATATTCATAGTTTGTGTCAGTAATTGCCCTGACACAACACCAAGTTCTGTTTAGAAAATTAAATTGAGACCTGAGTTATAAAAAAACACTGTTAGGGACCTCAACTGTCCATCTGATTGAAAAATGCAAGTAACCCCTGATCTTGTAACTACAACATAAATATAGCACTGGTATTTATTTCTATGTGCTTAACCTAACCTTAGACTTCTGCACATTCACATTTACTTAATTTAGTTCTGTCAGAAGGCTGCTGTCTGCCCATTCACTGTACAAGAGTAGGACAATGAGAATATCCTGCTGCTTATCCTATGCTCCAGGTGAGTGGCCAAATTTCTTAGGAGACCTTTTTCATTTGTCGTATGGTGCTTAAGATTATGAATATTTCCTGCATATTGACCAGCTCTTAAGAGTGCTCCAAAATAGTTTTAAAAACATATTAGAAAACAAATCAAGACTGAGAAGTAAGGGACAGCATAATTCTAGAAGACAAATTGGTAATGCAGACAGTTGCTTTGAGTTTCATCAGTGTTAGACTAAAGTAAATTTTCCTTAAATAAAAAACTATTTTGACTTTTTGGTTTGTGTTTCATTAGTATTAAACCAAAGTTAATTTTCCTTCAATAAAGCATAACTTTACACTTTTAAAGAGACATGTCTTTTCTGTATTGACCTTAAATTTGGATGTCTTAAGACACAAAAATACAAAATCAAGAATATTAACTGTCTGGAGAAAATATCTTGCATTTCAAACTAACTGCAGTGGTTTTCAATCTGGCAGTACATTAAATGGTTAGTTTCAATTCTGATAGACTGAAACTGTGATTTAGTTTTCTCTAAACTGCTGTGGTATATTGATAAAGTTACCAGGATGAGACAAATCATTCTTGAAAAATGCCACCAGCCCAGTTCAGATTTAGTGGAGGGCTTCATGAGTTTTATACCTGGATATTCAAATACCATGCAAGAATATCTCCTGATATTACCTTTGGGTGAATCTGAATAAGGAGTGACACTATTCTGAATCTGTTGCATACAATTTATGTGTAAGAAAAACATTAATCACTGGTTTCTACCAATTGCTCACAACCTTCCTCCCCTCTGCTCTTTGCTTCACTTTTCTCTCCTGTGTCCAGGACCAAAATATTTTTCATATACTATTATAATTTTTCTCAATTTCACGTATTTCTCTGTTAGAAATAGATTAAACAAACAAACAAACAAACAAAAAGAAAATGAAATAAACAAAAAAAAAACCCACCAAAACAAAAACCCAAAAAGGAAAAAAAAAAAAAAAAACACCAAAAAAGCTAAGGTAGTGGCATAGTAAAATGTTTCATTTCCAATCTGGACAAAGTTATAAAACAAATATATGCTTTATCAAGTCTGTTGCCTTGAGATTTCAGCACGGTTTCCAAGGTCAAAAGCATACGGTAATAATCAGTTAAGGATACAAAATTATCTGAGACCAGAAAGAGCTTTGATGTTCATCCTGGAATAATCTCAAGGTGAATGCATTACAGTGCTCTGGCAATTAGACACATGAGGCTCATCTGAGCAATGCTTAAAGTATTTTAGCTCTGTGCCACTTGAAGAATGAAATATTCTTACCTTACTGTACATAGCTGTGAATATTGAGGATAGTGTTAAAGCATATGTAATAAAAAATTTAATTATTTCCAATCTCTGAGCCAAACTACACGTTGTCAATCTGATAATGCGATTCCAGAGAAAATGGAAACCTCTTCTTCTGTCTGAATGGAAGCACATTAAACATATCTCTTTAATGTTAAAGATTAAATTTTAAATTTGTCTTGTAAGAATATAGTAAACCATTAGGATAATTTAATTTTTTTGATGTTCTGATATTTTTAATGAAATATTTGAAACATACAAGACTATGTTCATACATGTGTGTATATATGTAGGACAAGTATGCGCACTGTGATCAGGAATAGTAATCAAAAATGGATTGACGGTAAATACAACATCACAAAATATTAAGATTGAAAAAGACCTCCAAGGTCATTGAGTCCAACCTTTACCAATCACTACGTTGTTGACTAAACCATAGCACTAAGTGCCACATTCTTTGAACATCTGCAGGGATAGTGATTGCACCATGTCCCTGGGTAGTCTATTCCAACACTTGACAACCCTTTCCACCATGAATTTCCTCCTGATGTCCAACGTGAACATCCTCTAGAGGCTTTGTCACCTCATCGTGTCACTTCTTGCCTGGGAGAAGAGGCCAAAACCCACCTGGCTACAACCTCCTTAGAGAGCAATAAGGTCTCTCCTGAGCCTCCTTTCCTGCAGGCTAAACAGCCCCAGCCCACTCATCCACCTCTTATATGTTTTACACTCTAGATCATTCAGCATATTTGGTGAACTTCTCTAGATCAAAGAAAAAAAAAAAAAGAACACAAAAATTCAAAAGCATATAAACTAAGACATAAACTTGTTTTGCTACTTTTTCTTTTATTTTGCTACCAATTCTCATAAAAATGCAGTATACGGTTATGATATTTTATTTAGATCATAGACTTCCTGCAGTTTCTTTTGAACCTATATAGATTTCAATGTCCAGGCCCATCACTCAATCAGACCATACCACGTTATTCATACAGACCATATACAAAGATCAGGCTTTCACAGCATTCTGTATCTACCAAAATACAATTAAACTCTGCATCTTATTGAGAGTTGAATAGAGCCTTACTTTCTCTGTAGCTTTCCTGTGTAACAGCTGAGCTTGGAAAAACTGAAGTGAGAGGGAAGTGGGCTGGGAAAGAAATGGTCAGATTGAAATATCTTGGCTATGATTTAGATCTGTGGGTACACTTGTGATTCTCAGTTCCTTTTCTCCCATGTTACTGTGAATTCAAAGGTAGTGCTATGGACAGAATAAATGTTTTTGTGTTTTGCGTTCAGATTCTCCAGGTGTTGGCAGTGGGAGGCTGCAGGGGTGACCTCCCTGTGAGGAGAGGATGAGGCTGCCCCATGCCAAATGGCTTGAGACAGCTCTATCAAACCCACCCAGCACAGAGCTGAGCCCAGCAACAAAGCTGATAGACCATCTGGGTAAAAGTTAACAAGAGAAAGGGCAAAACATGGCACGGGAGAAGAGGAGGAGCAAAATGACTGAGAAGTGTAGACACCAGAGTCAGAAGAGGAGGGAGAGAAGGAGGTCCTCCATGGCAGAGCTCTTATTGCTGCTTGACAAAGCAGATGGATATTCTGAAGGAACTGCAGCCCATGGAGACACCATATTGGAGCCAGGGAAAAGTGTGAGAAGGAAGGAGAGGCAGAGAAACAACTGATGTATTAACCTTAACTCCTCAGTTCCAGCAATTCTGTCTTCTTGAAGAGGATTGGAGGTGTGACGAAGAATCAGGAATAAAAAAAGGAAATTTAACCTGGGAA
This sequence comes from Hippolais icterina, assembly GCA_013400075.1. Classification (NCBI taxonomy): domain Eukaryota; kingdom Metazoa; phylum Chordata; class Aves; order Passeriformes; family Sylviidae; genus Hippolais; species Hippolais icterina. The sequence goes on along the minus strand of VWYN01011345.1, from coordinate 33,684 downwards.
AGAGGGGAGGCAAGATGTTGTTTTAATATTTTTGTCCTGGGCTGCATCCCAAGCAGTGTGACCAGTAGATTGAGGTAGGTGATCCTGCCCCTCTACTCTACTCTTGTGAAATTCCACTTGGGGTGCTGCATCCCACTCCAGAGTTCCCAATATAAGAAGGACATGGACCTGTTAAAGCAACTTCAGAGAAAGGCTTTAAAGATGATCAGAGGGCTGGAGAACCTCTCCATTAAGGCAAGCTGAGAAAGCTGGGATTGTTCAGCCTGGAGAAAGTAAGTACCTGGAGAGACCTCATTGCAGCCTTCAGTATCTAAAGGTAGCCCACAAGAACGGCAGAGAGAGACTTTTTACATGAGTGAATAGTGACAGGAGGAAATGGCTTAAAACCAACAGATGATAGATTTAAATTAGATATTGGGAAGAAATTCTCTACTGTGAGGGTGATGAGGCACTGGAATGGATTGCTCAGAGAAGCAGTGGATGCCTTATCCATGGAAGATCAAGGCCAAGCTAGATGAGGATTTGAGCAACCTAGTCTAGAGGAAGGTGTCCTAGCCCGTGGCAGGGGGAGTTGGGTCTTTAGAGCTCATTTCCAACCCAAATCATTCTATGATTCTATGATAGTTATCTCATTTCTTGCTATCCAAATCTATTGCCCTGCCAAAGTTATACTGATTTTCCACAAGGTCTAGTGTGTTTTCTTTGCAACAGTGATTGTAGTGATTTCTCTGTCTTTATCTTGACCCAGAAGCTTTTTAACCCTACTTACTCCACTTGTCCTGCTGAGGAGTGACCACCTAAGGAGGTGTTTAGGTATTAGCCAAGGCTAACTTAAAACACTTAAAAAAAGGTGAGTTTCTGCTAAATGGTCAGAAAAAGAAAGGTGGAAGAGCAATGGCTGAGCAGAGCTGGGAGCCTGGAAAATTGACTGGAATGCAACAAATGTGTCATTGATGAGACATGCTATGTTTGTCAAGTATCTTCTTGAGCCTGAATGAACTGGGCTATTATGCTTATCTGATCATCTTTAGCTGTTGAGCTATATCAAAAGAAGACAAGATTTTATAGGCAACAGGATTGCCTAATAGCAAGTCAGGAAAGTAATTAATTTAATGATTGATACATTTATGCAGGCTCACCATTTATCTCAAATAATAGGTGTGGGAGAAAATTTGTGTTATGCATGATCAGGGGCAATCTAAGGAACTGGAAAGGATCTATTCATGCCATCATAAGGACTGTATACCTCACCTACTTACAGTCTACCCATTAAATGAAAGAAATTAGTAGCAGAGTATTTTGGGAACAAATCTCTCAGGGAAGTTTCAGACTGAACATTAGGAAATATTATTTCTTTACCAACAGGGTGGTCAAACACTGGAACAGACTTCCTAAGAGGAATGCCCCAAGCCTGTCAACATCTACAAGGCAGTTGGACAACGTCTTTAACATGCTCTAGTTGTTAGTCAACCCTGAAGTGGACAGGCAGTTAGCCTAGATGATTGTTGTAGGTCTCTTCCAAAAGAAAATACTCAATTCTAGATTCATCTTAGTTCACTGCTGCTTAGCTCCAGCAAAGACAGATCACAGTATCATGTCCCAGATTTTTGTATGAACAGAACATTAAAAATTATCAGTCTGTATATATATCAATATATCTGTACATGTATATATCAATGTGCAACTAGATAGATAGATAGATAGATAGATGACCACCAATTAACCAATATATTCAATAAGTATGGGATGTGCTTTAGTTTAAAATGAAATAGTAAAAAATAGAAGTTCTCATGTTTGTTCTAGTGATGACGATCTGCTTCACATTATTGAACACGGCTAAGGTTATTTATTTTATCATCCTCCACAAATGTCATATGAAAGGCAATTAATGTTCTAAGGTAATTGCACAATGATTATTGGAAAGAAGATTTTTGCTGAATCAGTCCTTTATATTTGTTCTACTATTACAGCATAAGTTCATATCCTCCTTGGACACTTTCTGATAATCAATTTTCTCTGTTCCTTATTCTTGCTCTCTCTTTTTCTGAGTCTTTGGTATGAATTTAACTTCTCTCACTAAAATAAAATAAGAAGTGGATGTTTGCTCCTAATGTCCAGAATCACAAAAAACCCCTTGTGCTTTCTTAAGTATTCAAAATAAGAAAACAGAGTACATGGACTTGATTTTCTTAGTTTAGGTAGTTCTAATCTTTTCAAAAAAATTCAAAACAAATATTTTATGAAATTTTTTGTCCTCGTGCTATTCTGAATCCTCTTAGTTTGGATTGTAGCTTTTCTTCCACAAAGCCAGTTGAAGGCAGAATTTGGAATTTAGCTTCTGAATGCTGTTGGAAAGTAATTTGCAACTTCTTTGAAAATGTCATGAAACTCCTGATGGTACTATGATGACACTATGTGAGCATTGTGATTTTCATCTTCCACATAACACTGTCTGAAATGTAGGTGTATTTTTTTTGTTGTTTGAAAGAGAGGAATAAAGTTCATTTTATCATGATATTGCCCTTTTCCATTCTTGTATCGAAGTTTAATGTGTTCATTTCAGTTATATGTGGAAAAATGCCTAGCAGTGTTTGCAGAAGTTCTGGAAGACCCTTGTAAGGGGACATGCACAAATATACACATATGTATGTGTGTGTTGCCTATAAGTAGACCGTGACTACCTAAAAAAGGAGGTGAGGTCCAAAAGATTTTCCTTAAGAAATCTCCAGTGCCACTCAGCTTCCCTGTGTATACAATGAATCTGGACACACTATTCATCTGTGGTGGTATTAACCTCTCACACTTTGGCTGTACATATAGTGCATGCATAAATCACACTGGGATGCCTCTAGGCAATAGAGACTCCTACTACTGATTTTAGCTAGTCCATCACACAATATTTCTCATTATTGTGGTTAAAGAAATGTATCTGAATGTTTTGCACATGTGATGTCTGACTGTATATTCCCGTTCTGAAACACAATTCATATGAATTAAATAGCCTTTGACTAGATTTATTAAGGGGAAGATATGGGAATATTTATTCTCATATCTGAACACTTTAATGATCTGAAGTACATTTGAAGAAAGTTATATAGCAGAAGAATTTGGTCAAACTCATACTGTTTTTTTGTTTGTTCATTTTATTTTTAGATTTCAGTTTTCCTCACTCTCTACTAACACTCCCATGACATTCTATTTACAATAGGTGCAAATTTCAGCATGAAAACTCACATGATGCGGATACACAGAAAATTATACAAGATTCTTAAAAAATACCAAATTGATAGTAGTAAGATTTGTGGAAGTTTTATTACATCTAAAATACTTAATTTAGACTGAGAGACTTCAAATTCTAAAAGTTTCAAACATTATTATTGTTGAAAATAAACTTTCAAAATTTAAAATGTATGCTTTGCAGGAATACCTTGTGAACGTGTATTTAAAAAGAATGATAGATTAAACAAACTCCAAAAGGCAGTTTCTCTCTTCAGATATACTTTGAGGGACAACAATATTTTCTAAATTCTACTAAAACTACTGATATCAATGAAACAACAGAAGATCTCTGGAAAAGGGATGAAAATTAAGCCCCAGGAGTCAACATAACCATATGGGAAGGAAGTGTTATTGATATGCAGCATGATACAATTTTTTGCTTGGACCATGTCCAGGCTTCTACTGGTACAGCTGACAGGACTTTAGGGCTGAAATGCAAAGTCATATTGGGGATGGTTGTTCAATTGTTCACAGTTGGACACGTTGCAATCAGGAATGTATTTTTCCTGATTTTTCCTGTTATTCCTATTTTTTGGTTCACAGAAAAGAAAACTAACATTTATTTGAATCAGGTATAAATTCCCTTGAAGGAATCCAGATATTTATCTTTCAATAACATTATTCAATATGGATGAGAATGTAAAAAAAAAAAAAAAAAAAAAAAAAAAAAAATTGAAAATGACTGCCGAGAAGATCTGTAGCCTCCTGGGGAAACAAACTGCCTGTTCAATCTGAAGTGGCATCATTAAAATATAAAAGGCTGATACAGATTTCGTTGTGTGGAACCATTATAAGTATTTCAGAAGTTTCATAAATAGTTTTCAAAAGTGAAAGTAAGTTAGATTATAGAAATTAAAAAAAATTTGAAAAACCCAACTCCAGGAAATGTTATTGCATTTATGGATTTGGCAGGTCTAGCATTAAAACAACAGTATATACCAAATAAAAAGAGTTCTGGTTATACTTTACTGGAGACATAAATTCAGCTTTTACCTTTGGGCTTCAATATCATCAAAATGAAAGTCTCTCATTCAAAAATCTTTAAACTTGCAGTCCTTTGATTGATATAACAATAGAACTACTGGTGTTGAAAACAAAGCATTGCAACTGTCAAGAGATTCTGATATGAACATTAACCAATTCATTTAGATGAATTATACTGATATTCAATAATTTGAGTCCATTGATTAAATCCAGTTAAAAATCTCTTAATTTTTAGAGTTACTCAGGGGGCTACCTCTCCTAGGTATTTCTAGTACTTAGATGTATAGTTGGTGTGCTTCTGTATATGAACAGGACAGGGAAACAAAACTTAATGTGTTATAAATGCACACAATATATTTTGGTTTGTGCACTCTTATAAAAGGTAAATGCTAACTCAGGAGGAGCTTAGAAAAGATATTTTTCTTGCTTCACCCACTTAGAAGCAGTGAGAGAGATGCTTAATACTGGTTTGGTTGTTGCTTTCATATTGTTAAAACCAGGGAAGTCATATAAAGTATTTGCTGTCTTCACTATTTCTTTGTATTCAGATTAAAAGGAAAAAGATCAACAAAACACAACAGGAATTTAGGTGCTTATGTTTCTTATATAACCATGGAAGACAGGTAAGAGCATTAAGGCTTTCAAGGGGAGATCCCATCTGCCTAATTGAGCAAGAAGCTCTGGGAGGCTTCAGAATCACTTACTGATCCCAACTGACCATACAATGAATGAGCACTCTACCCTAGGTGCTTAAAAAACACCTAACACAGCTTCATGCCTGAACAGGAGTTTCAGTAAGTACTTCCATCAGTGCAGTATACCAAAATATCAAATTCCTATCTAAAGCAAGTCACTAGTGTTGCCACCAGCACACAATTTATATTGAGTAGCCTACTGTTTAGAGGACTTGCACAGAAAGTGGGAGATAGAGATTTCAGGCTCTTTTCAGCATATGAGTGACAGAGCAATGTTCCCACACCTCAAGAAAATTAGTCTTGGCTTGGATTGCTTTTTGAGGTTTGGCTGCTTAATGTCTTTAATTGCTGTTCAGGTCATGAGAACACAATGGCATATTTAACTGACAATTAAGTACAAACTTCTACACTTTGTGTCATAATTTAATACATGTAATGTCCTCTCATTTCCTCACTCCCAAGTGACTCTTCTTATTCAAGTGCATAAGCTGCTGTCAGATCTTCTAACCCACACAAAAACTATGCACCACTTACTTGCTAGAAACTGTAGAAGTGTAACAAGGAGAGGAGTATTTCATTCAAACCACTGTCACTATGTTCTTTTCAGAAGTGAATGTTAATTGTCACTCTTGGACATGAGAAGCAAAGGTAAGAGGAACTGGATTTCAACCAGTGTGGCTATTCCTATGTTTTCAAGTAAAGGATAGCTCTCCTAGAACTATTCAAGTCCTGAGGGGCAAGAACATGTATTATATGCAAGACTGCAAATCAAAATAAACAACGCATTTATATTGTAATTTCTTTCTAGCAATCCATAAGTATGGCAAACACTCAGGCTATCCTTTTCTGTTTATTTCCACTGAGGCATTATTGCTGTTGCTTTCATCTTTTTCATGCACAAAAAATTCATCTTCAATTTAAAAATGTAGTTAATGTGATCATACTCTGTATTCTACCAAAACCTATTTTCTTAAATCCACTATCAGAAGTACAATTCTCTTGAGAATTTTCCTCTCCTTTTTCATAAAAGACCAGAGGAAAATCCACCTGTATATTACTGGCTTCAGGAGATCATATATAAATTCACTATCACAAGTAATTTGTAATAAATCTACCTTTTAAACTTCATTTTTTCATGAACACGTAGGCAGTGCTAACCATTTAAAAAGCAGGTGATCTGAAAAAAAAATATAACATGTTTTTCTTTCCAGGTTTGGTAAAGAATTTCTGGAAAATACTGTTATTCCAGTGTAGGCATTTCAATGGAAACAAGGTAAGTCTGCACATAAAAATTCTAATTACTATGATAAAAAGATTCCATAGTATTTGCTTTGTAATACTGGCTTATTTCAAAAACTATAGAAAGTAAATGTCTTCTCTGATAGGGATCCCCCTATCATAGAGACAAGTTCCTTATTCTGAAAATACTGAATTTATTTCCTATGATTTTTGCTCTACTAGGAGGAGGAGGTAAGGACAACGTGTTTAGTCCCTGAAATTTGTGCTAAAGAGATCTGAAAGTTATTTGATGCAAAACACCCTCGTTATCTCATTTTGTAGATATAACTGTGTGTTTATATTTTACCATTGTATAAGGCATAGTACTGAAGAGTTTTCAGCAGAAGGGGAAATTATTGTTAAGAAGGTACTTCAGATAAGTAGACTGAAAATTTAATTTCCACTTTTACTAGAATGGGAAGTTTTGAAGTTAAATGACCAAACTTAAAGAAGACAAAACAAAGAAATACTCCAAGAAAAATCCTTGAAAGAAAACATATCAACTGTCAGATACCACCACCACCACCCCCCACCACCACCAGTATTCACATGTATATTATGTGGATACTTTTATGTGGTTGCTTATTTTTGGCATCCAAATTTCACCAGCTATTTAGGTTTTTTTCAAAATATTTCTCAGCTGAATATGTAGAGGACTGAAAAGATAACACTGTTGATAGTATTAATCTACATGCAATTTTCTAGTTTTCTGCCCTCTACTAACGTGCCCCAAAAAAATGAAAGTAAGTAACTGGAATAGATTCATACTACAATAAAAGATTAGTAAAGTTCTATAAATTAAGTTTGTTTTGTCTCTCCACCCCTTCTTCCTCTCCTCAGATGAACTAATATGTTTCAACAAGGTATTAGTTTACAAAACATTTAGAAATGTCAAATAGCCTACCACTTATTAAATTTTATCTTTATGAAGTTTTACAAGTAAGGAGAAAGAGAATCTGGAAGTCCAGCAGAGTTTTTGAGAGTTTTAAAATTCAGTGAACTATCATTCCCAATAACATTAAACTGCCCTTTTTTGATTTTTTTTTTTCTTTCCCAAGCCAGAATAGGGACCAGTGGAGTTATAACCCATAGAAAAATAAAAATTAACCTAGAATTTCATTTTTTTTTCCAAACTATATGATTTATGATATTATAAGAAAAAAAATACTTTACAATCTGTGTATCCACTCTATTCGTCTTCATTGCAGGGTAGACTAGGTTTACTACGGATATGAAAACTCATCCTGCTATTAACTATTTTAATAAATTATTTTATGTTGCTTTTTGTTGTTCTTATTCTAAGCAAGTATATATGATAGAGAGAATCAGTTAATTCTAATACTTCTCAATTTTAGAGTAAAATCTCTATTACTCTCCAGAATTACTGATATATGGATAAATTTGACAATTCTGAATTGCACAGGTACAGGTGCATGTATTCACCCACAGTTCACAGTAAGAGCAATGTGAAAGGGCAGGGAAAAGAAAGGTAGCAAGGAGAAAGAGGGGAAAATGGAGTGGGATGGGGGCAGAGACAGGAGACCTACTTGAAATGGCTGTTTGACTTGAACACCATATTCAATGTTCATGAACTACATAATGATAATAAATTATTATATCATAATATTTAATTGGCAATACATTTATCTCAATGTAGAATATATGCAAAATACTTTTTTAAATAATGAAGAATTTTATTTCATCTTTCTTAATAAGTGTATTACAATATTGTTTTGTGATAATGGTTCTTGTTTATTTTTTCTACTTCCTTGTCATCTAGTACTGGAAACATTTGAGAAAGTTATAGAGTTAAAACTCTTAACTGAATACTGATGACTTTTCATAAGACCTGGCAGAAATTTAAAAAAAAAAAAAAAAATCTGCTGGGAAAATTATCTCTTCTTTTGCTTATGAGAGGTCTCTTAAAAAGAATAAGAATTCTAGTAATTCTATACAGTGAATATAATACTTCAAAATCAGTTGACTGAAAACCAGAAGAAAATAAATATTGTTCTTTTCCAGTACTACTCCTCATATTATGCATTAAAGTATACTAAGTAGCCATATGTTCTGAGAGAAAGAAAATTTTTCATTCTTATAGAAGTCCTTCAGCAGAATGACAGAAGTACACAAGTGAGATAACATCAATGTCTAAGGTCCATTGTATCAGTGAGTTTTGTCCTCTGGAGATGCACATGCAAATATAGCCTCAGGTCACAGAGATAATGAATTTGGTGGTTTCATTCTGACTCACAGTAAATACTGTACTTTAACTAAAGACAATCTACACAGTTTGCCAGAAGTAAAGAAAGATTATCAAATGAGATCGAGGTAGATTGTTTAAACTGCAAAATAAACTTTAGAGGATTACTTCAGGCACCTCATACCAGAACTTGACTTTTTATCAGGAGTTTCTACATCAGAAGAAAAAAAAAAAAAAAAGAAAGTTATAAATGTGTATATATATTTTTTAGACTTTTGGAACTCCAAGGACAATTATTATTGGCCACTGTAATAATTCTTAATACCAAGGCCTTCTGATTAACTATTGCTTAGTTCTTACAAAATCTTGTTAGCTCTGTTTTTACAATTTAGTTATATCTCCAAAAAAAATCTGAAGTAAATAATTTAAAATTAGAATTTCTTAGGCAAAAAATGAGAAACAACATGTAATTTATTTTAATTTATTACTTTACAGTTACTGATAGCTGAAATATATAGAACACAAAAGATAACAGTATGTAAAGATAACAGTGATTATATCAGTATATAATAATAGTTATTTTTGCTGTAATCTACTAATCAAGAAACAATTATAGGGAGTTTGTTGACAGGTGTCATTTTGGCTTCTCTGTGCTTTGTTTTATCTCAGTGCAAAAAAGTTGGGGTACAAGAGTGGTGTTAGGCAATAAGCCTATATCTGGCTTCCTTCAGCATCATAAGACTCGACCTGTAAAGTTTTTCCATTTTTCACTGCTGGTCTCACAGAGTTGCAATGATTTTGAATATGGATAACAAATCCACAGGCTAGGGCTTGCAGTGAAAATGTGGTGGAGGTGTTGCTACACAAGAATCTAAAAATTAAATGTAAAACTAGATATAAAAGAACCTTGCATGAAAAGAAGACAACAATATTCTTATATTTTACTTCCCTTCAATATTGATATAATAAATAGCCCTCATGGTTTAACCATAGCTGGCAACTCAGTCCCACACTCCCACTCACTAACTCTATCCTGGTGCAATGGGGGAGAGAATTGCAAGAAAAAAGCTAGAAAAGTTGTGGTTTGAGATAAAGACAGTTTAGTAGTGAAAGCAAAAGCATTTGCACAAGCAAAGCAAAACAAGGAATTCAGTCTCTGCTTCTCATGGGCCGGCAGCATTCAGCTCTGCTCTCCAGGAGAGCAGAGCCCCATCGTGTAATGGTGACTTGGGAAGACAAAGGCTATCACTCCAAATGTCCCCCCTTTCCTTCTTTTTCACACAGTGTTATATGCTGAGCATGATGTCCTATGGTTTGGAATATCCCTTTGGTCAGTTAGGACCAGCTGTGTCCCCTCCCAGCTCCTTGTGCATGCCAAGCCTTCTTGGTGGGGTGGGGTGACAAGCAGAAAAGGCCTTGAGGGTGTGCAAGCCCTGTTCAACAACAGCTGAAACAGCCCTCTGCTACTAACACTGCTTAGAGCACAAATCCAAAACATAGCCTCACACCAGCTGTTATGATGAAGGTTAACCCTGCCCCAGCCACAACCTGCACAAATTGCTCTGTGCATCTTATCTGTGCAAAAGGTGAATTGTTTTTTGTGGGTTGCTGGTTTTTTTCCTTTTTCATTACTTTCCTTGATGATGACAATGCATCTAGCTAGTGTAATTTTTTGGACTTACAAAAGGAGTATTTCACTAGTGTGGAAAATACCAGTCATGGTAACTTAGAGACTTTAACATCAGATGATTCTATGCTCACTGTTATCATATCTTTCAACAGCTAAGACTGAAGTGACTATAAGAATACAGGTAAGAAAGAATTCTCAAAGGAAGTTTGTCTCTGCGACAATCTCTACAACCTAGTTTCCCATCTTAAAAATCACCCCATCTGCTCAGCACAATCTATCCTAATTTGTCACTTGATCAATAGCATCAAGGCACTGCAATGGTAAAGTACCATGCAGTCTGAGAGACAGACAACAACTGCAGGATTTTATTAATTATAATTTAATTTTAACATTTGCTTTTGAAAGAGTGAAGGTAGAGATTGTATTTTATAAATTTTATTAATAAAAAATTATTGACTGAATTATAAATATATTTTTAATTTTATTAATATAGGTACACAAAATGACATATAATGTGCTGTCAATGCTGAATAATGCACTGTCAATGCCAAATTTTTTAAACAGTTTATTTATGTACCCACTTTCTTCCCTCTTAGACTACAATGGCATTAAAAAGCTGCTTAACAAGGTCTTTGTGCAACCAAGATCCCACAATAGATATTTCTTGTAGTGGAATGAAATGAAAACACACTGTCAAATTCGATTTTACTGAAATCTGTTCATTCTTTAAATCCAGACAAAGAGTAACCTTTTTTTAATACAATCATTATTTGAAGGTAAATGTTTTGTGCTTTCTTTGCTGGAGAGGAATAATTCTATTATATGTAGTTAATTGATTGACCTTTGAAGAATTTCTAAAAAATCAATTTCAATAAATCATTTGCATTAAAATTTATGCTTACTTTATCTTTGTTCAATATATGTATTGCTGTACTAGTTCACCTTTGCTATGTAAGAACAGAGTTGAAAATTGTTCTGGATACATCCTGACATTTATCAAAGTTTTATTTTTTACTCTTTTACTAAGCTCTTTTCCTCCTCCTCTCTTGTTTTTTTGTTGTTGTTTTTTTTTTTTTTTCTTTAGAAATAAAAAGGTTTCACAACTTCCTCTGCATAAAATGTTGCCAGGATTTGAGGTTATTTGAATGAATGGAGATTTGGGTGCACAGAGATGGGAAAATCACTCTAAAGCCACCAATTAAGTTTGAACTTTGAAATCAAATATTTCTTAGTGACACAATTAGGAAATAAGGAAAAGAAGTAATGAAAGGAAGTATAATATTGACTTGATAAATATATACAAGTATATGTGCATGCGCAAATATTCTACACCTAAATAAAGTCGCAAACAAACCCAAAAAGATTTCTAAGATTCCAACTACGGGAGTTAAAACTGAGCAGATGTCTGTGCAGGTGACTTTCCTTTGCATGAGCTTCATGGCCAACTAATTCCTATCACTACAGGAGCAAATTTTCCACTCCAGGATTTTTGCTTCCAAAGCTAATCTAACAGGCATATAGCCCAAGAAAACACAAGATAATATTTGTCATTGTTATATGGATTCAAGATGTTATTCTATGCATGAAAATAAATACATTATATAAATAAGTAAATAATCCAATCAAGTCAGTCAAATAATGTGTCCAATAAGTAACATTATTTTCCTTATTTAATACTTATCCAATGGCTTATTTACACTTGTACAAAAACATTCTGATATAACAAGTATTTTGTTGTCAAAGAAACTTTGAAAACTGAAATGTGCAATGTCTGGGATTATCAGCAAAGGAGGTATGGTATTATAGCAAACCAAATCTAATTGTTCTTTTCTTGGTTTGAAAGACAGATGTCTGCTAGGGAGGGCAGGACCTCCCTTGGAATGGAGAATTCAAATTCCCTCTCTCCAAATTATTATTATAATTTACAAAATTAAAGGGGCTTTCAGAGAGAGGCATGGGGATAGGAATAACAGCTCTTTACTAGTATATATAACNCAGTGGTGACAGTGAAAACTCCTCCCCCAGCATGCAGCAGCCTTGCTGTCCTCTCTGTGATGCCAAGAGCAGGAGAGTGAAGCTGCCTCCAGCCCGGTCCTTTACCTGTCCCCAAAACCTCGAGGTGTATAGCCTGGTGCTACAACTCTCCTTTGGCTACTTTTGTGTTTTGGTCAAGCACCCATGAGTACCCAATAGTTAGTCTTCTAGCAACTTGGGGAAAAATTCTATAAGTAAAAAAGAAACAAATCTAACCTCCAACAGTTTGATCCATTGAAATGAACCACTTAGGGAAGGGGGATTATGTGTAGTTCTGTGTGGGTTTTCTTAGGATTGTTTGTTTGTTCATTCCTTTGTTTGTTTTTTTACAGATTTAAAGCACTCGGTTCTTCTTTCTAAACCAGTTTATTAAAATTAGAAGTTCCAATGTCTTTGCTAGTTATAAAACACTTGATCATTCTAGAACATAATTCAGGAAAACCCTGGGATTATTTTAAAAAACCCACAAAAAACCCAAGAATTAGAGAAGGTATTTTATTTCTCTCTCTTGGTCTTGCATTGCCATCTTAGCCATTGCAATACTTCTCATGGAAACTCTCTTTCTGACCTATGCAGTTTATTTTAGGTAGTACATTGCAGCTACTTCTCATGGGTTTGAAAAAGCGATGGAGAATTTGGATCTTTGTGAGTCACAAAAATAGGAATGAGAATTTCCCATTATTGAGCAATGAAGGTGCAAATCTAAAATTTAGATAAGAAAGTATTTCTCTGCTATTTTTTCTTCCATAAATACATGGCTATTTTATGGTGACATGATCTAAATTATTTACCTACATACACTGACAAAGTATCAACTTCATCTACACACTAATACCTAGAAATATCTGTAAATATCATTCTAGATCTACAATATCTACATTTTTAAAATGTAAAAATGAATTCTAACACTAATGAATTAATATTAAAATGAAAGCCTCAGGAAAATAACAGAGATAATTATTTCATTTCATCCAGAAGTGATATCTGGGTATAAATTTTCTATCATAGTTTAGGTTTTTTCATGAACCTCTCCTAAAAGTTTTAAAAATAACACATTGGGAGTTTGTGCTAAATGTGAAGCACTAGCAGAGAGAATGTCAGAGGAAAAAAAAAATCTGAAGATACCAAAAAGAACATCTGAGGGAACAATTCCTTCTATCTTCAAGTTATTTCATGTTTAAAAAAAGGTAGATAAGAAATGCTGTTCAAAAGAGTTATTTACCATACTGAATCTGGGTGGAAAGATGTGTGAAAAACAGCATTACTCTTTGAGATGCAGTACCTTTAACTGTTTGGAAATTTTGCCTGAAAATTATTGAGTCTTGCCCTAGCTCACCTACAGATTAGTTGTACCTCAAGGATGTTATACAAGGCAAATGAATTGGCTGCTTCTAACTTACTTTGCAGCCCCAGTCACCTCCTTTCTTCTTGAAAAAAATTTTTCCTTCTTGAAATATTTTTATTTCAGTCTCTGAAAGTTTCTATTTCTTTTTTTTTCCACAGAATGTTTCTTTTTTTGTTTTATCTTATTTTTTTAATGTTATTATATTCTATTTCATAGTTCTCTCCTTTCTTTTTTTCCTCATTATTTTCAATTCGTTCTAACTCTCCTTTTTCCTTTATATTTAATGCATTGAAACTATTTCTTTCATTCTCTTTATTACTTCTGGCATTTTCTTTCTTGTTCACACAATGTACTTCTCATTAATTTTCTCATTTATTTCTTTCTCACAATATATTTATAGAAAGAGGATAGATATAATCCTCAGCATAATATTAATTTTGTTTTGAACACCTCATATTTCCCCTATGTCCTCTCTTTCTCTCTCTCTTTCATTTGGTTCAATCAATACTGTTCCCTGCTTTTTTTTTTTTTTTCTCCAACCTGTTTTCTGATATCTTCATAAACTTTTCTTAATAATTTTTCTAATAGAGTTTTTATAATCAGACTGCAAAATATGCCTGGGGAGGGATGGGAATGAATACAGAAAACTGCACATAAAATAAATGGTTAATACATAGGTATGAAAATAATCACCAGTCTGTGCATATGAATACCTAATAAGTTTGAAAGCTGCCCTTTATAGTTTGTTATTTTTTCTGTTTCTTCTACACAATTTTTTTTGTGTCCCAGAAATCTGCACCACTGCACAGCTGTTTTCTGTCTTCCAGATTGTGAAAAAACTTAGGTACTTAGGTTACATGCTTAGATCTACAACAAACCAGATTAATTCTTCCTTAAGGTTTTAATAAAAATCCTTCTGAGACCAAAAGATACAAGGGAGCATATGCTGTAGGAAATAGTAAGGGACCTGATATTACATAATTTCTAGATAGGAAACCTCCCTGTATTTTTGTATTTGAGTATTCAAATAAGTTGGCATATTATGTATTAATGGTAAATAAACCAGCAAATAATGGTTTAAGTTACAGTTCAGAAGAATTATGTAGGACTTTTCAAAAACAAGGACAAAACCACACAAAATTCCAGAGCTTTTAGTAATAAAGAACATTGGAAAGCTGGACTAGATTGCCTGGACAACCTGTGCAATTTCTGTCACTCAAAGTCTTCAAGAATCTGTTTGACACGTACTTGTCAGGCATGACATTAGAGTAAATAGTCCTGCCGTAGGGCAGAGGGATGGACTAGGTGACCTCCTGAGATCCCCTATATCCTCCTCATTCCCTAATTAAATTCCCAGAGGTCTGCTCACACTATCTTAACACACTCAGATTTTGCTGAGTCCAGTTAAAATCAGCAGCACAGGAGGAATTTCTTGCATTGTCACAGACTATTGCTAAGAATATTAATTAAATAAAATTGATGGGGCACAGGTTCTAGGTTACTCTATACAAGTGCACATTACATGTCTTCCTGAAGCTTAGGTATCTAATAATCAAACCTTTATATTGACTTGATCAGAAGGAGAACAGACAGGAAAGCTCTTTTCTTTTCTTTTCTTTTCTTTTCTTTTCTTTTCTTTTCTTTTCTTTTCTTTTCTTTTCTTTTCTTTTCTTTTCTTTTCTTTTCTTTTCTTTTCTTTTCTTTCTCTCTTCTCTTCTCTTCTCTTCTCTTCTCTTCTCTTCTCTTCTCTTCTCTTCTCTTCTCTTCTCTTCTCTTCTCTTCTCTTCTCTTCTCTTCTCTTTTTTCTTTTCTTTTCTTCTTTTTTTTATTTTTTTTTTTTTTTTTTTAACATAATGAATATGACATCCTCTGTGAGATAAAAATATGGAACCTGTTCCCTGATTTCTTTCTGAGCCTCCTGTCTTATTCCCTGGTGACTGACAAATGGTAATACACGGGGGTTACATCTAGCAGAGTGAACCAGAGCATATAAAGGAGCATTCCATATATCTCCTTGTTTATACAGTCAAATTGTTCAGAGTAGCCCTAGGGCAGTATATGGATGAGTAAGATAGAGCTCTCCCAAAAAACTTCTGAATAAGGTCATAGCTTGGGACCAGTCCCAAAACTGAATTTGAACATTATCCAGGCTTTAAGATACAAATATTCAACCACTGTTTCAGCTCTGAAAGCTTCCTTCCTCCATCAATTATATGGTGTAATGAAATGAAATTAAAGTGAAATTAAAGCTCAGGGCTTGGAAAAAATTAGGACTCCAAAGTAGGACTTGGACAAAAATTGCAGCACAAAAGAGCTCACACAATGAATATATCCTTCAGATGTGCCTAATGGCAGAAGATGCCTTCATTATCAAAATATGAATTTCTTCATATCTATGTTTATGGTTTGTTTTTGTTGAAACTGATATATATGAATGAAGAGGAGGACAAGTCTTATTTACCCACAACAAGATCCAGAAATTGAAAATTTCTATATGTACATGAGGGAGCTGGTGTAAACGTGTTCTGGAGTTGCACTCCAAGCCTTTTCCTGGAGAGAACTTATCAGACACATGAAAGTGAGTCTCTCTTGTTCATGCAGCTAATATTTGAACAGTGTAACAGTCAACATTACCTGATTAATGTGGGAAAGCTTCACTAACAGTATGTTTACAGTTGCTACATAAGACATCCGAGTGTGTCTCCCTTTCCTATGGTCCCATTCTCACCAAGCTTAAGTTCATCTGAATCAAAAAGTTAACAGACTCTCCCTTAAGCATGATTGAGGGTGCCAGGCTGCAACGAGTTAGCATCATCCTGTGGGGTTTTTTTTTGCTAGAAGTATATAATGCTCATAAGTGGATGATTCTTTTGGTTTTATCAGATTTTATCACACACTGTTACATTAATTAAGTTTTCATTTACCAATCTGCTCCCTCCCTTTTGGTTATCTGCTAAAGTCTCCCTAGCTGACAGAAAGGGCTACTGTTTGTTACAAAGTGACTGCCTGGGGGCATCAGGTATTTTCCATATGTAGTTTTCCCAAGGCTTCATTTACAACAGTCAAGCATTATGCAATTGCTCACTAGGGACTTTTTATAAACCAGCTCAAACCAGCTCTGTCCAGGGAAAGACCAAACATGCAAAGTGAGGCCTCAGCACTGTCAAATCAGTAAAACATATGAGATATTATTCTAGCTAAGCCTTTATACACCATTTCAGTCTTATATTGGAGTTTTAGCAACTATTATGTTAAAATTAAGTATTAATAATTATTGAGGTAATCCTCAACAATTCAAAAGATCATTGATATTTTGAATAGTGAGGGTAAGTAGTTTTCAAGAGGCTTCCCTAGTTTAAAAATGTATGTCTTAGGTACCTTCGTGTTAAATCTGGTGCAGTGCAGTGGACAGAAAAGTATGCAAGATTCATGGTGCCATGACCTAGAAAAAACAGGAGAACCAAAAAACAGTCTTAGAATTTACCAAAGTAAGGGAGGAATGTGGGAGCTCTATCTTCTCTCCTTCATTCCCAGCATTACATACTTTTATTCGTGCAATGATTTTTTAATGGAAAATGCAGAATTAATCTGGAGCACAGACTCTGCTGTATAAAAGATGAAGGCTCTACCAATACTGAACATTAGAAAATAGAGAAACTGTGTTTTCTAAATCACTTCAGCCTGATCTTCTGTGTCAGGAATACTCTGTATGCTTATCACAGATAAGGGAAGTTAAGACTGTGTTGCTATGTAAAGGAAAGTCAGACACCAGTTCTTGTCCCTGTGACCAGGGTATGTAAATTGCCTTCTGTGTACACAGCTCGTGACAAAGTTGAAGTCATGCCCTGCCCTGCCTCACTTAGACATTAGTTGTACCTCAGGAATGGTATACAAATCAGATGTGTTGTAGAGAAAGCCATCCAAACCAGAGCTATGGAATTCAGTAATATCTAAGCAGTGAGGATAGTCAAGATAGAAGTGCTTGAATTAATTTCTTGTAATTTTTGCTTTTGTAGAATATGTATATTTTGCAATGAATCAGCTTAGTTTACTAGAATGGGAATTAAATACCTTATGCTATGACAAAAACAGATTTGTAGACTCACAGAAATTATTTAGAAGCTATTTGGCTCTTTTGTACATCTAAATAGTTCTACTTCACTTTTTAAAAAAAAAAAATATTTAGCAGCTACTTCTAAAAAACCCAGCTATAACATTAAAGCCTGTATTAAGTATTTATTTATTTAGTATTTAGTAGTAGAAACTGTCCACTGTGACTGCTGTAAGTTTTCCTTTTATGTACATATGTTGTGCAACTGGCTTAATTATCATAGAGATGTTATTTATTCTCTCTTCTAACAATCTTTGACCCAAGAGAAAAATTTAGGGTTCAAAAGAAAATCTACTCTCTAAAGCTGTCATATATATATTTTTAATGTAAGAAATAAATAAAATACATAAAATTAAATAAATAGTTTAATAGGAAGCAAAATCAAACTTTTAATTCATCAGCTAAAGAAATATCTTTTAAAGGCTTTCTTGGTGTAATATTTTTATGTGTATGGTTACACTGGGATTGGCATAAATAAAAAAGAATAAAGTTCAGCAGTTCAATGCAAGATTTTTTAAAAGACCACTTGACAAATGCAATTATTAGTAAATATATTTAAACATAATTGAGATTTTAGCTAATCAACACAATTCAAAATTATACTGATTTATTTTGTAGTTTTCAGATCAGAAATTGTTAGCATATATAAGCAGGGTTCACTGTGTACAAGTGAACCAAGCAGTACAAGTGGGATTTATTTAATAACTTTTTGAGTGTTAACATTGTTTGATGTAAGAAATGATGCATAATATTGTCTTCAAAAAAAATTGTAGTTTATCACTTCACATAAAAGTTGGAATACTGCTTCACTTCTCTTGTCAATGATTATTTTGTATTGAAATTTATCAAATTGGGGAAGAAAATATTTCAACTGAATATCAGTCCTTGCTAAAATAATTTGGGTTTTTTTTTAACAGGGTTTAGTTTTCTAATTAGAAGTATATAATGCCAGTTAAGGTATCTTAGGTTATCTTCGCAGTGCTTACCAGCAAGACACCAGATTACAGAAAATCTGCCTGTTCCCCCAACAGCATTGGAATCCAGATGTGATCTGCTCACTCATTCTCTCACCAGTGGGATCAGGGAGAAAATTGCTGTAAAGGAAGAACAACAAAGTATAAGGAAACATTTTAAATTTGACATGAACAATTTGATCACCTCAAGCTAAATCTACTGCTAAGATAAATACGTGATCTCTCATTTTGAAAAACAAAGGCAAGAAAAGCTATGTGTGGGTGCTGGTTCTGAAAATAAAGACATTAAGGAGAATAGCTTAGTCTGATGTCCTGACATCTTCCATGGTTTAACTCCAGCCAGCAACTGAGAACCACACAGTCACTCTCTCATTGCCCCACCTGGGGGCTTGGGTGGAGAGTAAAAGCCAGAAAACTCGTGGGTTGAGGTAATGTCAGCTCAATAGGGAAAGCAAAAATTGTGTGCACAACCAAAGTAAAACAAGGAATTTATTCTCTACTTCCCATGGGCAGGCAGAGGTTCAGCCATCTCCAAGAGAGCAGGGTCCCACCATGAGTAGAAAATTACTTAGGAGGACAAGCATGATCGCTCCAAACATACCCTTCTACTTCCTTCTTCTCCTCTGTATATTGTGCATGACACCATAGGGTCTGAAATGTCCCTTTGGTCAGTCTGGGTCACCTGTACTAGCTGTGTCCCCTCCCAACCTCCCACGCACCCAGGTTCCTTGCCAGCGTGGCCTTTCAAAACCAGAAAAGGCCTTGGCTCTGTGTAAGCCCTGATCAGCAGTAACAAAAACATCTCTGGGTTACCAACCCTATGTTCAGCACAAATCTAAAACACAGCCCCATACCAGCTACTGTGAAGAAAGTTAACTTTACTCCAGATGAAAGCTGCACATCTTTTTATTCAGTAACTGAGAGCTGTTCTACAACTGCTTCAGAAGAGCACATGACAAAGTATCAGAGGGAGTAGTATTGTAAAATTGGCCTTTATGGTATTTTTTTTTTCTTTAGGAAATTTTCTTTCGGTTTAAAATACATTCCTGGTAGTGCAACATGGAACATTGCAGTGTGTTCAGGATCTAGAAGAGCTGAGTTTAACCTTTGTTTCACTGAATGTTTATTTAAGCTGAATAGTTATCAAAAACAAAGCTCTAAGAAATATCTGCTGCTAGCAAATACCCGTGAAATAAAATGTATGGTTACAAACATCTTCAATTAATGAAAGCATCTAACTAAAAGTTTCATCTCCTGGTGAATGAAAACGAAAATTTCTTTTCAAGAGGTAATTTTAAAAATCTCGTGATGTTACCCCAGCCTACCCACTTTTCTCTCCCCTGCTTTGCACTTCTGACATTTCTCTTTCTTCCCCTCTTTTCCTAATAAACCCTGCCCAGAAACCAAATATAAGCAAAACTGCTTTCAAATATTTATCAGAACTAGATATTTAATTTCACTAAAATTATCCCCCCACTACAATTCTTCTTCAGCAATTTGAAGATTTATTAAATAAATTTCTCCCAGACCTCATATCTTCTATGTCTATGCTATATAATATTTCAGCTGACTCTGCATTAGCTCTTACATATTGACAAATACTTTCCAACAGAGCAATAAAAATGTTCTTTGATGATTGAGAGAGAAATTATGAATAAATATTGATACATTCACACTTGGCTCATAGCTAAAAATACTCTTTTGAAACCAGCAACTCAGGAAACAAATCACTACTGAACTTCTCTATCACTGAATGGTATTGCAGTGCTTCCCTCAATTTTATCTGTTTGCATTGCTGAATCTGTTCTGTGGGGAGTTTTACTTGTTTTAACTTATAAACTATATATTTAGGTTATATAGTTAATAGACACAAAACTTGTTTTGTTTTCCTACAGTATATTACAAAAGGCAGACTAAGTATGTGTCACTTTTCAGTGACAAAAGGAGCATGTGTATATATAATACTCTCAAATGAAAAGATATAGTGAGTAGGGGCAGAAAAATGGTGTCATCCTTCTCCTTTTATAATTTTTAATTTAATTTATAATATTAGCAGGACATTAATAAAATACTGTATGCAAATCTGGTTTCACAAAAAAGAGGGCTTAAAAACTAGAAATTACTCACAAATGAATTTAGTTGTTTTAAGTCTGAAAATATACATCAATTATCAAAGCTTAGGAACATGGTAGCTATTAATTTAGAATCAAGATTACATATTTATAAAAATGTTTCAAATGAAGAATAAATAATGATTCATTTCAGAGAGTATATTTACTGGTTCACCTGTGTTATAAAAAGAATGGAATAGCAAATTCTAACAGTTGCATCTGGCTGTAATCTTATGAATTAAGCAACATGTATTCAACTAGAAGTTACCTGCTACATGGATACAATATGTATGTATAAAATATCCCACAAGAAACAAAGATCTTCCACCAGTTAATGTAATACAGATCATTCATTTAGCACTGAATTCCCAGGTTCTTCCTGGCTCAATGCCTAGATTCATTCCAGCTCTGGACACTCAACTTTGACTACAGGTTTAATAAATATTTTAGTCTGTTTCACTTGTATCCTGGCATCAGAAGGATCCAGTTCCAATCTTGTGAACTCAATCAACTGAGTAACTGTCTAGAGATGCCTCACTCTATACTGGTGGTAGAGAAGAGATATAGTAATCACAATTCTACTCAACACAAGAAATACATGAAAACATTAGTAGACTAGAGCTAAGAAATGGTATTGAAAAATATTTTCTACAATAGTGCTAATTAACAATTAGAAACAGTAAAAATGTGTATTTATTTGTATCTTGTAATAAAATAATGTCTCATTTTAGTCACACTGTATAAACTATTTTTTTACGTAATTATGCAGACACGTAGAGACCACTTACAAAAATCTGACTGTTTTCATATTTTTATTTCACATCTCTCACTGACTGTGCAAGAACGATTAAAAAAAAATTTACTTTTGAGAGTCAAACTTTCTGACTTATTTGTTGTAAGTAATAAAATGAAGAAGATTGAGTAGATCTGTAGATTTAATTAAAAAATAACGATCTTTCCTAAAAATTCTAATACTTATGAAGAGGTACTGGATATATAAAAAATTGGTTTAGATTCCTATCTTACTGAACTTTAAGCTTAATATTATAAGCTTTCACTTTTACTATTAAGACAATTTTTAAAAAAAAAAATTAATGATTTACTGATCAAAAGTGCTTTTATAAAAGCTCTCAAAATAAAAAGGTATTTTACTACATTGCCTAGAAACATGTAATTGGACTTCACAGAAGACATAAGGTAATGTATAGATTTAATAGATCATTCATAAAAGTCTCAATACAATCCTCTTTGATGGACTGACTTCTTATATGAACAGAAAGAAATAATTCTGAATACATCTAATCTTTAGAGTTTAATTTTCATTGGCAATGTAAGCTAAAATTTCAACCAAGAAAAAATAGATCTTCTGGGAAAGAGAGATTCAATAAAAATGGATTGTTTGAATACACACCTACTACTGCTACTTAATGCTTTCTGCATTGAAATAAACATTTTAATACTGGCTATTAATCCAGAATTAAGTTTCATTAAAATCTGGTACTATTATTTTAATCACTGTTCTTGGCGCCCTTTGTTCTCATGTTGTTACATTATTAATTTAACAAATTAAACCAAGCACTACATAGTAAGGCAAAATGCAGAGAGAAAAGTGTTCTCAGACCTACAAGTTCCAACTTCTTATATCACCCAGCTTTGAAAAAAATGAACATACACTTAGGACTTTAGAAGTCCTAATTCTGACATGTTGATACTTTCATCGGCACTTCCCCTCTCTTCCTTTACATCTCTCAAAACTAGTTTCAAAAGGATAAACTCAGATCTCTGAACTGTTTTGAGTTCAGCCCATAGAAATCTATTATGTTTTTTGAGCTGAATATATCTGCAAACACAGCTGTACTTAGCAGATTTCAGGACAAAAATATACTTTTCTGTTTCCACCTATTTTGCTCATTCAAAAGTCTTTTCATTTTGGAGATGAAATTATAGTGATTTATCACAAATTACAACCTTTAATAGGTAAAAGGTAAGACACACTTCTGAACTAACTTGACAACGTATTTCATTATATTTACCTACATACCTAAGGATAATATTTAAGGAGTGAAATTTCTGGCATTGACAAATGGAAAACTTTTGGGAGTAAAATTTTAAACTTAATTAAGTCTGAAAATAGGACAATTTGAACTTCTATTACTGAATCTGGTTAATTAAAATGCAAGAACACAAAATCACAGCAATTTTAGAACACCGAAGTGCATGATTAAAACTTAGTAAGCTGCTTGGGTTTTATAGATGATGTAATATAAATGACAAATCTAAAACATTTCTTTGTGTGAAGAAAATAGACCCACACTCAAAGTACTAGCACACAATAACGCCCACTAGACAAAATAATAATGAACTCTCTAAAACAATTTAGAACAGTCAATTATGTATTCATGGGTATATTATCAAATGAAGTAGTTGATAATAATGGAGGTATTTTATCAGTAATCACTGTAATTTGTTTTCCCATCATTTGTTCAGTTTATCATGCAAAATGACTTGTTTTGATTAGGTCTAATTAAAATTGCACGAGAGGAAGCAGATTGCTTAACTTTTGTTATTTATATAGTACATTCTGCTATGCAGTTTCACTTAATGAAACAGTACAAAAGCTGTTGGATAATGAAATAAAGGGTTTATTCTATTCTGATAAGTATAATAGAGATCTGAGACTGTAGACAACAGTAGACAAGAGTAAGTTTGAACAGTCTTTCCATAGTCCGCTGGATTGATAGCCCCACTGAAGTCTTATTGAAATTATATTTAACTTGCTGCAAAGAGATGATGATAGAGTGAATAAAAAAGAAGAATCATACTTGTCCCCTTTGTGATTTGAATATAATCTTTATTTGTTTGGCAGTCTTCGTCAGTCATTTTATTGCCCATATTTCACCAATTTAATGAAAAGACACTGGGAGAGTGTGTCAAATACATGCTAAGGCCAAGGCATACAACAAGCAGTGTTCCTCTTATTCACCCTGGTTAGGAGATGGAGGAATGGAATGGATGTGTTGAAAATAGGAAATTCCTATAGCTGAATGATAGAATTTTCAATATAATTTTGGTGTGGACTATTCAGGAAGAAGGATGAGATCAGAAAATAAAAGGCCATTTTTTCCTCAGGGGTTGTTTTCTTTGGGGTTTTTTTTGGGTTTTGTTTTTTGGTTTTTTTTTGTTGTTTGTTTGGTGGGGTTTTTTTTGTTTGTTTGTTAGGTTTTTTTTGTCTTTCAGAATTGTAGAAGTGAAGAGCTGAAGAGAAAATTAAATAAAAAATAATGTCAGTAATGGTTGTCTTTCAACCATGAAACAAGCCTAATGTTTTTACAAAGAAAGCAAAATGAGGTCTAGTTTTTTCACACTGTTTCTGCTACATTACAAAAAATTACCTACATCCTCTACAATGGCTGTTGCATAAAACATTTATAAGCAATGTTTAAGCATTTGCAAGGAGAGATTAATAAGAAATTGATTAAGTTTGAAATGTCTTGTGCTAGGTCAAAACTAAGTGTCAGCATATGTTATAGTTAGTGTATATGATTCATCAAAAAGTTATCTGATCTTAAAAAGTAACATAAAACCAGGATATGTGGGCAGTAAAAAAAGTAATATTTTTCATAGCTCTGACCTCTTTACAGTTTGTCTATAGTTTGTCCATAGTTTGTCTACATTGTCAAAGTCAAGAAAGGATGTTTTTACAAATAGTTTAAGAACTTAGATAGTCTTAAAAAATTGAGTATTCTTTAAAAAAATTTACATTTCAAAAAAGGAAAAAAAAATCACCTTTGTTCTAGAAAACAAAAGTGAGGTACTACTCTCCTAGGTTCAAAGCATAAACCTCTTTATAGAGCATTATGGTACCACAAATTCAGTGATTAATTATAATGAAACCAAACAATCTCAAAGTATCTACAGAAGAAAAGGTTTTGGATTAATATATTTATCAGCAAAACTTTTAAAGGTTCATAGCTATGGCATATGATCAGCTGCAAGTTTAAGAACTTAGATAAATGTGGATTCTGATGGGGAAAAGGGAAGACTTTTACTATAAATGTTAGAAAAGGACTTTGAAATCTCATCAGAAAATACTTGACAACATCTTCCAGCATATCTATATAATAGAAACATTAAGCAGCCATAAATGCTTTCTCTCAGTCTTGATTTATGGATGAGGATTTAAATAACTTTCTTGGCCAAACCAAAATCTCTGTTGATCCCTTTGCTGGGACTTCGGCAGCTCAGCTCTGAGTCAGTTCTCTGTTTCAGGTGAATGCTCCTTACCTCTCAGGAGCCTTCTGTTTTTCATTTTTACTGCTAGCTCTATGCTCGGTGTTTTTCTCATTCCCTTCCTGATTCCAGTTGTTACGCCACTCTTTTTTCCCCCAGGTGGCTATTTTTTGCTGTGTTTGCAAAAGGAACCAGTTTGCCCTTCTGCAGAAAGTCCCAGCAGACTGCAGCAGCTGGGGCAAGGCAGGCATTCCCTGTTCTACTCTGCTGCCTCATCACGGTCCTTTTCAAGAAAACTGGTAGTGAGCAAATCAAGTCCTTGTACAATACACTGAAATTAGTCTGTCTCATATCTCTAATTTAATTCCCTTTAGATAGTGAATAAAAGTAACAGAAGGTCTCCTATATTCTAGCTGAGTGCTCTGATCACTGAGCCTAATGCCAAAGGGAGCAGACTATGGTTTCATTAAAAATGGCTGCTTTCAGCCCCTCCTATTGTAAAGTTCAGATTTTCCAAGACAGGAATTCCCTGCAACAAAAATGTTGTATATATGTATGCACAACAAAATTTTTGTAGTGAATATGGTTTCCAACTTCTGTTGTCTCCCTTTTAACTAGCTGATGCAGTAAGTTAAAAAAAAAAGAACTGGGAAGTTGTCACACCCAACAGATGACAGCTCCATCATAGTATGTATCTGCTAAGTAATTTAGTCTCAATCAGTAGATTACAATAAGCCACACATACTCGATTGACATAAATGCCATATACATATTTCTGTACGGATGTAGAAGTGTTCAAAAGATGAACCATACAGTGGAAAATCAGGCACGCTAAGGCTTTGCATAGACAGGATGGGATAAGCTTATAAAGCAAATACAATATCTAGGATTTTTAGCTTTTAGGATGCCATATGAGAAATAAGAGCTCATATCTTTAATAGATTATTAGCCTTCTGGGACCTAGTGTGATGTGCTATGAGCAATGGCATGAATCATGATTTTAAAGAGTTAAGATTTTAGCTAAGGGATAGAAGCAATTCATATTGATCAGGGTATAAGTTAAATAAGTAAATGGTATGTTAATGATTATTAGAGGCCTAAGCTAGAGCTAGCTGTTATATTATGAGCATGTTTATAGAAGAAAGTGGACTAAGTGAATCGTTATAAGAACAGATTGAAACAAATAAGAACAATGGCCAGCACCTGGACTTTATATCAATCAATCATGAAGCATGGGACCTTGGATTGGCCAGAGTGTCACAGAGATCTGAGAGACCTGATGAAGACTCTCCTGACTTCATCCTTTGAGACCACTGACCCAATTCAAGAGAAGAATTGCTCATGCGTGAAGGACTAAAAGTTTCATTTTAATAGCAAACAGGGATGGGAGGTCCTGGGGTTATGCATATGTATTGTATGTAAGATCTTAGAAAATAAATAGTGGTCAAAGAACCTTGTTTGGGGCGGTCACACCTTTTGGAGATGACTCCCATGCCACCTGCCAGTGAATAAACCTACCACTTTCTAGCTTTAATTACTTAGAGGGTCTTTGTCTGTGATCATATTGGTTTTTAATGATTCAGGCATGGCCTGAATTAGTACAGTCATCAGTCACAGCCAGCATGACTTTATGAGAGTCCTGCTTATGAAATCTGATTTCTTTCTATGAGAAGGTAACCCATCCACTTGTTTCAATCTTTTTGGATTTCAGTAAAGCTTTCGGTACTGTCTCTCACAGTATCCTCACGGACTAAATGTCCAACATTAGCTAGATAAACACATCATGAGATGGGTGAGCAACTGGCTCACAGACAAGGCACAAAGGGTTGTATTGAATGGGGTGACACCTAAGTGGTGACCTGTTACTTGTGGGGTCTGCAGAGCTTCAGTTTAGGCATACTAAGCAAGTTCACAGACAATACAAAACTGAGAGGAGCTCTTGGCTCCCTCGAGGGCAGTGAGGCCTTGGAGTGAGACCTCCACAAATTACCTGGCTGGGCAATCCCCAACCATATGAAGTCCAACAAGGGAAAGTGGCGGATCCTGAACCTGGGATGGCGCAACCCTGGTTGTATGGACAGACTGGAGAATGACATGCCAGAAAGCAGCACTGTGGAAAGAGACCTGGAGGTCAGAATTCTGATTCCTAAAATAATATTTTCTAAACTAAATGCTCTACTAGCTGTCATCTAGAAACATATCAGTGTTCATTCCAAACATCACCTGCAAGAAAAAGATTTAATATCCATTCTAATAGCTTAATACAAGAACAGCTATATACATTCCCGCTGACTCTCTGGTATTGATAGATTAATAAACACAGAGGGCACACACACGGGGATGTACTCTCTTACTGTAATCTTAATTTATTGGTGATGGAGGTTCAGGGATGAACAAGTGGCTTCTCCTCATCTCTTGAGAGTAGAATATCTGAACTTTCCAAATGTAACAATAACTCTTCACTTGTACAGAAAATGAAAAATCTACTGTTTCTCATTCCTTTAGCACTGAGTTGTTTTCTCAACATCAGTTATATAAAGAGGTATCATGCATGCAAATTCCTGAGACACCTACATTTTGTTGTTTTCCTAGTAGACCCTAAAGAAATGGGAACTTGATTTAATGTTGTTAAGCTTTCCTTCATGTTAGTTAGCTGACTTTTAATATCACTTGAAGGCCACAACAGTGTCTGTCACCACTTTAGTCATATTCTAAATGCATAAGAAGAAAAAGAATATATAGAGAAAGGAAAAAAAATCCTACATCAACAAAGGCCAAGGCAGTAATGAAGTGTCAGAGTTAATTTATCCTTTAGGCTTTTGGGCAGACTAGTTCAAATACAACTTTCATAAAGCTCTACTTGGAAATAGTCAAGAAAAAAAAAAAAAGCGGAGGGGAATAGTACACTGGAATTTAAAATTGTTCCTAGAAACATACAAATTATTTTATTTATCAAAGTTCTGAGAAAATTTCAATCTAGTTTACAACCTAGAAGGTCCTTGCTCATTTTATAGTTCCTTTTTTTTTTGCTTCTTTTTTTTTTTTTTTCCTTTATTTTGAAATAATTATAAATCATATTATTTCCTTCTTCAGGAACAGATCAGAAAGTAAGGGACAACTCTGCTTCTTAAAAAATTGACATTGACAAACTACTTTCAGTACTTATTCTCTTGGATATGTCTTTGCCTCTTGGCTGTTTTCCCAAAGTGCTTGGAACATATGTTCCTGTTTGAAGACCTTGCTGTATGTATTTATTTGAGGGAGTTTGCTACTTCAGTTGATTCTTATTTGTGCTGTAAGAGTGGAGGCCATTTACTGCGCCTGAGTCTATGGGCAAGGTTCAGAAGAGTTTACAGTGGGAAATAAGTAGTATTCCCTGCGCTCAGGGCAAGGCACCTTTATCTCGTCCTTGAACTTCTTTGCAAAAGATGTTTGGAGCCTAAGTTTCATAACTTGACAGGGAGGAAAAAAAGGAGCTGTGATAAGCTATTATTAAATATTTTAAAAGAACATTTCATCTATAATGAATTAAGTAATATTCTAGCTGCCTTGATTACTCATTAGGTGATCTGCCATGCTCTGTTCTGTGATATACTTCTGAGTAATCTTATTAAGACATTTATGCTGTACTGCTTTTAATTTTAGCAATCTGCTAGAAGTAGATTGGGTCCTATTTGGTGGATGAGACTTTGAGTGTAAAAATACATTATTTTCTTAAATGAAAGGAAAATGAGAACTTATTTTCTTATGCAATCATGTATCTTTTAAATGCGCAGTTTCAACACTTAAATTTAAACATCTCTGCTGATAATTCTAATTTTAAACAGATGACTAATGCATCTAGTTTTATGAAGCTCTGATAATTACATATTAAGACTTCTTGAAAAAATTAAGCTCATTTTTTATAATTATAACTCTGAAGATTGGTTGTGGGGCCTCCCTCTTGGATACTTCACAATAGCTTAATTCCGTGGCTTCCATTTGGAAATATATACATAAATGGCTTTTCCCACCCTTAAGTCTCTGTCTCAAACTTGTATTTGCTTGAATTATGTAAAAATAACCTTTTTTTTTTTTTTCATATAATAGGATGGTAATATAAATTACTTTTTATGCATGTTATCCACTTAGTAAATCTATCTATTTGTGGGGGTTTTGTTGGGCTTTTTTAGGGGGAGGGGAGGGGGAGGGTGGTTTGTTAGAGCATTTTCTCTAATTGCTTCAATATTTTATGTAGGTTTGCCTTAGCTCATCTGTTACCATTTCCCAGATGTAATGCTAATTAACCTTCCCCTAATAATCCCTTTAGAAAATTCCCATTGTGGGCACTCATGGGTGGTAAAGTCTGGTTTATCATTCAACTCAATATAACTTTTTAATTTCATCCTTAATTTCATCTACCACCAAGGGAGACTTCAAATTAAAATTATTAAACTGTCTGTCAATTAACAGGAATGTTTGAATAATTTGTCTTTGCACCCAAACTGATAGGTATATGCTCTGATTTAATGATTGTTCTTCATGCTAGACCAATGCACTATGTTGGGACAGCTCATTTGTAAGTCAACACACTTTGAAATCTTGTCCATGGTGGGTACATGCCTCAATAAGCACAGCGGTATCTAGTTTCTAGTTTACTTTCAGGGACACTTATTTCCACGCCACTTGCATTGAGCTATCATATCCATATTGGAAACTAGTACAAGGGTACAGAGTATAATTTCTGAGAATTTTTTCTCTCATCTCATAAATGCAACTTTGTCTCAGGTCTACCCTGTACTCATTGTGTCTTGAAAACATTTGGGTGATACTTTTACTCTTAGTGCTTACTGTTACTATAGTATTTGGAATAGATTATCAAAGGATTTTTTTTTTTTATATATATACAAAACATAAACAAATGGCAATTAGGTTTTCTCATGCTCTTAAAAAACAAAGAAAATAGAAGGTCAGTCACAGATATTTCACACAGAAGAACATTATTCCTTCTCTACCAAAATGTGGAATGGTGACACGTTTCAAAATCATAATCTGACTTTGATGTCACTGTAGTTTCACTTAGTTTTAGTGTGTTTAAGTTACTGTGTAAGGAGAAACATTAGATAACTAAAACTGCAGCAATTGCAGTACATCCATTGCATCACAGGCTTTTTTAAAAATTAATTTTCATCTGATGTCTTAGCTGGAAGTTGATGCTTGGCAAATAACACATGGTTGCAATGCAGTTAGAATCATTGTGCATAAACAACTACTGCAACAAGACTTTAAGTCAAACTTTTTTCTTCATTTTTCTTTCCTGATGTCATATTCGAAACTATAGCTCTACACTGTATTTTAGAAGTTGATTTGTTCAATGTATCCACAGATTTGACTGTAAAATCAAATCAGCATTGCAATCCCCCAGTGTCTGACAGTAGAAAAATATCCAAAAAGCAATCAAACTTCTATCTTTATGTGTGCCAGTACTCAGATTCAAATATTAAAGAGGGAGAAGAGAATACTTAATCTGCATTGGTCCTGTCACAGAGGAAGACAGAGTGAAACACAAACTTCCTCTGATATATGTGAAAAAAGGCTGGGAATTTATAAATAGAAGTTGCTTAAAATATCTTTAGCAGCATAGTCAGCCTTACTAACAACATTTGAACAGAGACATATTTCTTTGTTCATACGATGAACTAATTTCCTCTGTGCTTTAAATACATTTCTCAGTCATAATAGGTGTAAAAGGAGTAAGCAATTTCTATTCTTAAAGTTCTATTTCAGGTCATACTTGCACATTCTGAACATGATAGTCTCACAGCAGTGGCAGTCTCTCTTAAGGTCCTGTCTAGCTGTTCTCCCACCAGAGATACTAATTCCAACCCACCCACTGTGTCCTAATACTGGCACACAGCATAGACCCACAGGCAATGGTTCCACTCCAGGCTTGACTTCTCCACAGTGCCAGGCCTCTGTGTATCACTATTTCACCCAAGGGGGTTTCTGTATTCACTATTCATTGTTTAATTTAGATGGTTCTTCTAAACAAGCAATGGCCTTGTTGCTCACATTGCACAGGCTGGTTGCTTTAATTTTCATGCACACAGCAGCAAGTCCTGTTCCTTGAAACTGCCAGACCCATAATCACTTCAGCAACTGTCCAAGACTCCCTGGTCC
Organism: Hippolais icterina; assembly: GCA_013400075.1. Taxonomy (NCBI): domain Eukaryota; kingdom Metazoa; phylum Chordata; class Aves; order Passeriformes; family Sylviidae; genus Hippolais; species Hippolais icterina. The sequence continues at coordinate 2,651 of VWYN01011345.1, read as the reverse complement.
CTCTGATAATCAGATCTTTCCATGGCCTCACCTTCAGAGACCCCCTTTCCCCCTCCTTATCTCCCAGGTCAATTTATCTACTGACACCACCAACACATGGCTCTGCCCCAGGTCTGGACTCCAGCTGCTGGCACTGAAACCTCCATACATGCTCATGCTCACCAAACAGAGCCCCACCCATCCCCAGGAAAATAATCAGAAATTGATTTGAGTAAGAGGACACAGAAGCTTGTGCTGATCAGGTGCAGGAATATCCAGTTTCATCCACCATCCAATTGTTTACAGATAGCTGTCCCCCTTTATTACCTTATCCCTCCATTTCCTCATGCTTGTTTCTCCCCAAATGCCCTAGATATGTCCCCTCACCTTTCTTTGATTCCTCCCCTGCCAAAATAAGCCTTGTGCAAAGGTAATTTAGATTGACAACAGAAGCACTTAGTATGTGCTTAAATTGCGTGTGTTGAGAGAGATAGAACTCTCAATACAATTTATTTAATTTATTTCTAGAGGACAACAGAAATGGATAACTGTGTTTTGAAGGGAAGTGGAGGCACCTATGAAAGCCGACAACATGAAAACCTCCACAACTAAAGGTGCTTACATGCATCCCTACACATGTGCCTTTTTGTTTTGCTCCACCATAGACTAATATTTTTGGGTCACTATGTAGGTCCTATTAGTCCATTCCATTTTGAAACAGAGATGGTCTGTTTCCTAAGGACTCTTCTCCCTCAGATACTCAAAGCCAAACCTGTTATTGATTCCTTGTGTTCTTAGCAATTTTTTTTTAAGGAATTAATGGAGCAGGAAGCAATATTGAAGGGAAATATTGCAGAATCAAAGAATAGCAGAATCAGCTAGGCTGAAAAAGACCTTTGAGATAATTGAGTCCAATCTAACATCACTTTTCAAATTCAGTGGCACTCAGTGGCACACCAGCCTTTACTTAAACACCTCCAGGGATGGCGACTCCCCATTCCAAAGCCAAATCACCCTTTCTGTGACAAACTTCTTCCTAATGTCCAAACTAAACCTCTACTGGTACAGTCTGAGACTGTCTCCTCTCACCTGTACCTGATTGCCTGGCAGAAGAGACTGACCCCCACCTAGCTACACCCTCCTTTCAGGCAGTTGTAGAGAGCGATCCTGAGCCTCCTTCTCTCCAGACTAAACAACCCCAACTTTCTCAACAACTTTTCATAGAATTTATTTTCCAGACCCTTCACCTCTTTAAACCCTATATCATACCCCTGTTTCTTAAGAAGAAAGAGAATGAACATGATGTACTGCTTTTGGGTTCTTCTGTATCTTACATTCTTGGCTGACAGGAAAATCTGCCTTAGACATCCTTCAAAAGTAATGGAAGATACATGTCTGATTTGCTCTGCCAGTTCAGATATCAGGAATGATAAAACCCACCTAGAATTGAAGAAGCAGTTCACACATTCAGTTCCTCACTTTAAACACCATCAGCTGCAATAGCATGTTGCTGACCATCTTTTGGAAAATATTCCTTGCCTTGCCTTGTCTTGCTTTGCTTTGGAGTTCACACCTCTTACAGGAAGAATTAAAATAGGGAGTGAAGGATTATGAAAAAAGGACAGTTTCCCAAGGTTTTCACTGAGACTGATAGACTTTTCACAGTAAGAGTTTTTTCTTCTATCTTCATTCCATTTAGAGGCCTTTTGCTATGTTTTATATCAGATTCTTTTCTTCTTGTTAGCTCCCAGATAAAGTTTGAAAATTGTGAAGTTTGAAAGCCCCAGTTGGGAAAGAAAAAGATCTAGGGGCATGGTTTGAGGGCAGCCAAATGGTGTTAAACCTTCACTCCATACAATATTCTCAGGATTTCAACTACAACAGATTGTCAATAGCCACTTGATCTCTAGGGGACTGTCACAGGCTGAAAGCACTGAGGCCGAAGCAAAAACAGACGAGTGTCAGTGACTGTACTCTAAAAGCTCATCTAACACTGCAATCCTTCACTAGTAATGTCAAAAATCAAATACACTTGGCTATACCTGTATTTTAACCTTGAATCAGCAGACTGTTCTGTAACAATCTGAAAGGTGTTCCAGAAAATGCATTGCATTGCTGTATGTTTGGCTTTTTTCTCCTTAGGGGTAAACTATGTGGTTTTGTGATACTGCAGTGCCCCCTCCAGCCATAAGATATCAGTCTGGTATCGAATCCTTTGACATCAAGATTCAAAGCATCTTCTCATTATTAAACTGGTTAAATACTGGATTTGAGTACACCAGGAGATTTTACTGAGAAACCCTTGAAAAAAAAAGCTGAGTGTACTTTTGGCAGGACTGTCTCTGTTTCTCTGTACTGCTCACTTCCAAAATAATTTTC